>CM053276.1:85422689-85786689 GCA_028583415.1 Protea cynaroides | reverse complement strand
ATTAACTATGACAAAAAAATTAACTAATATTTTATAGTAAAATATTATTATCACTAAGGCTGTTTCTTTCGAAGCCGAACTTGAAACCATAGGCGATCGAGTGGTTAGTAGCCCATAGTGACTTAGTTGATGGTGTTCTTCTCCAAGGCCGGCACACGAGGAAACACAGGTCACTCCACACTTTACCAACATCAATTGTAGCAAAGAAGAAAATAAGGAACTGGGATGCTTCCACTTTCTAGAACAACAGACCAAGAAAGTAGGGAAGTAGGGTCTTTCTAGAAAATATAGACCAAGAAAGTAGGAAAGTGGGGATCTTTCTAATTTCTAGAACAACCCAGGACGAAGAAAATAGGCAAAAAGGGTGTTTCCAATTTCTAGAAAGGCAGGATAGAAGCACCTTCTTATGAAACCATGCATTTCGACATGAGCCCATGCTTACGAAGCTCACTCTTACCGATGGTCCATATTTTACTATATTTTTGGACCATTGTGTCTGTTATTTGAAGCAAAACGAGAGAGGTAAGAGGTATAGAAATCGTCTTCTGTCTGAGTTTGGGTAGGAGATTTGACGGCCTGGATGGATGGCCGCTACATGGCTCTCAGGTGGATCCGAGGCCTCCATCCGAGCCGACAAGCTAAGTCGATAGGGATATCGACTCTGATGGAGGACTTGGATCCACCCAAGAATCAGATGGCAGCCATCCATCCAGACCATCAAGTCTTCTACCAAACTCAAGCAGAAGAGGATATGGATCTGAGGGAGGAGATGGGTATTCCCAATTTCAAGAATCATAGAACAAATTAAATTTTCTTTTTTTGGATAAAACAAATTAAATTAAATGTATCCATCTACATGTGAAATTATAAGATTCTATCATGACTCTGAGTCGCCATGTTTCTCAAGAATCTCAAACCCTTAATAGTGGCGTATATTTTTATGAATTGGCTATCCACCTACAGCATAGCAAATGCATTTAAGAGAGGTAAACAGATTGGATATGGTTTAGAGACGTAAACAGATTGGATATGGTTTAGATTTAATCAGATATGGATGCGGGTGTAAATTAAATTCAGGATTTTTTATTATCTATTAACATGATCTTTAGTCGAACTTTTCTGCCCCTAATGGATAAGATTTGCTTTTAATCCATGTCTCTTAATTATCTCAGTTATATGATTCTCTTTTTCTGATTCTCTAGAACCTATTTAATATTTAAAAATTTTAATTAAGATCCTTATCTACTTAACTTTTTTACTATTAATAAAATAACTAAATAAATCCGGTAAATAATGTTTCAGATCTTTGAGTAGGTAGATACGAATGAGAATATTATTTTCAATATCTTAAATCCGTAATATTCTTAAGTGAGCAAACCTCACCTCTAGCCAATTCATTATACGTCATGTTCCGTGTTGTGTGGGTGGGAGTAACACCACCTCTTACTTAAGAGTGTGTGGGGATTGGGATCCACTGAAGTGGGACCACCTCTATAGTGAGAATCTCACCTATTCAAAGAAGATCGGCATGTATCCCAATGCATTCTCAGTGTATCGAGATACATGCAGATCCACTTTGAATGGCTACGATCCTCACTACAGAGAATCTTTTTTCCAGTGTGTGGAAGTAGTACCATAGTAGTAATCCTCTACTGTTGTTGAGTTCACTCAATGCATATATGAGTACATCGGTATATGTCTTGGATGAGCACTAATCGTATCATCATGATTGACGCAACTGAACTATATGAAATAGTTTTTATCTGGTAATAGTTCATCTAGGGAAAAAAAAAAATCCTCCTCGTCTATCCAGCCTGCCCAGCACACAGTTTGATCTCTCCTTTCCAACAAAGGCATAATCTAGTGGTGTTGATGGGTTGGCCATGGAGAGGAAGGCCAATGCTCTTAGCTTAGGATCGGTATTGTCTTCTATTGTCCAGTCCCTCCAGCTGTCGATCCAATGGACTAGGATGATTGGAGACATGCAAACTAATACAGCCCAACCCGTTTAATGAAGGATTGAACAATTAGACGATTGTAGATGAGCACCACTCCACTAACATCTCACCATGAGAAAATTCCAATTGCGGTTGGATTGGAACAAAAGCCGTACAATTATTCTATGCCCAATAGATCATGACCTTCGATGAGCATGGATATAGATTTACATCGTCTGTTCCCAGTGGTTCTGAGAGGATAGTGACAATCTATCCTGGATGATTGCCACGTGGCTCTCGGTGAATCCGAGACCCACGTCCAAGCCGACATCCTTTGTTGGTTTGGCTTGTCGACTAGGTGTCGGCTCAGACGTGGGTCTCGATTCACTGAGAACCATATGGTAATCATTCGGAATAGATTACCACTGTCCTCTCAAACCACTGGGATGAGAGGATGCGAATCCGCATGGATATGCGGCATTTCGGAATCTGGAGTTCTAATTTCTAGAACAACATGCTAGATTCATCCCCGCGTCACCGTACCGCATAGATGTGCTTTCAAAGAATCAAACCAGCGATATACCAGGTTATCTGTATGTGCCGTTTCGATGATTTCTCTGAGTTCTAAGATCGAGAAGATTAAGAATTCAAAACACGAGGAGCAGATATGATTAGATAATTGTGGAGGAAAGCTGACAACTGTCCCACCCAATTTGCATCAAGACACGTCACCCTTTTTACATATGGGGATTAGGTACGTAAGGAGGATTCAAATCGTCTCATCCCTTAGATTCGGGAGGCGTGGCGCGACCCATGTGGTCGCCGATTGGAGGTCGCGGATGAATCCGACCCCTCCGTTCGGCCGACAAGCCGAGCCGACAAGAGTGTCGGCTCGAACGGAGGGGTCGGATTCATCCGACCCCCACATGGCGACCATCTAGTGGGGTCGCCACCACGCCTCCCGAATCTCAGGGATGAGACGATTTGGATCCACGTAAGGACCCCACGTTCCTCGTTCCACTCCTTCCCTACGCTTGCCCTTTTATATATAAATTCACGCGAAAAAAGAATCCATCAAATCATCAAATTGGCTTGAAGTGTCAGTTCTTTGTGATTATTATTGATTCAGCAGATAGAGATAGGGAGTCATCGTTCATCAAAACCATCATATTTGCAGAAGATTTTGAATACAAGCACAGGTTACGAGTCCTTGTCAGCGTCCTTATCAAGTTCAAGTTGTTTCTTGAGATTTATCAGAGTTTGTGGCTTTTGTTGATCGATCACAAGATGGCTATGGCAGTTGGGTTTATGAATGGTGGGTCTTCATCCTCATGGATACAGAGAGGTTTCTTGAAGAACGAAAAGGCGAAGAAGATGAAGGTTTCTTGTGTTGCTTCTTGTAATGGCTTAACAGATCAATACAGAACACTTAGAATCCAACCTGGTGCTTCTGAGGGCGAAGTCAAGAAGGCCTTTCGCCAGCTCGCCTTGCAGGTTCGTTTCTTCCTTTAATTTTCAGTTCAACTTCTTCTGTTTTTAAATTTTTTGGGGTTTCTTCTCTGACTGATCTGAATCTATTTTCAGTATCATCCGGATGTCTGCAAAGGAAAGAATTGCGGTGTTCAATTCAACCAAATTAACGAAGCCTATGATGTAAGTATATATTAGACGTTAAGATATAATGATCTGCCTACTGGGTTTTCATTCAAAACTCATAAAGATTGATCGATTGATGGGTCTGCTGGGTTGTTCCTACAGACTGTGATGAGCTACTTGAGGGGAGAAGAGAAGAACACGGTTGATCAATACGAGTCGTACGATTACAACGAATCAGAAGAGCAAATGAGAGGGATGTGCGATCCAGATTGGGACATGTGGGAAGAATGGATGGGATGGGAAGGTGCAGGGATTCGTGATTACTCTTCCCACATCAACGCATACATCTAATCCTCCAGGCTCAATAGAGGAGAAACAAACAGTGGAAGACACTTGCTGATCAGCTCAATCATGGTGGCATTGATTAAGTAATTAGTCTGGTCGATCATGTTTTGTCCAACAAATGTAAATGTCAATAGTGTGATTAAGGTAGCTTGCACAGAAGTTACAGTCTTGAAGACCTGTCAGATTTCTGTTCACTGATACTATGATCACCTCTTCCATTGAAGAGGAGTAACCAGAAGGTGAGAGGAGGTACTTTTCCCAGTAAGAGGTTGGCTTTTAACTAGCCATGATCTTTTAAGTGTGAAATTTTCTTGCCTGGACTGCTTGAGCCCACAACATGTAATTAGAATCTGATTGATTTTTTATCTGGTGGACTGGTTCTGCTTGAGAATTGAGCGATCCTCTTTGTAATTTATTAAGTGTTGTGCTAAATCATCCTTGTTTTCGTGTAACTTTGCTTGGTTCTGGCTTTTAATCTTGTTGTAATTCCGTTTTTTCTGCCTTTCCTTTTACCCAGCCACGGAGCCACGCACCATCCATTCATTTCAGCCTCGTCTTCTAAGTATTGATAGAGGTCAGGCTCAATAAGGTTGCGTTTGTTTTGCCACAAAAATATTTACGAGACATAGCGAAAAGTGAGAAAACATTCATGATGTTGTTTTCCCTCGTTCGCTCGATCAATCTTTATCAAACGTGCTTTTGGTCGGGACTCGGGTCTTTAAAAAAAAAAAAAAACCCAAAAACAGTAAAATATAATTAAATTTATAAACAATAATTGATTTCCTTGAAAAAAAAATTTTTATGGCAAAACAAACACAGCCTAGTATTCTAATGCCACTTCGAAGGTTTCACTGAAAAAAATAACTTCCCTGATCCACGTGCATTTTACATATAATATATAATTGAGACATATTTCTAAATTTGATCCCACAAACTTTGGGAATAGTCCATTGGCATGCACATGTATTCTTTATGAGATTTCATCACTTTTTATCTATAGTGGGTCTCATTCTAGAGGTGGGTTCCATACCACATCCGCGGTGATAGAATCCCATAAAAAATATAAGTAAATGCAAATGATCCAACCTCATAAACTGTGAAAGCTTTATTTGTTTAAAAATCAGCCTTATCAAGTATACTTGCGGCTCAAAAGTGAGAATCATGATGGGAAAATTCTTAGGGTATCAACATTATCAAAATATTTATTTTCCCAATATTTTAAAGATCTGTTGCATAAATTCTAGCTGTCTTCATATCCCATGTAGGGGTCATGTCAAATTGTAATCTTAGATATATAAAGCTTGTCCTATATAAAGTGGGTACATGCAAATGCAAGAAAAAAAAACTATAAAATGTATATGATTAAAATTGGATATAAAATTGGACACATGATCATTCTAAATTATACCATATTCATTCAGAGAGTAAAATTGCCACATCACCCTTCCAAATTTATCAATAAAGTGGATCACATAAGAAGTTAATCCCTTGTGATTTGTGCAAACTGCCTATCTATTCCGGTTTTCTGTCATTTTCATAAGTTTCTTTTTAATCTCTTTTTGAAGTGTTATTTTGACACATGGCAGAATATATTTGAACTGAAATTTGACATGTGAGTTGTGTAACTTGGAATCCACTTGTGCACATAATTTCTTTACTATCAGTAAGTTGTCAACTTGACTCATCAACTCTCTCCTGAGCTTGGGTTTGGTATTGGTAAAGAAGGAGCATTCATATTGTAAATAATTCAAAGTTTGTTCCATCTACGTACATCAGAACCAGAAAAACCATGCTCCCTTCTCAAGAGAAATTATATTGACATAAGCAAAATTTTATTTCTAGGGGCAAACAAGTGATGGAATTTGTCGTTTAGGTATTTATTCTTGGAGTGTATTCTTAGAAATGCATTCCTACCATTGAATGAAAATGAGTTAAAAAGTGAGACATTTTTGTTATGGGCTCAAAAATGTAGAATAGACAAAAAGATCATGTTCCAGAATAGACTGTGTTCTCTTGGTGCATTACATGATTTAAGAACGAGAATACAAATCAAACATTATTTTTAAAACTCTGAGATGACCAAATGAGTTAGAAGTAGGAAATGAGAGCTCAAGTTCATTTTGCAAGGGTGAATTGGACTGAACCGAATCAGATTAGACCAGATCAACCGATTGAGGTACTCGGTTGATAAATTGGACTGGACCAGATCAGATGAATTGAATCAAGATCAAGTGGCCTGGATTTGATCTACTCCTCATACCATAAATAGGTGTTATATATTAGTCTTCATATGTATCCTGTGGGACTTGTTGGGGGTATTGTTTGGTTTCTAGAACAGTAAACATGCACGCGCTTCTGTAACTTCCATTTTTTTTTTTTTTTTTTATGGAGAAGGTGATATCATGCAACTTTATCATCTCAAGCCTTCTAGAAAAACTACCTACGCAAGTAAGTAATCCTTGTCAAACGATGTGAAGCGAGTTGACCTTCTTAACCAATTTTTAGAAAAATAAACATGACGCACCTTCATGGGAAACCATATACCTTTAATATTTTAATCCCTTTTCAACTACCTTTAACATTCGATAATAGTTTACATCAAACCAAACAGAAAGAAGAAGAAAGGGGAGCGGAGGGAAGGTGGTGTTTTCTTATAGTTTGATTTAGTTATGGCTAATGGGTTATATTTTATTCCATTTTCAGTTATTGTTTATAGGGGTCGGTTCGATCATGTGTGAAATACAATATATACTTCAGCAATTAAGTGCACGTGAATCGAGTTTGCTTATTTCTATCTAATGGTTAGAGTGTCCGTCACGATCTTTTACAAAACAATTTTTTTTTTGTTCAAAAAAGTTATAATTATTATAGGAGAAGATTCTTTACAATGGAAATGTAGGATTGATCTTACCAAAAAAAATGTGGGGTTAAAGAATCTTTCACAATGCATAAATAGGTATTCAAGAATAATTATTTAATGGGCCCCATAAAATCTTGAAGATGAGAGAAAAAAACCATCAACTGAAGAAAAAGAATTTGAATTATGTAAGAGATTATAAGAATGAATTAGCACACAATCTTGTGTGGATTCCTCTTTTCTTAGTAATATACTTGCCAAACAATATTTTACACCCAATCAAATACAGTGGAGGGAGGGAGGGAGGGAGGGAGGGAGGGTGGTGGGGTGTTCCAAGTTTCTAGAACAACGGTACAAAGGCCTCCACATTTAAAACTTTGGCACCGGATCTTGAATTCATGATCCCCATATCTAGAAACTCCCTTTTGTTAGTGGGCCATATGTTACTATACACTTTCATAAATTATTGCTTAATTTAAGAATTTTACAAAAGAGTAGATAAGATAAAATTTCCCGCAAATCAAGTAGTAGGAATTTTTCTATGCTAGATTTGTTGGATTGTGTTTTTATTTTGTGGTGTTTACATAGTTATTAGTGTTATATTTGTAATTTGAGTTTGAGTATATTATATGTATAAAGATCAATTTGTAATTATGTGGGATTAGGATTTCTAAGAAACCTATATATATTGTCTCTATGGGGAAAACCTTAGGTAAAAAAATATTGGGAAAACATTTTGTGAGGTTGAGAGAGTTATAGAATATTTCTTGGTGAATAAGAAATTTATTTGATTCTTTGGGTGGAAGTAGACATTTTGCATTGGGTCCTAAACCACAGTAAATTCTCGTATTGTGTGATTGATTCTTCTTGATTTTTCTCTTGCTTGTGCTTTCATCCATAACAAGTGGTATTATAACCAAGTTTGGACAGATTGTAATGGATCTGGAATGAGGGAGGTGCGCAAAGCTCCATTTGATAACACTCCCGCTCCTGGATTCCATTGATTTTGTCTCATTGGGAGCAATTTGAAAACTGAATATTGTTTGGTAAATTCGGTCCGATTCTAAGTTCTCAGGAAGTGAACCAAACTCCATTTGACTATGGGATCCCAAATTTAGGAGCTAAAAAAACTAGCCATCATTTCTCCAAAGAAAATGAAATAGAGCTAAAAAAGGGAGTCAGGCCAAAATGAAGGTATAAGACCTGCACTCCGAAAATCCGGTCTAACTTATGTTTTGCTTCGTGACAATTTTTCAAACATAATCGGACCAGAAGACGAAGTCGGATGACGAACCACGAACTCCAGGTACGAGAAACAATCTTTTAAATCAAATTTTCTCATACCAGTCTCACATACCGGTTGCACTCTGAGTCAGACCGGTATGTCCAACCGGTATGTATGTGTAAATGTTGACGGACTCTAGTGGGTCCTACACTCCGAATCCCAATCTTGGAGATCTTTTGAACGTAAGAGACCTTCCTAGAATGGTCTCCCACTTTATATATACATCCTTCCTCCTCCTCAGATCTTTTCTAATGAGTCTCAAACCCTAGAGCCATTTGGAAAGAGATCTGAGAAGGAGCAGAGAGGAAGGCAGTTGTTCGAGAAGGGATTTTCTTTTGGGAGGAGAGCACCACCATTCAACGAACATCTGTAAGTGCTCTACCTCTATAATATTGCCTGGGTTATGGATCAAAGCCGTGAAATGATATATTGATCCAAAACCCTAGAACTGTAGAACCCTAGTTCTCATCGAGATCAATTCTGAGAAGGATGGGAACGTCGTTCTACTATGTTAAGCAATAAATAATCTAAACCTAAGTGACCTAACCATATCATGACCCTAGAATGGTTTAGGAAGAACCTTGAAACCAAGCGAAGGATCGACGGGAGAGAGGGGTCCAAGTTTGGGCTCTCAGACTCATACCGTCGGGCTTACCGGAGGGACTATATGTCTTGCGGTATGCCATACCGCAGGGCATACCGGCTGGACTAAGGTCCTGCGGTATGCCCAGGTGGTATATACCGCAGGCACATACCAGCTGGACTAGTGTCAGACCGGCATGTCTGTTGAGTGAGACTGGTATGTCTGTCTGAGCCTGACTGTTGGCCAGACTTGATTCTGACCTACTAAAACCTTGTAAACCTAATTCTAATTAATGAATAATGTTGTATAGGACTTGTAGACGGCATGAGTGGACTCTGTAACATAGAGTATAATTGCAATCACACATCAACTAAGGGACAAGACCCCAAACCTTAATTATCTAATAATGGACAGTAAACCTTTGTTTATATAATCTATTGATTGTTGTCTATGCATTTTCACATGTCATCCTGTTATTTAATTTTATTATCTATTCATGCATATTTGTATGCTAAGAATGTTGATGCTTAGGCATGTAATTATTTTTGTATCACACTAACACCTTTTCGTATCGCCGTCTACCTTAATGAGCTTAGTACAAATAGGGTATCAGGTGGAGGACATAGGATTGTGGCGCCGCCTGCCTACCAAACTCGAGCCCTATCTCTATGTCGTAGGGAGCTATACTAGGGTAGGGTCATAGATACTGTGATGACATATAGGACCGGTTAGAAACGGAACCCACCTGCAAGCCTTTGCCAATAGGGGTGTAGGTGTAAGAACCGTGTTCTTCTAAACCATGGTTTTATATGATGACAGGTGTCCCAATCATAGTCGGACCGGAAGGCGAAGTTGGGTGACGAACCACGTAAAATTTCAGGTACGAGAACCACTCAAGATTGGTAAAAACTCATACCGGTCTGACTATACCGGTCTGAGTCAGTCAGATCGGTATGGTGCAACCGGTATGGTATACCAGTCTGACTATACCGGTCTGAGTCACTCAGATCGGCATGTGCGACCGATATACTTATTTTCTGCGGGAGACGGACTCCAGCGGGTCCCTCACTCTGAATGGAAACTTGGGAAGTTTCCAATCATGGAAAACCTTCCCAAGAACGGCCCTCTTCTATTTATAGAGATGATCACACTCCATTGATCTTTCTCAAACCCTAGCCGTCTGGAGAAGAGTTGAGAAGGAGCAAGGAGGAAGAGGCTGCCCAGGAAGGAGGTTTCCATTGGAGGAGCTCGCCGCCAACCGACGAACACCACCGGTAAGTGCTCTATACTATTAGTAACATTAGAATATCGGATCGGAGCCGCGAAACGGCGCGACAATCCTAAACCCTAGATCTTTCTTCTTTCAAATCTGATCTATTTGATACGGCGTCCTAGTCGAAATCAGAAGGCCATTAGGATGCTTGGACCTTAGCGTGGGTTGGGAGAAACCCTGGAAACCAAGCCAATGACAATGGGAAAGGGAGATCCAAGATCGAGTTTTTGGATCTAATCCGCGGAACAAACCGGTTGGACACAAGGTCCGGCGGTATGGGCCTGCAGTGTATACCGGAGGCACATACCGGTCTCACATATGTGCAACTGGTATATACCGCAACCGGTATACATACCGGTGGCACATACCGGTCTCACTCCCCTGAGACCGGTACCTGCGACCGGTATGGCTTCCGAGCCTTGTTTGCTTGGTCAGGTAAGGTTCTGACCAACTGTGACCTTAATAAATTAATTCTAACCTATGAATATGATTGTGTAGGACCTGTAGACAACGTGAGAATACCCTGTGACGCAGAGTGGGATTTTTATCATGCGTCAAGTAAGGGACAAGACCCAAACTCTAATTAACTAATTAACCAGTAAATCTTTGCAACTAAATTGTATATGAATTTCATTGCGTGATGTCTGTGCATTTCACATGCCATGTAGTTACTTCTTTTGTTACTATTATCTGTTCATGCATTTCATATGCTAGGATTGTCGGATGTTAGGCATGTGTATGCTTTTAGTTAGTGTGTGGAATGTGAAGGGGAGTGGAACCCTGGATATATCCACAGCTAATACCTTTTCGTATCGCCATCTACCTTAGCAGACTTGGTACGAACATGGTATCAGGGGGAGGAGATGGGATTGTGATTCTTCCTGCCCGCCAGACTCGAGCCCTATCTCTATGTCGTAGGGAGCCGTGCTGGGGTAAGGCCATTGATACTGTATTGACATTTAGGAATGGTTAGAAACGGAACCCACTTGCAAGCCCTTGCCAGTAGGGGTTTAGGTATTGGTACGGTGTGGGGTATCAGGGGGAGGACGTGGGATTATGGTTCTTCCTGCCTGCCAGACTCGAGTCCTATCTCCATACCGAAATGAGTGATGTGGGGCAACAGCTGTAGTGTGGTAGCTGCCTGACTGTTGGGTGTGCTCATACTCTCGTGCATGGAGGTGCGGTGGCCGCCAAACCTTACCATAGTATATTTGTAAGTTATACTTGACCCAAATTGTAATGTTATCTCATGCATTTTTGTATGTTGCATTGGTCTTGTACTTTACTGAGCTAAGTTGTGAGCTCACCCGAATATATATATATATATATTCTTCTTTTCAGATTTGGATGCAGGGTACACAGTTGGTGACTTCGTGACTGCCCCAACGTACGGTACAGTTGCTGCCATTGATACCCAGGCAGTGGAGGACGAACATGATGCATCATGTGAGTGCTCCTTTTGTGTTTTTCTTTAGAGGAGATTTTATTTCGAACAATACATTGTAATACTTTTATTATTTAAATTTGTGCATGGTGGAACAAGTTGAATAATTATTTTAATTTATCACAAAGATCTCAGTTCATTTATTTGTATTCCGCGGCTATGTATTATTCTCTGATTATGTTAGACTGCTTGGGAATGATTGGTTGACACGGTCTACTGAGATCCTGGTGTGAACGGTGGTTTAGAGCCGGTTCACTCACATTTCTGGTTCAGCCAGAATTGGGGTGTGACAACTTGGTATCAGAGCCTGAGGCTTTGTCCAGCTAATCATTCTGCATCTAACTGTGTCCAATGAGCTGAGTTAGGAAAAACTTTAATAAGAACACACCATAAGCTTGCTTGTTGCTTGAGACTTAAGAAAGATGCATAATATACTATTAATAGAAGAACAAATATAAACACTGAAGTATTAAGAAAAATAAATAACCATATCATAAATTTTTTTTATACAAGTGAACAACAGAGTACAGTCCACAAGTCGGACAGTTACTCTAGTAACAAAATAAACCACATGAAAATAAAATAAAAACTACATCTGACTATGGTGGTGTAGCGGGCCTGGATGGTACCGGGTTTGTAATATCATAGTCCCGCTCGTACACCTCTCTGAGCCAATGAACCTGGTCCTGCGTGACCCATAGGCTACGAGCTTGACGCCCCAACTCCTGACCCATCTCTCTCTGAATATCTAGGATGCCTCTCTGAGTATCTCTGATCTCCATAAGCATGCTCATCACTGGGTCCGAAGGGGGATGAGATGGTCTAGCAACTAGAGAAGGCCTAGAGGGTCCTATAACTGGAGAATGTTGGGGTGCAGGTGCTGGGATGTCCTCCATGTGTGCATCCCCATCATTCCCCATCTCAACTGCCTCTGCTGCTACTGCAGCTGCTGCTACTGCAAGGGCCGCATGGTTCCTAGGTAGGAGAGGACGAACCTGTAACTCCTCGTCACTGAGCACTAGATCATCCATCTGCATCTTATTGATGGCCTCAGCATCTATATTAGAACTCATGGTAATCTCCACAGCTACCTCACCCTGCATATCCACACCCAGCCGCTGCAGCAAAGCTGTGATCAACCTACCATATGGGAGATTGCCCGTCACACCAGGCATGGCCGCATAGATCATAACCTGAATAATCAAGTAAGGCAAACAAACCCGATGCCTGGTAGCCACACAGTAGGTGAGGTACTGAGTCAACTGGGATAACTCTCCATAGTGTCCACTCTAGGGAACAATGTTATGCTGTATAATCCGGCAGATAGGTGAGGCTGAGGACGTAGGTTAGAAGCCGACATGACTCTACCTGGTAATAAGATCTGCTCGGCTATGGCTGCCCTCATGTCCTCAAAAAGATATCCTTTGGCTCTGGGCGGAAAATAAATGAGTTCTCCGTCGTCAGGAATCTCTAGAAGTGTAGCTAGTTCGGCTGCGTTAAATGAAATCATCACCCCTTTCACATAACTGGTGATGCGAAGGTCTCTGGCATGCTCCCAGTCGTTTATGTCACACCCCAATTCTGCACCAACCAGAATGGTGTGATGAACCGTCAATAAACCAACGGTTCAACCAGGATCTCAAAATAGGCTATCCCACATATGATAAACCAAAACACATTCCACATTAATCAGAGGTAATAAAATAAATAGCGGAAGTCTTACAGATAATGAACTGAGGTCTAATCATGATAAATAATTAATATTCCATTTATTTCCAAGTAACCAAAACATAATTTAATACATATTACAATATCCAAATACGAAAGCTAAACACTAAACGTATCCATCGTTGAAACGCTCGCTTAACGAACCATGTTCGTCCTCCACAGCTTTCTCATTCGTAGCCTCCACCCATTCGTATGTTGGCATGTAGACATAGTCTTCAATCATAGTACCTGCAATATCATAAACTAAAAATAATTACGCGCGCGAGGGTCAGCTCTCCAACTTGAGCTCAGTGAGTAGCCAAAACAATGCAACAATACATATGCATGCAAAAAGTCAATTTATATCTTTGGTCCGGTTTATAGTTTGCAATGTGCAATAGAAAGGTTGGGTGATCAAAGGTTAACGTTTATTGACACCGCCTATACACAGGGGTGTGGAAGCCCGCCCGAAGGTTAACGTTTATCGTCGTCCCCATCCACCCTACCATAACATTATACAACAAAGGTTAACGTTTATTGCTATATAATGCTATACCAACACGTAAGCCCCCTGTTAGCGAGGGCTTGCAAACCTGGGCTCGCCGCTAACCAATCCTAATGCCAAACAAGGTGTATCCAAGGCCTCACCCCAAGATCCCTCGAATGCCCATAGAGATAGAGCTAAGGCCCCCGGTAGAGTAGAGACTACAAGGACCGAGACCACCTCCCCTGATACTCTACGACATAATAGTTCTGCTAAGGTAATGGCGATACGACGATGCCAATGCACAAGACTTGAGTTAGAGATAGAGCTAAAGTGCTGAGGCCCGCCAAAGGTTAACGTTTATTGACGTTCTCATCACACCTCCCCTGATACTCGCTCGCATCAAGCACATCAACCACACACATACAAGCACATGCCTATTCCTATCATCATCATCATCATCATCATGTTATAAACAATAAAGTAAATATGCATGAACAAGTAATAGAAATATTGGATGGCATGCTGTATGCACATTAAAAACATATTCGCATAGAATCAAACATGGCATAGGACTCAAGAAATAGAAAACGATTTATTATTAACCAATTTAGTTTGGGGTTAAGGTTCCTCACCTTAGCTTGCTAATAGATACTTTTCCAAGCTTTAGAATCACCTTTATAATGTTATTATATTGCTAGAAGACCTAACAAAGCCAATAAAATTTAATTAGAATTTATTCAAAATTTGAAAACCATTCTGTTAACTGAGGGTCGGAGGTAGGGTCGGAGTCCTGATCGACCCTGGGTGCGACCCTGCCCCTAAATTGAACTTCCTGAACACTGAGGGTCGATGCTAGGGTCGGATCTGCCATCGACCCTAGGTGCAACCCTCCATGGTTTGAGTCAAAAATATCAGATTTTGTTCTCTCTTTCATGGTTAGGTCATATGGCTTACTTCCACAATCTATTCTATACATGTTCTATGGTTTAGAACTATACTTTATTCACCTACTTGGTTTCAATGAATTCCTCCATGGTTTTCCACAAAAACTTAACCATGGGTTGATGGTTTGGGTTTCTTCTAAGTCATATCCTCTTCATAAACCATTCTAAAGTCTTAAATAAATCATGGGAAACGTATTCATACCTTAGGTTTGCTGAGATTCAGAGTTCCTCTGAATTTCCTCTTCTTCCTTAGCCTTTTCTTCAAGTTTTCCTTCTCTTCTTCTCTTCCTTCTCTTCTCTTTCTCTCAATCCAATTAGGGTTGTAAGAGGAGTGAAAGAGGCTTAGGGACGTCCTATTTATAGGGCAAAACCTCCCAAAATAAGTCCCATTGAGTTTAGGAAAGGTTCCAATTGAAATTAGGAAGGTTTCTCAATTTTTGGTTCGTGCTGTTTTTCCCGAATGCCGAGGGTCGATGGTGAGGGTCGATGGGAGGGTCGGACAACTCATAGACCCTGCGACCCATGGTTGAGGGTCGATGGTGAGGGTCGATGGGAGGGTCGGACCTGCATGTTAATACCTGCGACCCTACCCTCATTTTGACTGTTTTTGGGTAAATTTTCATATTGGGTCTTGGGTTTCTTCACACACTTGGTCCACTTGGCTCGACCATGATATGTAGATGGGTCCCGACACAAAATGTAAGGTTAGGCCGGGTTCGTGGCGTGCGGGTCTTACAACTCCACCACCCTTAAAAGAAATTTCGTCCTCGAAATTTGAAAGTACGGATCTTACAGTTTAAGTCACCTTCTACCTCGAAGTTGGCAAAGAACAACTTCACCAAGCTAGGACGGGTAGTCTCTCTATACTGGATGAGGGGTAACCAACCTATTGCCCCAAAATCCACCTCAACATCAAAGCGGTGAAGATGCTCCAGGTTAACAAAATGGCCTACTTCGATACGCTATGCTCGAAACCATGCTAAGCGTAAAGCGGCCGCCTCCGACCGAAAGTACCTCTCATCATACAAGACAGGGGGGTGTGGCCTATTCATACCAGGCATAAATGATTGTTTCCCCACTCCACGGCGTCTAGACATAGTATATCTGTTAAACAAAGAACAAGAGACAGTTAGAGACAAATTCAGAAAAAATTTCGACAGTGTAACAATAGAAAATGGTGGAAGAGCTTAAAAACACACCAAATATGAATGGAATACCTTATTGTGATAGTACAATGCTAGCATAGGTCAAATAGTTTCATCAAAGCAAAGAATTAGAGGCATATTAACAAAATTTATCAAAAACATCGAAAATCCTAGAAACCTAGGTTAAAAGTCAAAATTTTGGGATTTTCTTTAAACCAACCGATAGAACTTCGAATTGGTTGAGGGGTTTTACACATTTAGACCCCTAAAACCTTTCTCAAGAGAAGAAAGAAGTTTTCTATGGTTAAAAACTTCCAAATCAATAAAAACCTAGGTTTTGGTATAAAAGACGATGAAAAAATTTCTAAAAAGAGGGAAGAGAAGGATAAGCTTACCTGAGAGACGAGATTGGTACTCTAGAATGAAGTAGAAACAATCTTAGGAGCACCGGATGCACTGTAGAGACTCGGAGACCCAGAGAGAAATCGCCACCGGAGTAAACTCTAAAGAGAAAAATGAGATATGAGACCAAATCACGATTTTTAAAGGCTTTTTAGTGAAACCGGTCGCACATCTGGGCTGGACTGTGTGACCGGTACCCCCCTGCGGTATGGTGCAACCAGTTTGCACACAAATGTGGTGTGTGCGACCGGTACTGCTTGCGGTATGGCCAGATCGGTATGAATTGCCAGCCATACCGGTCTCACTCCAGGAGAGACCGGTACCGCTGCCGAAACCCCATGGGGATTGGGAATACAAAACCATTCCGAGAATCAGCCAAACTTTATTCCAGACCTCACGCCTGCATGTTATGACTAGAATAAAGGATTGTACATAGGAAATTTCGAAGGATACCTGAAAATTTGCTGATGTTCTTCCCTATTGATGTATACTTATGCGTTGAGACTAAATGTTAGTTGGAATAATTCTCTAATTTGTCTCATTTATCTCAATGTATTCAGATATCATACAGGGAATTAAATTGCTTCAATGGTAAGAGGAAATGGGCGTAGGGTTCATCGCAGACGCCGTCACTCAAGGGCGCCTACCATGGACAGGAGTTCAGGTACAGAAAACTCAGAAGAGAATGAAGATAGAGTAGGTGGGGAAGAACTTAACCCCCTAAACGGAACTGAAAATCTGATGAAGGCCAATGAAGAATCGCCGTCACAGGGGCAACCATCTGCAGGCTCTGAAACAATGATGGCTAACTTGGTCACTAATATGGAAGCACATCAGAAGAAGTTCTTTGATGAGATGTTAAAAATGTTTAGGCCACCTGGGCCTATGTCGGCACCTGCAAACATGCCATCCACAAATGCCGAGAATGTCAATGAAGCACCAGTGGGGGTTAGCACAGTTACTGAAGGACCACCACAATAGGACCAACCCAACACAGTTCCCCACCCAGTTACAGGGACTCCAATTCCTAACCAAGATCAAGGAGGGTATCAGGGACCGTATCAGGGTGCATACTATGGGGGATATCAGGGAGGAAATCAGAGTGGCTATTCTTATTAGCCACATTGGTATGGACCGGCACCATATGGACAGGTTCCTTATGCACAGGGTAGTCTTTCCAGAGCGGTGGATGGATTTTTAAAGCTCAAACCACCAACTTTTACAGGAAAACCAGGGAAAACACTGTGGCCAGCGCAGTGGATAGATGAAATGGAGAAGAACTTTCGGCTACTGGAGTGTCAGGATGGGGATAAAGTATTATATGCCACTCACATGTTGAAGGAGGAAGCCAATGGGTGGTGGAGTTCCACTAGATCGTATCTGGAAACAAAGCACCAGATAATCACTTGGCACATTTTCAAGGAGGCTTTCTTCGAGAAATATTTTCCCAGGAGTTTCCGTGATCAAATGGAGAGGGAGTACCTAAATTTGCAACAATCTCAGTTGTCAGTAGAGGCATACCAACAAAGGTATGAGGAGTTATCTTTTTCGCTCCAACCAGTATGCAGGAGGAGGAAACAAAGACTCATCGTTTCACTATGGGTCTTCGGGGTGTTATCAGAGAGCATGTGCTGGGTCGAGGGTTGAACATATTTAATGAAGCTGTACAGGTGGCTCGAGTCATCGAGGCCAGTTAGAGAGAAAGTTTCTTCACACAAAATAGGGGTCTGAAGAGGCCTAATCCTGAGTCCCAAGGTGGAAGAAACAACAGGCCATACCGTCCATTCAGGACACCAACTAGCACAGTGCCTCCCAAACCGGCTTTTGCAATGACACCATAAGCAACGGGGCTGAACCCTAATGTAAAGTGTTTCAATTGCCAACAGGTGGGGCATTATGCCAGAACATGCCCACAACCAAAGAGGGAGCAGCAGCAAGGAAAGGTGTATGCTGTTACCACAGAAGAGGCAGCTGCATCACCAGATGTGGTTACATGTATGATTTTTATACTTACTTCTTAATTGTTGCATTAATTGTTTGTGCATTTGAAACTAAGGGAGAATTTGAAAAAAACCTCAGGTACAGTAAATATAGCAGGATTACCCGCCAGAGTCCTGTTTGACTCGAGGGCCACCCATTCCTTTGTGTCAGTGTCATTCGAAAAAGGACTAGATCAACCCATCAAGACTCTACAACCAAGTCTATTAGTTCGGTCTCCCATGGGAATGGTGGTAGTATTAGAAGAATATTATGGTCCTTGCCCAGTGCTTATCGAAGGACGAGAGTTGGAAGCCAATCTAGTCCAGCTGGAGATGTCAGATTTTGATGTCATTCTTGGCATGGACTGGTTATCTAAACATTCAGCAAACCTATTATGGGATGAGAAGAAGTGGGTGTTCAAGGACAGTAAAGGGTCAGAGTTCAACTTTAAAGGGGCTAGGCTGCCTAGAGAGAGAAAGCTTATACTCTCAGCCCTAAAAGCAAAGAAGTGTTTAGAGAAAGGGGGGATAGGATACCTCATATCAGTGGTGGATGTGATCGTTGACTTGCCAAAAATGGAGGACATCAAAGTAGTATGGGAATTTCCTGATGTATTTCTAGAAGACCTACCTGGGTTGCCACCAGACAGAGCTACTGAATTTGTGATAGACCTCCTACCAGGGGTAGCACCTGTGTCTAAAGTACCTTATCGGATGGCTCTTATCGAGTTGAAAGAGTTAAAGTCTCAACTGCAAGAACTGTTAGACAAGGGATTTATAAGACCTAGTATCTCACCCTGGGGGGCACCTGTGCTCTTTGTCAAGAAAAAGGATGGTAGCGTACGTCTTTGTATGGACTATCGAGAATTAAACAAGCTCACTATCAAGAACATATACCCATTATCAAGAATAGATGATTTATTTGATCAATTACAAGGTTCGAGTGTATTCTCGAAGATTGATCTGAGGTCAGGGTATCATCAACTCAAGATTAAGGAGGCAGACATCCCCAAGATAGCTTTCAGGACGCGATATGAACACTATGAGTTTCTTGTGATGTCCTTTAGGTTGACTAATGCACCTACATCATTTATGGAGCTAATGAACCGAGTATTCCATGACATGTTGGATACGTCGGTTATCATGTTCATCGATGATATTTTAGTGTACTCCAAGGATCAGGAAACACACGCGGTGCATCTAAGAGCAGCATTACAAAGCTGAGGAGAGAGAAGCCTTATGCAAAATTCAAGAAGTGTGAATTCTGGTAAGATGAAGTGGCCTTTCTTGGTCACGTGGTGTCTACTGAAGGAATCAAGGTTGATCCCAGTAAAATTTCTGTCATAGTAGGATGGGAGGCGCCAGAGACAGTTGCTGAAATTCATAGTTTCCTGGGCTTAGCTGGATACTACAGAAGGTTTGTGGAGGATTATTCTAATATTTTTGTTCCACTCACCAGGTTGACCAAAAAGGGGGAGAAGTTCATATGGAATGAAGAATGTGAGAAATGCTTCCAGACACTGAAGTCAAGATTGGTATCAGCACCTATATTGACTATTCCAGCTCCAGACCATCCATTCACACTATATACAGATGCTTCAGGTTTGAGACTGGATTGTGTGCTGATGCAAGGAGAACATGTGATAGCCTATGCCTCAAGATAGCTAAAAGAGCATGAGAAGAACTACTCTACACATGACCTAGAATTGGCAGCGGTCATTCATGCTATCAAGACTTGGAGGCATTATCTGTATGGTGAGAAATTCCAGATTAAGTCTGATCACAAAAGCCTAACGTATCTTTTCCCCCAAAAAGACCTGAACATGAGGCAGAGGAGGTGGTTAGAATTACTCAAGGACTACGACTGTGATATTCAGTATCACCCTGGTAAAGCTAACATTGTAGTTGATGCGTTAAGCACGAAATGGGCATCAAACCCTGAAGCAGGACCAAGTACAAATGCAGCATTGTGTGCTACTGTTTCTGGCTCATCAGAGGATGAAGAACAGCTCTTAATAAAGTTAGCAGATGATCCTATTGAGCAAGGGTTGATACACCAGTTTACCCTTATGTTTGCAGCATTGAAGATTTTGCCCGACTTGAAGGAAGAAATAAAGGCAGCAGTCCTACAGGACCCATACCTCAGGACAGTTCAAGAAAATTTGGAAAAGGGTCGAGCCAACCCTGATTTCACCTTGGATGCAGACAAGGTGTTCATATATCATGGGCGTTTATGTGTACCCGAGAATGAAGATCTGGAAATCCAAAACCGAATCATGTTAGAAGCTTACTCTACTCCATATTTAGTACATCCTGGGAGCACCAAGATGTACCATGACCTAAAGAGACTATACTGGTGGAGGGGTATGAAAGTAGACATGGCCCGGTATGTGTTTCAATGTTTAAACTATCAGCAAGTCAAAGCAGAAAGATAGAGGCCTGCAGGATTATTGCAATCGTTACCTGAGCCGGCATGGAAATGGGATTGTATTACCATGGATTTTGTCACTGGTCTACCTATGACTCCAAGGTTAGTGAATGCTGTTTGGGTAGTTGTAGATCGCCTTACCAAGACCGTCAGATTTATCCTAGTCAGACCGCAATACACCATGGACAAGTTGGCAAGATTGTATGTGGACAATATAGTCAGACTGCATGGTGTCCCAGAGAGCATAGTATCTGATAGAGATCCATGCTTTACATCGAAGTTCTGGGAGGGGCTACAGAAGGAAATGGGGATGAAACTAAAGTTCAATATAGCCTTCCACCCTCAAACGGATGGGCAGTCAAAGAGGACCATCCAGATCCTAGAAGATATGCTTCGCGCATATGCTATCGACTTTAAGGGGGCTTGGGATGATAAGCTTTCCCTCATTGAGTTTTCCTATAACAACAGCTACCAGTCTACGATCCAGATGGCCCCATATGAGGCCTTATATGGTAAGAAATGTCAGACACCATTATTATGGGACGAAGTTGGAGAAAGAAGGATCGTCGGACCAGAATTTGTAGAAGAAACCTGCAAGGGAGTAGATCAAATCAAGAACCGAGTAAAGACAACTCAGGTGCGTCAAAAGCACTATACTGACAACAGGCAACGAGACCTTGAATTCATGATTGGTGATAAAGTTTTCTTGAAGGTGTCACCAGTTAGAGGACTGAAGCGGTTCGGCAGAAAAGGAAAACTATGTCCTAGATATGTGGGACCATATGAAATTCTGTCCCGATGCGGCAAAGTGGCCTATCAACTTGCATTGCCACCAGCGATGTCTAGCGTCCACAACGTCTTTCACGTGTCCTTACTAAAGAAGTACGTGAGAGATCCTTCGCACATTCTTGTTGCAGACCCCCCAGATTTGACTGAAGACATAACCTTCGAGGTTGTCACACCCCAATTCTGCACTATTCAGAATGATGTGACGAACCGTTAATAAACCAACGGTTCAACCAGGATCACAAATAGGCTATCCCCGCGTTATCTAAACTTACACACATCCGAAATCATAATCAGAGTAAATACACAATAGCGGAAGTCTTATAATAACATGAACTGAGAAACTAAGATGATATTAATAATTTAACTGCAAATTATTCTATTTTCAACTGAGACATAAATATTTAAATACCAAATACATGTCATAATAAATCCAATAAAGAAACCTATAAAATATCTAATCAAATACACACGAGTTGCACTTGCAAGAGGAGTCGTGTGTATCCACTTCAGCTTCAGCTTCCATCACTGCCACGTTCCCGTACGCAGAGGCATTCATATAGTCTTCAACGGTATAACCTGCATCATCAACCAAAAATATTCGACGTTGAGGGGTGAGCACACATTACGGCTCAGTGAGTAGCCAAAACAATGCAACAATACATATGCATGCAAATCAATTTATATCTTTGGTCCGGTTTAAAGTTTGCAGTATGCAATAGAAATGTTTAGGTAGCCGAAGGTCGCATTTATTGACTCCGCCTCTATACACGAGTATGTGACGTTACCCGAAGATCACGTTTATCGTCAACTCACATGCATCCAATCATGAACATTATATAACAAAGGTTACGTTTATTGCTATATAGTGCCATACCAACACGTAAGCCCCTGTTAGCGAGGGCTGTAACCGGGCTCGCAACTAACCAATCCTAATGCCAAAAATGTATCCAAGGCCTCACCCCAGCATCCCCTCGGAATGTCCATAGAGATAGAGCTAAGGCCCCCCGGTAGAGTCGAGACTACAAGGACCGAGACCACCTCCCCGATACCCTACGGCATAATAGTTCCGCTAAAGTAATGGCGTTGACGATGCTAATGCACAAGACTTGAGTTAGAGATAGAGCTAAAGTGCTGAGACCCGCCAAAGGTTAACGTTTATTGACGTTCTCATCACACCCCCCCTGATACTCGCTCGCATCAAGTACATCAACCATACACATACAAGCACATGCCTATTCCTATCATCATCATCATCATCATGTTATAGACAATAAAGTAAATATACATGAACAAATAATAGAAATATTGGATGGCATGTTATATGCACATTACAAACATATTCGCATAGAATCAAGCATGGCATAGGACTCAAGAAATAGAAAACAGTTTTTGTTATTAACTAATTTAGTTTGGAGTTCTGGTTCATCACCTTAGCTTGCTAAAAGATACTTTTCCAAGCTTTAGAACCACCTTTACAATCCTATTATATTGCTAGAAGACCTAACAAAGCCGATAGAATTTAATTAGAATTTATTCAGAATTTAAAAACACTGTTACCGGGGTGGGAGGTAGGGTCGGGTCTTGATTGACCCTGGTGCGACCCTCCCGTTCTGAACTTCCCGAACACTGAGGGTTGATGGTCAGGAACACCTAGGGTTGGATGGTCATCGACCCTCTGTGCACTTTGGTCCAATTCCCTCTCTTTGATCCATTCTTCATGTTTGGGGTCCTATGGCTTGCTTCTACATTCCATTAAACATTCATTCCCTGGTCTGAAACCTTGTATAATCCACCTAAATAGTTTTCATGCATTCTCCTATGGTTTCCCATGAAAACCTAACCATAGATTGATGGTTGGGGTTTCTCCGAGATCACATTCTCAACAATAACTAACCTAACATCTGTAGAAACTCATGGAATTAGTATCCATACCTGAGAAGATTACTTTTTCTCTGAAATTCTTCTCCTTTTTGCTAAGTTCTCTTCCTTGCCTTTCTTCTTCCTCTCTTCCTTCTCCTCTCTTTCTCTCAATTCAATTAGGGTTGTAAAAGGAGTGAAAGTGGCTTAGGGACGTCCTTTAAATAGAGTAGGAACATCTTAAAATAAGTCCCTTTGAGATTAGGAAAGAATCCCAATCGAAAATTAGGAAATTTCCTAATTTTATTTTCTTACGGCAACCGAGGGTCGATGATCCCGTCGACCCTAGGGTTCTAAAGCTGTCCACCCTCCCTTCAAACCGAGGGTCTGACTTTTCGCTTTGGGAGGTCCGACCCGCTTAGTGGGTATGCGACCCTCCCCTCCAAATTAAGTGTTTTTGGGTCGATTTGATACCTGGGATCTCGATCTCCTTCACGCCCTTGGTCCATTTGGCTCGACCATGACGGGTAAACCTGGTTCAAGGTGGTAAGATCGGGTTAGATTGACATGGGTCTTACAAATCCCCCCAACTTATAAAAATTTCGTCCTCGAAATTGTACGTACCTTCTGAATCAAACAAGTGAGGGTATTGCTTCCGCATAGCGTTTTCTTCTTTCCATGTAATCTCTTCCATGTCTCTACTTTTCCATGTGACCTTAACATAGTAGATATCTCTGTTGCGTAGATGTCGAACCTTTCGACTAGTGATTTCTGTTGGTGTTACTTCAAATATCAAATCATCAGTCAATTCTGGCAAATCCATTTGTCAAAACATGGTTGGGTCTTTGACATCGTCTTCAATAGGGAAATGTGAAATCGTCATGCACACTTGACATAGATGGTGGTAGTGCTAACCGATAAGCCACTTTTCCACGCTTAGCTAGAACTTCATATGGCCCGACATATCTTGGACTTAGTTTCCCTTTCTGTCCGAACCTCTTCAATCCTCGCATAGGCGATACCTTCAAAAATACTTTATCACCTACGGAGAACTCCAAATCTCTTCGTCGAGTATCTACATATTGCTTATGTCGGTTCTGAGCCGTTCTCACTCTTTCCTTGATAATGTCGACCACTCGACAAGTCTCTTCAACAAATTCCGGTCCAACAATACTACGTTCCCCAACTTCATTCCAAAACAAGGGAGTTCGACACTTCCTGCCATACAGTGCTTCATAAGGTGACATCTGTATGGTAGTGTAAGCACCCTATTTTTGCCATCCCAGCTAAACAAAGTCCTGCTGGTGTGTGGACAACAAAAGGAAGAAAGGTGATCGAAAGTTTGGATTCTTGACTGTGAATTTGAGGAAGTTTTCAATGGGTCTGTGAATTTGAGGAAGTTTTCAATGGGTCCACAGCAAGGTCATGGGTTATAATTTTGCATGGATGCATAGATCATAGAATTATCTTCGAAACGAGATCAGAATTGCTCAATTTCGATATCAAATGAGGAAGATATGACCATTTTAGTCAGATGATACATATGAGGGAGGTTTATGAAATTATTATAAATAATCCTAGGGGCCTTCATGCAAATTATCCTAAGTTGGATTGTTTGAATTTCAAATCATCATATCTTGATCATCCGACATCGGATTCAGATGATTCCAAGCCCATTATTCTTCATTCATGATGTTCTACAAAGTGGACGTAAAAAAATCCCAGGTAGAAGTCACCAGTGGGTCCCATGCAAGCTTGCATGCAAAATTATCGTCAGAACTTCAAAGCTGCATATCTTTTCCGTTCTACATCGGATTCAGGTGATTCTAGTTCCTATATTCCTCATTTTTAATGTTCTACAAAATGAACGCAAAAAATTTGGAATAGAGGCCATCGGAAAATTCCATGCGGGATGACAACGGAAATGACCCATGAAATGACAAGGAGAGAAAACCCAGTTAATTCCAATTAATCCAGTCAACTCAGTTCAAGCCAGTTTTGGTCCAACCTAGCTCAACTCATATCAGTTTAACTCAGTCAACCTAAGTCAGTCTCAACCCGTTTCGAACCAGTTCATTCATGTGCATAGTATTTATATATATTATATATATTATATACTATATATATATATATATGTATGTATGTTATAAAATATATGTGTATATATGTATATAATATATATTATCATATGTAAGTGATAATCTAAAAGATTTTGAGAAGAAAAATGAAAGAGGGGAGAGAAAACGTGAAAGAGAAGGGGATTTAGGGTTTTGAGATAATCCAAAAAGATCTTGAGAAGAAAAAGGGAAAGGGGGAGAAATAAAAATAAAAAAGAAAGGGGGAAAAGATTCCCTTCACGTTTTCTAGAAAGAAAACGTGAAAGAAAGAGAGGGAGAAAAGAAAAAGGAAGGAGGATGAATGGAAGAAAAGGAAAGAAGAAAGAAAGGAAAGAGAGAAGGATTTTTCTAGAAGAAGGAAGGAGAGAAAGGAAAGAGAGAAGGGGTTTTCTAGAAGAAGAATGAGAAAAAGGAAAGAAAGGAAGAAGAAAAAACATGGGAAGGAAGAAAAGAAAGGAAAGAAGAAAAAATGGAGAGAAAAAAAGATTTTCTAGAAAAAAGAAGAAAAGGAAAGAAGGATCTTCTAGAAAATGAGTGAAAAATTATAAATAGGAGAGAGGAGGGATCCTTTTCCAGACCAGAGAGAGAGGGGAACGTGGGTGAGAGAGAGAAACGTGAGTGAGAGAGAGAAAATGTGAGAGAGGAAGAAAGAAAGAGAGAGAAAAGAGAAAAGAAAG
The DNA here is from genome assembly GCA_028583415.1 of Protea cynaroides. Taxonomy (NCBI): domain Eukaryota; kingdom Viridiplantae; phylum Streptophyta; class Magnoliopsida; order Proteales; family Proteaceae; genus Protea; species Protea cynaroides. The sequence goes on along the minus strand of CM053276.1, from coordinate 85,760,837 downwards.
AAAAGAGAAGAAGAAAAGAGAGAAAGAGAAGAGAGAAAGAAGCAGAAGAGAGGAGAAGGAGGATTCACATTCAAAGGGGATTGATACAACCCCTAATCACCCTTCATCAACGGTTTCGCTCGATTTGAGCCCAAGGTTAGTACTCTAAACAAATTTAGAGGTCGTTATAATGCCCGAATGCCAATTTTGCTTGAAAAAGGCTAATTTTCATGAAATCTCAATCATGAATGCTCTATTACATGCTTGTTAATGTTAGGATGCCAATGTCTAACATTTTTCATGAATGATAATTTGTCTAAGCTATTCAATGATGAATTTTGATTGATATACAATGATGTTTGATGTTTTTTGTAAATTTCATAAAGTGATTTTCTGATCTGAAAATTCCAGATTTAGGGTTCAAACTTAGGACGTACATCATATGTATTTTTTCTAAGATTTTGAAGCCCAAAATTTTATGGGAGTCTCTCTGATATGACAGAAGACTACCCTAAAAATGTCGTTCCATTTGGAATTGGGAAAATATATCAAAAAATTTGTCTTTGACATTGCTATTTTTCTCGGATGTAATGCAATCCTCCATCGGAAAGTCTCTAGACAAAGGCCTTATGGCCATAATCAGAAAATCCACTTAACATGAACTTTTTAGACATGAAAGTCTTCTAAAAAATGGCACTGTTTTCATATTTTTTCCATTTTTCCTTGAATTGATATCAATTTTTAAGTGCATAGTGCTTTGATTTCAGATCTGTCATGATGTGCTGATTTGCATGATTGAAAAGAGTCATTTTTCACAAAGAAAATATACTGTTTTAACTTGTTTTTCTTAATGAAAATTTAGATCAAACAGTTATCTACATAGATATATGTCTGTATTTAATTTTCATTAACAATAGAATTTTATTTGGAATTTATGGTGCAACTGGTCAAAAATATGGAACAGACCTGACCAGTGTATTTGCCTGTACTTGGGGAATATTTTTGACCTTCCTATAGTCTCTATTAGGATTAGCTTCCTTGATACAAAATGTTGGCCTCTGAGTCTTCTTTCCAGGGATATCTTTTAAGAATTTTTCGAGTAAGTACAGTGCCCTATGTGCCCATTTTGGTCCAGCCTGACAAAGCTGTCATCTTGCTACGTGTTCAATCATGTTTTGATTGATTCTCATATTCTTTGGTTGTTTCTCACATGCCATATTTGATGCTATGCTATGTTCGGATGCTCGTATGCATACACTACTATAATTGGAATGGTTACACTGCCATAATTGGAATAGTCACACTGCCATAATTGGAATGATCACATTGCCATAATTAAAATGATCACATTGCCATAATTGGAATAATCACATTGCCATGATTGGAATGCTACACATGCTTATTGCCATATTTGTCTACTACACTTGCTCACATATTACTGTCATGTTTGGATGCACACTTACCATGTTTGTATTGATTCACATGCTCACTTGCCATTTTTGACTGATGTGTTGCTAAATTTGAATATATTTCCAACATGTTATATTTGGATGCTTACACTGCTATATTTAAGCTCACATTGCTTTGTTAGATTGCTTACATTGTACAACGACTAGGGCAAGATACACCCTAAGATGGAAAGAATTGAACAATTAGGGTAGTGAAACCCTAAAAATGGAAAGAATAATTAGGGCAAAATAAACCCTAGAATAAAGAGAATAATTAGGGTATGAAACCCTAAAAAAATGAAAATCACAATGAAAAGGGATAGGAAACCCTAGAAACCTAAAAATGGAAACAATAAAAATGGTAGGAATTTAGGTCTCATCCCTATATCCTATTGACAAAAATAGAAAGAATTTGGTACACATCCCAAATAAAAATGGTAGGAATTTAGGTCTCATCCCTAGATCCTATTAACGAAAAATGGAAGGATTTGGTACACATTCCAAATCCGACTCTCACAAATTTCAAACTACGTCGTACCTGATTTCTAGGGCAAACCCTAGAATACGTAGGCAATTTGGGAACCCAAATACGGTACAAAGCCACCTATCAACCATACATCCAGTATAAACTTTAACTTGAACAACAAAGAATCTAATTGAAACAAATGCATAAATCACTTCCATAATCATTAATCACACAAACCATTTTCGAACTACGTTTTGGACTTGATTTCCAGGATTGGAATACGTAGGCAGTTTGGGATGTCTTACACATCTCAGATTCAGTCCAAGACCGAACCATCTTTGGTCCGGTTCACTGTATAATATTGTACACTACATTTGCTTGTTTATTTGCTTTAAAACATGATTGGCTGAACCCTAGGTTAGAATAATTTAGCAACTTGGTTTAGGACATCCCCCATTGAACCCTAGTCATCCAGTTGACCAAGCACAGTCAAAATTAGAATTTAAGGAAAGTTTAGGAGGCCGATATTGATCGGGCGGTTTGGGTGCCTAACACCTTCCCATAACCGTACCCTGAATACTTACCCGATCTCTTGCAGACCAAAGAACCGATACATTGGGTCACGAGTCAATAGAAGTCTTACCTTAGGGTGAGGCTACATTTTTAGAGGTCCTAGACCTTAATCTAGGTGGCGACTCCAACAGAATACAATCGATCTTCATCGATACGGGATACACATTTCCATCCCGAGGAGGATCATGTCGATTTTCCATTGTCCTCACAGTGGCGACTCCACTGGGGATTAATATTCAGACTCCTAGGATACTTTCCTTATATTGATTTGCCTGACATTTGATGCTAGATCTAGGGTACTATATTTATTGTTTGTACATATTGCTTTGGGAGGAATGGGTTCAGTCACACTTTCGTGCGAGTAGTCGAACCGGGACCCATGCATGTGGGGTAGCCCGCTAGGAGAAACACACAGCCTTGGCCTGTACTTTGTGAGACCACGACTGGTGAGCAGCCTCTAACGAGCGTTTCTTAGGTCCGCCTGGGAATGCGTTATGCTACTCCATGTCGCTTGGATCCTTGCAACATAGTATATAAAGGGATTGGGGGCCCATTATTCATCGAGCATTCGGTGATAGGTTACCCCGTCCTCGTCAAGGTGGCCTTTTCTGTCCTAACCCAGTTTGAGCCATATGTATGTTATTTTTGGTCCATCTTTGAACCAACATGGTAAAATCTACTCGATCATAATATTTACATCCGAGACGTCGAAGTTCTGCCCGTTTTTGTCCTTGAACTGTCAACATGTTTGGATCCACACTTGAGTATTCTTGTCTCTCACTTGTTGGGAGCGTGAGGGTTACGTATACCCGCATACACAATAGTGTGGGCGGTCTGTACACGCCCTCCATCGTACAAAGCTCATTGTGTTGACCGTTCAATATTGATACGTCAATCTCAAAAAACGATCAGAAAATCTTCATCATGGTATAGATATTGTGATCAAGTAGAAATTTACCGGTTTTTTCAATCATGAACCGCTTTTGTCATCCATCATGAAAACTATAAATAAGCATATCCGTTTCAATTTCTTGAAATTTGATGAACCACATGGTCGAACCTTGGTGCTACAATGATCCATTCGGAATCTTGAGGCCCCAAGACCAATCATGGGGTTATTCAAATACAAATAAATTGTTACAGATGATGTCTAATGGTCGGTTTTCATGAAGGAGCTAACTTTGTTTGGTCGAGTCAGCTTGTATGGGTATGTGCATCCTTCTCGTGTCCGGTCCACTTCGAGTCTTAACCTTCGTTCATTGTTTATATAAAAATAAAATAAAAAAAAAAAAAAAAAAAAAAAAAAAAAAAACAAAAAAAAAAAAAAAAAAAAACAAAAACAAAAAAAAAAAAAAAAAAAAAAAAAAAAAAAAAAAAAAAAAAAAAAAAAAAAAAAAAAAAAGAAAGAAAGGTTGAACTAGAGAGGATATAATTGTCTAGACTTAAGAGAACACCTGAGTGTGTAAACAAAGCATCCACTCTTATTACATCCTCTCATAAGAAGGTCTCATCATCACTGGTTCATGTCTCGGTTCATGTTCATAAGGAGGACTTTTGTACCTCAAAGTGTTGGAATTGTTGAAAGACAGTATATTGAGAGCCCAAATATTGCAGAGCGGAATTGAAATTCCAAGATCGGAGTTAAGGAATCCAAGAGATTAGAAAGCTGAATCATAGATTCTGAGAGATTACATGTTTCTTTCCCATGTTAGCATACCTGCCAAATTTAAATGGAAAAACTAAGATTGGAAAGCATTTCGTCCATCCGATTGAGCCACTTTGACTGAAGGAGTTGGTTTCTGACTCCTAAATTACTTTCATCAACCAAGTAAATCGTGGATCTCTATCAGACACAATGCTTTCTGGTACACCGTGTAACCGAACAATATTATCCACATATAGCTTCGCTAACCTTTCCAGTGTATACTGAGGTCGTATAGGTATTAAACGAGCTGTTTTAGTCAGACGGTCCACAATCACCCAAATTGCGTCAACTACTCGAGGAGTCAATGGTAGTCCCGTGACGAAGTCCATAGTGATGCAGTCCCATTTCCATGCTGGTTTCGATAATGGCTGTAACAGTCCTGCAAGTCTTTGTCGTTCAGCCTTTACTTTCTGACAATTTAGGCATTGAGACACGAACTTAGCTACATCTGCTTTCATTCCCCTCCACCAATATAGTTTCTTTAGATCATGATACATTTTTGTACTTCCAGGGTATATCGAATAGATGGTGGTGTGGGCTTCCTTCATCAGTCGGTGTCTAATGTCTGCACTTTCTGTTTCAGGTACACATATTCTTCCTTTGTATCTCAGTACCTTCTCGTCATCCAAGGTGAACTCAGGGTTAGTCCTACCTTTCTCGATATCTTCTTGTACTGTTCTCAGATAAGGATCTTCTTTGATAGCTGTCTTCACTTCACCCACTATATCCGATATAATCTTCAATGCTGCGAACATATTCAAAAACCGATGAATAAACCCTTGGTTGGCTGATCCATCCATTGTATCTATCACATACTGCTCGTTGCCGTGATTGAATACCATTCTGGTAGTACACATTGCTACTGTCGTGCTAACTTCTCCTTGAGATTTTATCATTGCTTTTCTGCTTAATGCATCCACTACTACGTTCGCTTTTCCCGAATGATACTGGATATCACAATCATAGTCTTTCAATAGTTCCAACCATCTTCTTTGTCTCATATTCAACTCCTTCTGATTAAATAAATAAGTAAGACTTTTATGGTCCGACTTAATTTGAAATTTCTCTCCGTATAAGTAATGTCTCCATATCTTGACAGCATGTACCACTGCCGCTAACTCCAAATCATGAGTGGGGTAGTTTTTCCCATGTACCTTCAACTGTCTTGAAGCATAAGCAGTCACTTGCTCTCCTTGCATAAGCACACATCCTAATCCCAATCCCGACGCATCAGAGTATAAGGTAAACGTCTGTCCTGGAATTGGAATAGTCAAAATCGGGGCGGATATCAATCTGGACTTCAGCATTTGGAAACTCTTCTCACATTTATCGGTCCACACAAACTTTTTACCTTTCTTAGTCAAACTGGTGAGAGGTACGGAAATCTGAGAATAGTCTTCTACGAATCTCTGATAATAACCAGCTAGACCCAGAAAACTTCTGATTTCTGAAACGCTCTTTGGTGCTTCCCACTTCACAATCGCCTCGATCTTGCTGGGGTCCACTTTGATTCCTTCAGCGGACACTACATGGCCTAGAAAGGCAACTTCACTTAGCCAAAACTCGCACTTAAAAAATTTGGCATATAGCTTCTCTTTCGTTAAACACTGTAGGCTGCGTTGAGGTTCTTGATATGGGTTTCCTTGTCCTTGGAATATACCAATATATCATCAATAAATACTATGACCGACGTATTCAACATATCGTGGAAAACTCGGTTCATAAGTTCCATGAACGTTGTCGGTGCATTAGTTAATCCGAAAGACATAACCAAAAATTCATAATGTCCATATCTGGTTCTGAAAGTTGTCTTCGGAATATCACCTTCTTTAATCTTCAACTGATGATAGCCCGATCGAAGATCGATCTTAGAAAATACTTTCACTCCTTGTAACTGATCGAACAAGTCATCGATCCGAGGTAGTGGGTATCGATTCTTGATTGTCAGTTTTTCAACTCCCGATAGTCGATACATAATCGAACGTTACCATCCTTCTTTTTTACGAACAACACCGGTGCCCCCCATAGAGATATACTGGGTTATATAACCCTTGTCCAGCAGTTCTTGTAGTTGCACTTTTAATTCCTTCAGTTCCGTAGGAGCCATTCTATAAGGTGCTTTAGACACTGGTGCGGCTCCAGGTATAAGGTCTATCACAAACTCCGTGGCTCGGTCTGGGTGGTAATCTGGGTAGTTCCTCCGAAAATACGTCAGGATAGTCCCGCACGACATCAATATCTTCCATTCGTGGTGCTTCCTTGGTTAAGTCGACCACGGATACTAGATACCCGATTGCCCCCTTCTCAAGGCACTTCTTAGCCTTTAGTGCTGAAAGTATGAGCTTGCTTCTCCGGGAAAGTTTGGTTCCCGAGAAACTTAATTTTGCTCCTTCTTTGTCTTTGAACGTTAGCTTCTTTTCGATGCATAATAGATTTACAGAATGCCGAGCTAACCAATCCATTCCCAAGATGACATCAAAGTCTACCATCTCAAGTTGTATCAAGGTTGCATCTAAAGTCTTCTCTCCAATGAGAACTGGACATGGTCTATAACCTTTCTCTAGTTCCACTTCTAACCCCATCGGTGACCGTACAAATAATTTGTAGTCTAATGTTTTGATGGATAATTTTGTCTACTTTCCAAATGACATAGATATAAATGAATGAGTAGCTCCGGCATCGAAGAGTACTCTGGCGGGTACGCCATTTATAGGTACAATACCTGTGATTTATCTTTACTTAGTCTACATGCTCATTCATGTAATTATAACTTTAAAAAGTTTCAGTCATACATGTGACCACATCGGGTGATGCGGCCGCATCTTCGGATGTAACAGCATATACATGTCCCTGATGGAATTGCTTCTTGGGCTTAGGGAACTCCCTTGCCATATGTCCCGGCTGGTTGCAGTTAAAACACTTCAGGACTTCAGAATTTGGCTTTGGCTGAGGTTGAGCTGCTGGAGTAGTCTTGGTTGCAGCAGTAAAATTCTGAGGACGAAAAGGCTTATATGTCCTGTTATTGCCTCCGTTGTAAGAATTTCCGGCTGGCCTTTTGATGCCTCTATTCTGAGTAAAATAACTCTCCTTCTGGCTCGATTCTATAACTCGAGCAATCTGGACAGCTTCATTATAAATTCTCTTTTCTAAGCCCAGAACATGTTCTCTAATGTTTCCTCTCAGTCCCGTGACAAACCTATGGGTTTTGGTTTCTTCTTCTTGCATACTCAGTGGTGCGAAGAAAAACAGCTCTTCATAACACTGTTGGTACGCATCCACTGACATCTGTCCCTGATAAAGACTCAGGAACTCCTTCTCCATCGAATCTCTGAAGCTCCGTGGAAAATATTTCTCAAAGAAGGCTTATTTATATATAGCCCATGTCAGTAGGGCGTGCTTGGTCAGTAGATATGCCTTCGTGGATTTCCACCAATGATGTGCGTCGCCCTTGAGCATGAAGGTGGCGCATAGTACTTTCTCTTCCTCTGTGATAGTCATCATGAGGAAATTTCTCTCCATCTCGTCTATCCAGTGTGCTGGCCACAACGGATTAGACGGTTTGCCGTTGAATTCTTTGGGTTTCATCTTCAAAAATCTCTCCACTAGTCGGGAGTGGTCCAGCTGATTTTGGGGGTTTGCCCCAAACATATGGGGTGGATACTGGTAATTCCCTTGAGCTGCTTCCGGTACCTGCACTAGAATCTGTGCAGCCAGTTGTTGAGGTGTCTGAGGAGCTGGGTGGTTACCCACCGGTGCTGCACTGGCTTGTCCTGTGTGCATGGATGCAGCCTGAGTGGCTTGAAACATAATTCCCATGGCAACCTGCATCCGAGCTGCGAGTGTTGCATCTCGCCGCAGCCGCTGTGCCGATTCATCACCACGGTTGTTAGCTCTGGTGGTGGAGGTGGCAAATTTATAGGGTTTTTCGGTTCTGGATTACCCGATGCATAGTTATTTTCTTGACTGGTCTCCTCCACGGGTGGTGGTGGTGGGACTGCATTTCGGGTCTGTCGGGTCACCCTACGTCCAGACATAATTCTTTTTTGTGATTAGTGGTGCCTGAAAATCATCAAAATAGGTGAGAAGTCATTTATATTTCATGTAGGCACGCTAACCAATAATCAATTCTAATTCTAGCTCATTTTATAAAAAAATACTGTCTTTTTCTATGTGGGGTTGATGGAGAGGGTCGATGGTGTGTCCGACCCTTGGTATCCGACCCTGGAAATGACCTGTTCTTCCCGAGAGCTGAGGGTCGATGCGAGGGTCGATGGGTATCCGACCCTCGCTTCGACCCTTAGTTTTCCGTCGATTCCGGAGAGCCGAGGGTCGATGGGGGGTCGATCGGGTCGATTGTGCTAGTCGAATTGTCCGACCCTAGGACTAAAAATCAGATTTTTAAGATCCGATTTTGGGTCATTCCTTATTATTTTCCTCCCGTTTCGACTCGCCTCTCCTCTCTGAGTTGCTACAGTGCTACTCCACTGTTGTGGGTTGATTTTAGTCCGAGTTTCGACGTCCACTTCATCCCTACAGGTATGTCTTCCCATTTTTACCTGTTTTTAGGTTTCTATTTCTAGGTTTTTATCCATTTAACTTGTATTTTTCAAATTAAACTTTTTCCAACCGTAAAAATTCGATTTTTATTGGGGGCTTTTGTTATTGGTGTCTCGAGGAACGAAAGCCCTCAAAATTTTTTGAGTTTCATCGGTTGGTTATCGAAAAACTTGAAATTTTCTCTTTTTGCCCTAATTTGTCGACATTTTTGATTTTTCTTGAATTTCTTCAAATTGGACATCGTCAATTAAAATTTCCTACTGCATGTGGGTGGTAGGGTATGTTTAGACCTACATAAGTTCTCATGCCCACTTGTATGGTGAGGAATGGGGCTTTATGGTCAACTTACGTCGTTATTAAATCAATTTCGGATTTTTATCCCATAATTTTCTTATTTTTCCTTCTCCTTCTTGTTTTGCAGATACCATGGCTCGTACCAAGGTACCCATAGTTCGTGATCCCCTTCACTTTCGTTCCAATGAAGCTGAGGCACGGTATGCTGACTATGCCCGTAAGAAGGTTGAGGGTGGTCGTATGGTGAACTTGGCTGAGTTAGCCGTGTTCAACGTAGAGGGAGCCTTTGGTGAAATGGGGTGGCTTCCTGTCATCACCTACGATGCGTGCACATGTCCAGATTTGTTGCGCCAGTTCTATTGTAATCTCCAGGTGGTGGGGAATTACAATGACGTTGAGCATGGTCAGGAGTTGCGCATCACCAGCTACGTCAAAGGGGTAGATATTTCTTTCGACTATCTACAGCTGGCCGACTTGTTGGGCATTCCTTATGATGGCCCCATGGTGTACTGTGCGCCTGGAGAGCCCCAGTTTGTTGAGATGGAGATGAGGGCAGAGATCGACAATTAGTTACTCCGTCCTGATCGTTGGCAGATGAGAGCCTGTTATTTGCGTCCAGCTCCACGGGTCTTCTGCAAGATTATCCAGCATAATCTGATCCCACAGAGTGGGAACTATGAGAGGGTTTCTCAGCTGACCCAGTTCTTGATTTACAGTATCTGCACTCGCCAGCCTGTCTGCCTTCCATACATCATCATGCAGACTATGATTAGTGTTACATTGTCCGGTCATAGGGGTAATCTACCCTATGGACGCATGATTACAGTTCTACTGACCCGTCTGGGGGTTGACCTGGTAGATGAAAAGATCCAGGAGAAGACCTTCTCGTCGCCTCTAGATTGGGAGGCAATCTGCAAGATGGGTATGCGGGATGCCCAGGTTAGTGATGAGGAGAGGAACGCGATGGTGCACCCTCACACTCGTATCTAGATGGTTGATGCTGAGGCTGCTGCTGCCGCTGCTAGAGCCCATGTGGATCCTGTCGATGATGACGATCGCATGTATATGGATGTTGACGCGATACCACCACCTTCACCTACTCATGCGGCTGGTGTTGGTACTTCTTCTGCGGCGGATCCTGTACCTGAGACTGGTCCCTCTTATGCGGCTGGCCTTCACGCCCACCTCCTGATATGATGGAGATGCTGCAGGAGATCAGGGAGGCTCAGCGCAGATCTGATCTGAGGATGGAGGAGTTATTAGACGCTCAGCGGGTGAGAGTGGATGAGCTGCTAGCTGCCCAGCGCATATCAGATACGCGGATGGGAGAGCTTATGGAGGTACAGCGTGCGACTGATCGGAGGGTAGTCGATCTCACAGCTAGTCTACAGACGACCCAGACTCAGATAGCCTGGTTGACTAGAGTCTATGCTGAGGACTATGACCGAGATCGTGAGGCTCCACCTCCTCCTTCGCCTCCAGCTTCTTGATCGTACTTTAGTTTCCTTGTACTTCAGAGTAACTGTCTGGGTTGTGGACTGTACTCTGCTTTCATTATGTATATACGTTTTGTTTCCCTCACTCATTGTATGTAACTTGTTTCCCCTTTAATAGATGCATTATTCTATTTTTAAATTTGGTCTCAACCATCACTTGTGCTTATAGTGTGTTAATATTACTGTTTTTTTTACTTTTATCCTATCTCAGTTCACATTTGTCTTGAATGTATATAGTTCAGCGGACAAGGCCTGAGATGCTCTGATACCAAGTTGTCACACCCCAATTCTGCACTATTCAAAATGATGTGATGAACCGCTAATAAACCAACGGTTCAACCAGGATCTCAAATAGGCTATCCCTGCGTTAGCTAAACTTACACACATCCGTAATCATAATCAGAGTAAATACACAATAGCGGAAGTCTTATAATAACATGAACTGAGAAACTAAGATGATATTAATAATTTAATAGCAAATTATTATGTTTTCAACTGAGACATAAATATTTAAATACCAAATACATGTCTTAATTAATCCAATAAAGAAACCTATAAAATATCTAATCAAATACACACGAGTTGCACTCGCAAGAGGAGTCATGTGTATCCACTTTAGCTTCAGCTTCCATCGCTGTCACGTTCCCGTTTGCAGATGCATTCATATAGTCTTCAACGGTATAACCTGCATCATCAACCAAAAATATTCGACGTTGAGGGGTGAGCACACATCACGGCTCAGTGAGTAGCCAAAATAATGCAACAATACATATGCATGCAAATCAATTTATATCTTTGATCTGGTTTAAAGTTTGCAATATGCAATAGAAATGTTTAGGTAGCCAAAGGTCGCGTTTATTGACCCCGCCTCTATACATGAGTGTGTGACGTTACCCGAAGATCACGTTTATCGTCAACTCACATGCACCCAATCATGAACATTATATAACAAAGGTTACATTTATTGTTATATAGTGCCATAACAACACGTAAGCCCCTGTTAGCGAGGGCTGCAAACTGGGCTCGCAACTAACCAATCCTAATGCCAAAAAATGTTTCCAAGGCCTCACCCCAGCATCCCTCAGAATGTCCATAGAGATAGAGCTAAGGCCCCCCGATAGAGTCAGAGACTACAAGGACCGAGACCACCTCCCCTGATACCCTACGACATAATAGTTCTACTAAAGTAATGGCGATACGACGATGCTAATGCACAAGACTTGAGTTAGAGATAGAGCTAAAGTGCTGAGACCCGCCAAAGGTTAACGTTTATTGATGTTCTCATCACACACCCCCCCTGATACTCGCTCGCATCAAGTACATCAACCATACACATACAAGAACATGCCTATTCCTATCATCATCATCATCATCATCATGTTATAGACAATAGAGTAAATATGCATGAACAAATAATAAAAATATTGGATGGCTGCATGCACATTACAAACATATTCGCATAGAATCAAGCATGGCATAGGACTCAAGAAATAGAAAACAGTTTTTGTTATTAACTAATTTAGTTTGGAGTTCTGGTTCCTCACCTTAGCTTACTAAAAGATACTTTTTCAAGCTTTAGAACCAACTTTACAATGCTATTATATTGCTAGAAGACCTAACAAAGCCGATAGAATTTAATTATAATTTATTCGGAATTTAAAAACCATCTGTTAACTGAGGGTCGGAGGTAGGGTCGGAGTCCTGATCGACCCTGGGTGCGACCCTCCCCAGATTCTGAACTTCCCGAACACTGAGGGTCGATGGTCAGGAACACCTAGGGTCGGATGGTCATCGACCCTCGGTGCGATCCTCTGTGCACTTTGGTCCAATTCCCTCTCTTTGATCCATTCTTCATGTTTGGGGTCCTATGGCTTGCTTCTACATTCCTTTAAACATTCATTCCTTGGTCTGAAACCTTGTATAATCCACCTAAATAATTTTCATGCATTCTTCTATGGTTTCCCATGAAAACCTAACCATAGATTGATGGTTTGGGTTTCTCCGAGATCACATTCTCAACAATAACTAACCTAACGTCTGTAGAAACTCATGGAATTAGTATCCATACCTGAGAAGATTACTTTTTGAAATTCTTCTCCTTTTTGCTAAGTTCTCTTCCTTGCCTTTCTTCTTCCTCTCTTCCTTCTCCTCTCTTTCTCTCAATTCAATTAGGGTTGTGAAAGGAGTGAAAGTGGCTTAGGGACGTCCTTTAAATAGAGTAGGAACATCCTAAAATAAGTCCCTTTGAGATTAGGAAAGAATCCCAATCGAAAATTAGGAAATTTCCTAATTTTATTTTCTTAGGGCAACCGAGGGTCGATGATCCCGTCGACCCTAGGGTTCTAAGCTGTCCGACCCTCCCTTCAAAACTGAGGGTTTGACTTTCTGCTTTGGGAGGTCCGACCCTGCTTAGCTAGGTATGCGACCCTCCCTCCAAATTAAGTATTTTTGGGTCGATTTGATACATGGGATCTCGATCTCCTTCACGCCCTTGGTCCATTTGGCTCGACCATGACGGGTAAATCTGGTTCAAGGTGGTAAGACCGGGTTAGATTGACACGGGTCTTACAGAGGTGGTGTCAATCCAGCTCATTAGCAAAAAGGTACAACAGCTTCGAAGGCGAGCTATCCACTATGTCAAGGTCGTTTGGAAAAGTTAGGACGTAGAAGAAATTACTTGGGAGGAGGAGGATGCCATGCGACAAGAATACCCTCATCTTTTCGACTCTGAAGGTACGTAAAATTTTGGGGACGAAATTCTTTTAAGGGTGGGGGAATTGTGAGACCTACATGCAAATTTCGGGGACGAAATTTCTTTTAAGGGTGGTAGAGTTGTAAGAACCGTATTCTAAAACCGGGTCTAAACGTGGTTTTATATGATGACAGGTGTCCCAATCATAGCCGGACCGAAAGGCGAAGCCGGGTGACGAACCACGCAAAATTTCAGGTACGAGAACCACTCAAAATTGGTAAAAACTCATACCGGTCTGACTATACCGGTCGGAGTCAGTCATACCGGTATGGTGCAACCGGTATGGCATTTCGGTCTGACTATACCGGTCTGAGTGACTCAGACCGGTATATGCAACCAGTATACTTCTTTTCTGTGGGAGACGGACTCCAACGGGTCCCTCACTCCGAATGGAAACTTGGAAAGTTTCCAATCATGGAAAACCTTCCCAAGAACGACCCTCTTCTATTTATAGAGATGATCACACTCCATTGATCCTTCTCAAACCCTAGCCGTCTAGGGAAGAGTTGAGAAGGAGCAAGGACGAAGAGGCTGCTCAGGAAGGAGGTTTCCATTAGAGGAGCTCGCCGCCAACCGACGAACACCTCTGGTAAGTGCTCTATACTATTAGTAACATTAGAATATCGGATCGGAGCGGCGAAGCGGCGCGACAATCCTAAACCCTAGATCTTTCTTCTTTCAAATCTGATCTGGTTTGATACGGCGTCCTAACCAAAATCAGAAGGCCATTAGGATGCTTGGACCTTAGCGTGGGTTAGGAGAAACCCTGGAAACCAAGCCAATGACCAATGGGAAAGGGAGATCCAAGATCGAGTTCTCGGATCTAATCCGCAGAATAAATCGGTTGGACACAAGGTCTGGCGGTATGGGCCTGCGGTGTATACCAGAGGCACATACCGATCTCACATATGTGCAACTGGTATATACCGCAACCAGTATACATACCGGTGGCACATACCGGTCTCACTCCCCTGAGACCGGTACCTGCGATCGGTATGGCTTCCGAGCCTTGTTTGCTTGGTCAGACAAGGTTCTGACCAACTGTGACCTTAATAAATTAATTCTAACCTATGAATATGATTGTGTAGGACCTGTAGACAACGTGAGAATACCCTGTGACGCAGAGCGGGATTTTTATCACGCGTCAGGTAAGGGACAAGACCCAAACTCTAATTAACTAATTAACCAGTAAATCTTTGCAACTAAATTGTATATGAATTTTATTGCTTGATGTCTGTGCATTTCACATGCCATGTAGTTACTTCTTTTGTTACTATTATCTATTCATGCATTTCGTATGCTAGGATTGTTGGATGTTAGGCATGTGTATACTTTTAGTTAGTGTTTGGAATGTGAAGGGGAGTGGAACCCTAGATATATCCACAGCTAACACCTTTTCGTATCGCCATCTACCTTAGCAGACTTGGTACGAATAGGGTATCAGGGGGAGGACGTGGGATTGTGGTTCTTCCTGCCCGCCAGACTCAAGCCCTATCTCTATGTCGTAGGGAGCCGTGCTGAGGTAAGGCCATTGATACTATATTGACATTTAGGACTAGTTAGAAACGGAACCCACTTGCAAGCCCTTGCCAGTAGGGGTTTAGGTAATGGTACGATGTGGGGTATCAGGGGGAGGACGTGGGATTGTGGTTCTTCCTGCCCACCAGACTCAAGTCCTATCTCCTTACTGGAGTGAGTAATGTGGGGCAACAACAGTAGTGTGGTAGGTGCCTGACTGTTGGGTGTGTTCACACTCTCGTGCATGGAGGTGCGGTGGCCGCCAAACCTTACCATAGCATATTTGCAAGTTATACTTGACCCAAATTGTAATGTTATCTCATGCATTTTTGTATGTTGCATGGTTTTGTACTATACTGAGCTAAGTTGTGAGCTCACCCGAATATATATTCTTCTTTTTAGATTTGGATGCTGGGTACACAGTTGGTGACTTCGTGACTGCCCCAGCATACGGTACAGTTGCTGCCATTGATACCCAGGCAGTGGAGGACGAGCATGACGCATCATGCGAGTGCTCCTTTTGTGTTTTTCTTTAGAGGGGATTTTATTTTGAACAATACATTGTAATACTTTTATTATTTAAATTTGTGCATGGTGGAATAAGTTGAATAATTATTTTAATTTATCACATAGATCTCAGTTCATTTATTTATATTTCGCTGCTATGTATTATTTTCTGATTATGTTAGACTACTTGGGAATGATTGGTTGATACGGTCTATTGAGATCCTGGTGTGAACCATGGTTTAGAGCCGGTTCACTCACACATCTGGTTCAGTCGGAATTGGGGTGTGACAGTAGGTATTGGTACAGTGTAAGGTATTAGGGAGAGGATGCGATAGTGTGGATTGTAGCCTGACCACCAGACTCTAGCTCTATCTCTATACCGGAGTGAGTGATATGGGACAACAATAATAGTATGGATTGAAGTCTGACTATTAGGTGTGCTTACACTCTCGTGCATGGAGGTGCAGTGGCCACCAAACCTTACCATAGTACTTTGCAAGTTATACCTGACCCCAATGTAATGTTATCTCATGCATTTTGTATGTTGCATGGACTTGTGCTTTACTGAGCTAAGTTATGAGCTCACCTCGAATATTTATATTCTTTTTCAAATATTGATGCAGGTTACACCGTTGAAGACTTTATGGCTGCTCTAGCATATTGGACAGTAGCTACTATAGACACATAGGCAGTGGAGGACGAGCATAATGCCTCATGCGAGTGCTCTTACTATGTGTTCCTTTAGGATCTTTTATTTGTAATTTCCAATTGGTTATAAATAATGCATTAAATTTATTTAATTACGTTGTGGTTGATGGAATAACTTGAATAATTATTTAATTATAAATAGAAATTCAGTTCATTTATTTATTAAATTCCCCTGATATTATTATTCTTTGATTGTGGTTAGTTTGCATTGATTGGTTGGTTGACATGGTCTATTGAGATCCTGGTGTGAACCGTTGAGTTTTGAGACGATTCACTCACTTCTAGTTCAGTCGGAATTGGGGTATGACAGAAGGCTTGACCGCCTCCACCACCAATAGAAACCACCACCATCACCCCTACCGCCACCTCTACCACCACCACCCACCTCCACCGCCACTGCCATCGCCACCACCAGCCACTACCTACGCCACTACCAACAGCAGCCACCACCGCCATCCATCGCCATAGCCACCACCAGAACAGATAAAAAAATGATTCAACCTCAGACCCATTTAAATGTAGCGGACAACAGTGGGGCTCGAGAATTGATGTGTATTCAAATTATAGGAGCTAGTAATCGACGACCCACCACCGCCGCCACCACTACCATCATTCACCGTTGTCGCCACCACCACCACCACCACTGCCACTACTACTAGAACTGAAATCTATTCTAAATTTATTTTTATCGAATGGGATTCTACTCTCAATAAGCTCTGGAATTAGATCTAGAGCAGTGTTATCAAACAAAATTTTGCTCTTAAAAAATTAACTCCAAAGCAAACCCAATAAAGTGACTCCAAACTAAGAGAAATGGATCAGGAGTAAGAGTGTTATCAAATGGGGCCTAAAGAGAAGATATTACAACTATATAGCAAGGGTTTTCTCTAATAGATCAAAAGAAGAGAAATGAGAATGTATGGAAGGCAAAGATCGGATGAATAGTGTAAGAACCGTACTTTGAAAACTCGGTCTAATCCATGGTTCTATATGATGACAGGTCTCCCAATCATAACCGGACCGGAAGGCGAAGTCGGGTGACGAACCACTCAATTTTCAGGTATGAGAACCTGTGAAAAAATGTATAAATCTCATACCGGTCTCACTATACCGGTTGCGGTATGTGCAACCGGTATGGGTATACCGGTCTGACCATACCGGTCTGAGTCACTCAGACCGGTATGTGCGACTGGTATGTCTAGTTTCGGCTGGAGATAGACTCCAGCGGGTCCCTCACTCCGATTTGAAACTTGGAAAGTTTTCAATTACGGGAAACCTTCCTATGAACGGCCTCCCACTATTAATAGAGACATTAGCACTCCTTCTGATCCTTCTCAAAACCCTAGCCGTTTGGAGGAGAACTGAGAAGGAGCAAGGAGGAGGAGGCCGCCCAGGAAGGAGGTTTTCGTTGGAGGAGCACGCCGCCAACTGACAAACACTGCCGGTAAGTGCTCTATACTCTTAGTAATATTAGGATTTTGGATCAAAGCCGTGAAGCGGCGCGGCGATCCAAAATCCTAGATCTTGCAATGAACCTAGTCTCTTATTTAAATCTAATCTAGGTTTGATACGACATTCTAGTCGAAACCAAAAGGCCATTAGAGTATTTGAATCTTAGAACGGGTTAGGAGAAACCCTAGAAACCAAGCCAATGACCAATGGGAAAGGGAGATCCAAGATCGAGTTCTTGGATCTAATCCACGGAACAAACCGGTTAGACACAAGGTCCGGCGGCATGGGCCTGCGGTGTATATGGAGGCACATACTGGTCTCACATATGTGCAATCGGTATATACCACAACCGGTATACATACCGGTGGCACATACCGGTCTCACACCTCTGAGACCGATACCTGCGATCGGTATGGCTTTCGAGCCTTGTTTGCTTGGTCAGGAAAGGTTCTGACCAACTATGACCTTAATAAATTAATTCTAACCTATGAATTTGATTGTGTAGGACCTGTAGACAACATGAGAATATCCTGTGACGCAGAGCAGGATTGTTATCATGCGTCAGGTAAGGGACAAGACCTAAACTCTAATTAATTAATTAACCAGTAAACCTTTGCAACTAAATTGTATATGAATTTCATTGCTTGATGTATGTGCATTTCACATGCCATGTAGTTACTTCTTTTGTTATTATTATCTGTTCATGCATTTCATATGCTAGGATTGTTGGATGTTAGGCATGTGTATGTTTTAGTTAGTGTGTGGAATGTGAAGGGGGTGGGCCCTGGATATATCCACAGCTAACACCTTTTCGTATCGCCATCTACCTTAGCAGACTTTGTACGAATAGGGTATCAGGGGGAGGACGTGGGATTGTGGTTCTTCCTGCCCGCCAGACTCAAGCCCTATCTCTATGTCGTAGGGAGCCGTGCTGAGGTAAGGCCATTGATACTATATTGACATTTAGGACTAGTTAGAAACAGAACCCACTTGCAAGCCCTTGCCAGTAGGGGTTTAGGTAATGGTACGATGTGGGGTATCAGGGGGAGGATGTGGGATTGTGGTTCTTCCTGCCCACCAGACTCGAGTCCTATCTCCTTATCGGAGTGAGTGATGTGGGGCAACAGCAGTAGTGTGGTAGGTGCCTGACTGTTGGGTGTGTTCACACTCTCGTGCATGGAGGTGCGGTGGCCGCCAAACCTTACCATAGCATATTTGCAAGTTATACCTGACCAAAATTGTAATGTAATCCCATGCATATTGTATGTTGCATTGGTCTTGTACTTACTGAGCTAAGTTGTGAGCTCATCCAAATATATATATATATTTTTTTTTCTTTTCAGTTCTGGATGCAGGGTATACAGTTGATGACTTCGTGACTGCCCCAGCGTACGGTACAGTTACTACCATTGATACCCAGGCAATGGAGGACGAGCATGACGCATCATGCGAGTGCTCCTTTTGTGTTTTCCTTTAGGGGGATTTTATTTTGAACAATACATTGTAATACTTTTATTATTTAAATTTATGAATGGTGGAATAAGTTGAATAATTATTTTAATTTACCACATAGATCTCAGTTCATTTATTTATATTCTGCTGCTATGTATTAATCTTTGATTATGTTAGACTGCTTGGGAATGATTGGTTGACACGGTCTATTGAGATCCTGGTGTGAACCGTGGTTTAGAGCAGGACTCACACTTCTGGTTCAGTCGGAATTAGGGTGTGACAACTTGGTATCAGAGCCCTAGGCTCTGTCCAGCTACTCATTCTGCATCTAACTATGTCCAATGAGCTAAGTTAGAAAAATTAAAAAAACTTTAATAAGAACACACCATAACCTTGCTTGTTGCTTGAGACTTAAGAAAGATACATAATATACTATTAATGGAAGAACAAATATAAGCACTAAAGTATTAAGAGAAACAAATAACCATTTCATAATTTTTTTTAGTACAAGTGAACAACAGAGTACAGTCCATAAGTCGGACAGTTACTCTAGTAACAAAATAAACCACATGAAAATAAAATAAAAACTACATTTGACTATGGTGGTGTAGCGGGCCTGGATGGTACCGGGTCTGTAATATCATAGTCCCGATTGTACACCTCTCTGAGCCAATGAACCTGGTCCTGCATGACCCGTAGGCTACGAGCTAGATGCCCCAACTCCTGACCCATCTCTCTCTGAGTATCTAGGATGCCTCTCTAAGTATCTCTGATCTCCATAAGCATGCTCACCACTGGGTCCGAAGGGGGATGAGATGGTCTAGCAACTGGAGAAGGCCTAGAGGGTCCTGCAACTGGAGAATGCTAGGGTGCAGGTGCTGGGATGTCCTCCATGTGTGCATCCCCATCATCTCCCATCTCGGCTGCCTCTGCTGTTGCTGCAGCTGCTGCTACTGCAAGGGCCGCATGGTTCCTAGGTAGGAGAGGATGAGCCTGTAACTCCTCGTCACTGAGCACTAGATCGTCCATCTGCATCTTATAGATGGCCATGGCATCTATATCAGAACTCATGGTGACCTCTACAGCTACCGCACCCTGCATATCCACTCTCAGACGCTGCAGCAAAGCTGTGATTAACCTACCATATGGGAGATTGCCCGTCACACTAGGCATGGCCGCATAGATCAGAACCTGAATAATCAAGTAAGGCAAACAAACCCAGTGCCTGGTAGCCACACTGTAGGTGAGGTATTGGGTCAACTGGGATAACTCTCCATAGTGCCCACTCTGGGGAACAATGTTATGTTGTATGATCCGGCAGAATAGACGTGGTTGAGGACGTAGGTTCGAAGCCAACATGACTCTACCTAGTAATAAGATCTGCTCTGCTATAGCTGCCCTCATATCCTTAGAAAGATATCCTTTGGCTCTGGGTGGACAATAAATGAGTTCCCCGTCGTTAGGAATCTCCAGATGTGTAGCTAGTTCGGCTGCGTTAAATGAAATCATCACCCCTTTCACATAGCTGGTGATGCGAAGGTCTCTGGCATGTACTCAGTCATTTAAGTAACCTTTTACCTCCAAGTTGGCAAAGAACAACTTCACCAAGCTAGGACGGGTAGTCTCTCTATACTGGATGAGGGGTAACCAACCTATTGCCCCAAAAGTCGCCTCAACATCGAAGCGGTGAAGATGCTCCAGGTTAAAAAAACGGCCTACTTCGATACGCTTTGCTCGAAACCTTGCTAAGCGTGAAGCGGCCGCCTCTGACCGAAAGTACCTCTCATCATACAGGACAGGTGGGCAGTGTGGCCTGTTCATACCAGGCATAAATGATCGTTTCTCCGCTCCATGGAGACTAGACATAGTGTATCTGTTAAACAAAGAACAAGAGTCAGTTAGAGAGAAATTCAGAAAAAATTTCGACAGTGTAATAATAGAAAATGGTGGAAAAGCCTAAAAACACACCCAATATGAATGGAATAACTTATTGTGATAGTACAATGCTAGCATAGGTCAAACAATTTCATCAAAGCAAAGAAATAGAGGCATATTAACAAAATTTATCAAAAACATTGAAAAACCTAGAAACCTAGGTTGAAAGTCGAAATTTTGGGATTTTCTTTAAACCAACCGATAGAACTTCGAATTGGTTGAGGGGTTTTACACATTTAGACCCCTAAAACCTTTCTCAAGCGAAGAAAGAAGTTTTCTATGGTTAAAAACTTCCAAATCAATAAAAACCTAGGTTTTGGTATGAAAGACGATGAAAAAATTTCTAAAAAGAGGGAAGATAAGGATAAACTTACTTGAGAGACGAGATTGGTACTCTAGAATGAAGTAGAAACAATCTTAGGAGCACCGGATGCACTGTAGAGACTCGGAGACCTAGAGAGAAATCGCCACCGGAGTAAACTCTAAAGAGAAAAATGAGATATGTGACCAAATCGTGATTTTTAAAGGCTTTTTAGTGATACCGGTCGCACATCTGGGCTGGAATGTGCGACCGGTACCCCCCTGTGGTATGGTGTGACTGGTACTTACCGCAGGGTATACCGGTTGCACACAAATGTAGTGTGTGCGACCGGTATTGCCTGCGATATGGCCAGACCGGTATGAATTGCTAGCCATACCGGTCTCACTCCAGGAGAGACCGGTACCGCTGCCGGAACCCCATGGGGGGGATTGGGAATACAAAACCATTCCGAGAATCGGCCGAACCATATTCCAGACCTCACGCCTGCATGATATGACTAGAATAAAGGATTGTACATAGGAAATTTCGAAAGATAACTGAAAATTTGCTTATGTTCTTCCCTATTGATGTATACTTATGCTGCATATGCATTGAGACTAAATGTTAGTTGGAATAATTCTCTAATTTGTCTCATGTATCTCAATGTATTCAGATATCGTACATGGAATTAAATTACCTCAATGGTGAGAGGAAATGGACGTAGAGTTCATCGCAGACGCCGTCACTCAAGGGCGCCTACCATGGATAGGAGTTCAGGAACAGAAAACTCAGAAGAGAATGAAGAGAGAGTAGGTGGGGAAGAACTTAACCCCCTAAACGAAACTGAAAATCTGATGAAGGCCAATGAAGAATCGCCGTCACAGGGGCAACCATCTATAGGCTCCGAAACAATGATGGCTAACTTGGTCACTAATATGGAAGCACAGCAGAAGAAGTTCTTTGATGAGATGTTAAAAATGTTTAGGCCACCTGGGCCTGTGTCGGCACCTGCAAACATGCCATCCACAAATGCCGAGAATGTCAATGCAGCACCAGTGGGGGTTAGCACAGTTACTGAAGGACCACCACAACAGGACCAACCCAACACAGTTCCCCACCCGGTTACAGGGACTCCAATTCCTAACCAAGATCAAGGAGGGTATCAGGGACCGTATCAGGGTGCATACTTTGGGGGATACCCGGGAGGAAATCAGAGTGGCTATTCTTATCAGCTACATTGGTATGGACCGGCACCTTATGGATAGGTTCCTTATGCACAGGGTAGTCTTTCCAGAGCGGTGGATGGATTTTTAAAGCTCAAACCACCAACTTTTACAGGAAAGTCAGGGAAAACACTGTGGCTAGCACAGTGGATAGCTGAAATGGAGAAGAACTTTCGACTACTGGAGTGTCAGGATGGGGATAAAGTATTATATGCCACTCACATGCTGAAGGAGGAAGCCAATGGGTGGTGGAGTTCCACTAGATCATATCTGGAAACAAAGCACCAGATAATCACTTGGCACATTTTCAAGGAGGCTTTCTTCGAGGAATATTTTTCTAGGAGTTTTCGTGATCAAATGGAGAGGGAGTACCTAAATGTGCAACAATCTCAGTTGTCAGTAGAGGCATACCAACAAAGATATGAGTAGTTATTTTTTTTCGCTCCAACCAATATGCAGGAGGAGGAAACAAAGACTCGTCGTTTCACTCTGGGTCTTTGGGGTGTTATCAGAGAGCATGTGCTGGGTCGAGGGTTGAACATATATAATTAAGCTCTACAGGTGGCTCGAGTCATCGAGGCCAGTCAGAGAGAAAGTTTCTTTGCACAAAATAGGGGTCTGAAGAGGCCTAATCCTGAGTCCCTAGGTCGAAGATACAATAGGCCATACCGTCCATTCAGGCCACCAACTAGCACAGTGCCTCCCAGACCGACTCTTGCAATGACACCACAAGCAACGGGGCCGAACCCTAATGTAAAGTGTTTCAATTGCCAACAGGTGTGGCATTATGTCAGAACATGCCCACAACCAAAGAGGGAGCAACAACAAGACAAGGTGTATGTTGTTACCACAGAAGAGACAGCCGCATCACCAGATGTGGTTACAGGTATGATTTTTATACTTACTCCTTAACTGTTGCATTAATTGTTTGTGCATTTGAAACTAAGGGAGAATTTGAAAAAAAAACCTCAGGTACAGTAAATATAGTAGGATTACCCACCAGAGTCCTGTTTGACTCGAGGGCCACCCATTCCTTTGTGTCTGTGTCATTCGGTAAAGGACTAGATCAACCCATCAAGACGCTACAACCAAAAGGACTAGATCAACCCATCAAGACGCTACAACCAAGTCTGTTAGTTCGGTCTCCCATGGGAATGGAGGTAGTATTAGAAGAATATTATGGTCCTTGCCCAGTGCTTATTGAAGGACGAGAGTTGGAAGCCAATCTCCGCTGGAGATGTCAAATTTCGATGTCATTCTTGGCATGGACTGGTTATCTAAACATTCAGCAAACCTATTATGTCCTGAGAAGAAGTTGGTGTTCAAGGACAGTGAAGGGTCGGAGTTCAACTTTAAAGGGGCTAGGCTGCCTAAAAAGAGAAAGCTTATACTCTCAGCCCTAAAAGCAAAGAAGTGTTTAGAGAAAGGGGGGGGTAGGATACCTCGTATCAGTGGTGGATGTGACCGCTGACTTGCCAAAAATAGAGGACATCAAAGTGGTACGGGAATTTTCTGGTGTATTTCCAGAAGACCTACCCGGGTTGCCACCAGACAGAGCTACTGAGTTTGTGATAGACCTCCTACCAAGGGTAGCACCTGTGTCTAAAGCACCTTACAGAATGGCTCCCGCCGAGTTGAAAGAGTTAAAAACTCAGCTCCAAGAACTGTTAGACAAGGGATTTATAAGGCCTAGTATCTCACCTTGGGGAGCACCTGTGTTCTTTGTCAAGAAAAAGGATGGTAGCGTACGTCATTGTATGGACTATCAAGAATTAAACAAGCTCACTATCAAGAACATGTACCCACTACCAAGAATAGATGATTTGTTTGATCAATTACAAGGTTCGAGTGTATTCTCGAAGATTGATCTGAGGTCAGGGTATCATCAACTCAAGATTAAGGAGGCAGACATCCCCAAGACAGCTTTCAGGACGCGGTATGGACACTATGAGTTCCTTGTGATGTCCTTTGGGTTGACTAATGCACCTGCATCATTTATGGAGCTAATGAACCGAGTATTCCATGACATGTTGGATACGTCAGTTATCGTGTTCATCGATGATATTTTAGTGTACTCCAAGGATCAGGAAACACACGCAGTGCATCTAAGAGCAGCATTACAAAGATTGAGGAGAGAGAAGCTCTATGCAAAATTCAAGAAATGTGAATTCTGGTTAGATGAAGTGGCCTTCCTTGGTCACGTGGTGTCTGCTGAAGGAATCAAGGTCGATCCTAGTAAAATTTCTGCCATAGTAGGATGGGAGGGTCGAAGACAGTTGCTGAAATTCATAGTTTCCTGGGCTTAGCTGGATACTACAGAAGGTTTGTGGAGGATTATTCTAAGATTTTTGTTCCACTCACCAGATTGACCAAAAAGGGGGAGAAGTTCATATGGACTGAAGAATGTGAGAAATGCTTCCAAACGCTGAATTCAAGACTGGTATCAGCACCTATATTGACTATTCTAGCTCCAGACCATCCATTCACACTATATACAGATACTTCAGGTTTGGGACTGGGTTGTGTGCTGATGCAAGGAGAACAGGTGATAGCCTATGCCTTAAGATAGCTGAAAGAGCATGAGAAGAACTACCCTACACATGACCTAGAATTGGCAGCGGTCATTCATGCTATCAAGACTTGGAGGCATTACCTGTATGGTGAGAAATTTCAGATTAAGTCTGATCACAAAAGTCTGATGTATCTGTTCACCCAAAAAGACCTGAACATGAGGCAGAGGAGGTTGTTAGAATTACTCAAGGACTACGACTGTGACATTCAGTATCACCCTGGTAAAGCTAACATTGTAGCTGATGCGCTGAGCAGGAAATGGGCATCGAACCCTGAAGCAGGACCAAGTACAAATGCAGCATTGTGTGCTGCTGTTTCTGGCTCATCAGAGGATGAAGAACAGCTCTTAATAAAGTCAACAGATGATCCTATTGAGCAAGGGTTGATACACTAGTTTACCCTTATGTTTGTAGCATTGAAGATTTTGCCCGACTTGAAGGAAGAAATAAAGGCAGCAGTCCTACAGGACCCATACCTCAGGACAGTTCATGAAGATTTGGAAAATGGTCGAGCCAACCCTGATTTCACCTAGGATGCAGACAAGGTACTCAGATATCATGGGCGTTTATGTGTACTGAGAATGAAGATCTGGAAATCCGAAACCGAATCATGTTGGAAGCTCACTCTACTCCATATTCCGTACATCCTGGGAGCACCATGATGTACCATGACCTAAAGAGATTATACTGGTGGAGGGGTACGAAAGCAGACATGGCCTGGTATGTGTTTCAATGTTTAAACTACCAGCAAGTCAAAGCAGAAAGACAGAGGCCTACAGGATTATTGCAACCGTTACCTGAGCTGGCATGGAAATGGGATTGTATTACCATGGATTTTGTCACTGGTCTACCTATGACTCCGAGGTCAGTGAATGTTGTTTGGGTAGTTGTAGATCGCCTTACCACTACAACAATGTTCATTTTTGGCGACAAAAATTTTCCGTCGCCAAAAGGAGGTTTCCGTTGTCGTTTATATTTACCGACGGACCAGTTTCCATCGTATATTCTGTCGGCGTAGCGGCCGTGGGTATAAATTCCCATTTTTCCCAACGGAAAATAAATTCCCGTGGCTAAAATATTATATTTTTAGCCACGGAAAGTAAGTTCCCGTGGTTGAAACTTTGATATTTACCGACGGTAAGAAATGTTCCGTTGGTAAAAAATCTCTATAATTACCCAACAGAAACTTAATTTCCGTGGGTAAAAATAATATTTAACAACGTAAATTATTTTATCGTCGGTAAAAATAGTTTTTTTATTTTTTAAATTTTTCCCAAGTGATACCCATACTGAAATATTCCTGTTATAAACACTGAAACTATATATCCTATCATAAAACACAAGCAAAACACAAAAGACTCGAAAAAAACTAGCAATTGAAATCTAGAAAAAAACAGATTCCAAGTGAATTGAAGTTTATAACTGATATTCCAACCTTTACAGGGGAATAAGCTAAGTTAAAAAAAAAAGCATTGTATATATACTGGAGCTGAACTTTCTTTTAAGAGGGGAAAAGAAGTTGAAAATATCCATGTAGCAGACTTACTTCACATCCATGATGAGTTTGTGAAAACATATTAAGAACATTCTCACACTTATCAGAAATATCAGTTGAGTGCACATCATTAAACCACTGTAAAGAAACAATCATACAATTATAAAGTTATATTTGATATCCATGAAAGTAGAAGCTTCAGCCTATCCCAACATAGGATTATCTTTGATCCATACGACCATACCTCTGTATACTTTCCCAGTCGTAGTGATCTTAAAGCATTTGAACTTTCATATGATGTCAAATTTGGCAAACAAGGGAGGGACTACAAAAAAAAAAAAAAAAACAACAAAAAAAAAAGAGAGTTGACAATTGCTTTAAAGGAGAGTTTTGAGATAGTTATCAAATTTAAAAATGAGATCTTGAGCATTTACAATTGTGATGTTTGAGGGTAATAGGATTGGAACACATGAAAAAGCTACAAGCTAGCAAGAAAAGTCGGTAAATTAGTCTAAAGAAAAGTGACAAAAGTCTACGAGATAAGGAATCAATTCCTTATTTATCTTCTCAAGTCACAAAAGTCAAAAGAATGTGCATACAAAAATCCTTAATGAAACTTTAAACAATACATAAACAAAGTAGCAGTGGAGTTAATGGCAATTAAAAGTTCTAATATGTGTGGCCCGTTTAACTGAGCCGAGCAGTCTCTTAACATACACATTTTGTGAGGAGGAATCCCCAATCTAGGCAATGAAAGTTTTAATATATCAGGAATCTATCAAGGATCTGATAAGGAACTATAAACCATGAAAAAAATCAGAAGATCAGGAAGGTTTTTACTTTCCATGCATGATTTATGAGGAAACTTTTACTATGGTTATTGATTTATACATCACTAATTACTCTTCTTTCCATTATCATTCTCATCATCATAACATTTTAGTAGACATTATTTTGACAAAACAGAGTTGCAAGTCTGATAATGAAGAAGAAGATGAGTTTAGGAAAAAAAAAAGTGCTTGCTAAAACTATGCAATAGAAATGACTTGCAACAGATATTATCCTTGGTCTTACCACCCCACCACCACCCCCCCCCCAAAAAAAAAAAAAAAAAAAGTATCTTGGTAGGAAATATGTGAAGCAGCCTTATGAATTGTTTCATTGCATATGATCCTCAACTTGAGGTGGCAATAAAGTTGGATGATCCCAGCAATAATGAGAGGAGTTTAAAGTTTAAACCTAGGTTACAGTAGATCAACCATCAGGAAAAAATAAAATAAGAAAGATTATAGGAGGGAAAACAGCAGTTACAACCACATTCATGAAAAGACAAGAGGCAAAGCACTGGCAAAAGGATTAGTCAATTGAAAATGGCATCTGAAAAGGCAGCAACGGCAATCAAATTCATGATTCGTTAAGGATCCCCGAGATGAAAAAGGATGTGTATCTTGAATACGTGGGCAAGGCTTTATACAGTTATACCAAATATATTAGTATTGACTACCCAAAAAAATTATTATCTTTTCATTTAAAAGATGATAAAAGATAAAATAAAAAAATGTAGGATTGTTGATAAATGGTGGTTTCATACACTTCAATATGAGGTAGCGCTACAATCATGGTGCTGTTTAGTAGCTTAGCGCCAAATTGCATGATCCCAATGGAGGAGCTTCCATTTGGACTTATCGAACATGACAAGACCCCAAACTCTACGAGCTTAGTTAGTACTGTCGAGGAGGTAATGTCAACAAAGCTCACAGTCTTCAAGGCCTATACTGGTTGCTCAAGAAAGGTTCACTTGCGGCCTAACTAAGCCAAAGAATCTGGGTGTCTGATTTTAGGTAGCATAGAGGTCAGATAACCATATGGCTTAGTTGTGCTAACTATGATTTTAGAATTTTTCTTTATAAATATTTTTTATACTTCTCTTTTTCAAACTTAGTACATTGAAAGTCCTGAGAAACTACTTTTTGGTTTCTAAAGATGTGAAACTTCTTTCGGAAAGGAAGTGGAGAGACTCTGCCATCATTAATTATCTTTAATTGATGAAACTCTGATTAGAGGATAGCAAGAGAAGTGCAACTATACCACAAACTTTCTGCCCTCTCATCTTCATTTATTTTGGTCTCTTGTATCTATTTTTCTTCCATCATCCTCGAACCCAGTTGTAAGATCTAAAGTCCATGATTCCCTAAGCTTATTTTGTGATATAGGTTCACCCCTTTATAAGTGATTTATAAGAAGGAAAAATAACTAAAGTTGTCAGTCATTCAAACTTTTAGAAGACTATGGAAGGTAGTAATGAAAATTATGTCATAGTTCAGTACTTAATATTTTATGTTCTTGTAGTGGCTATGCATTCATATAAATGTTGGCTCAGAATAATACCTTTGTTAAAAGGAACAGAGATATCGAATGAGTTCCGATCAAGCCATGTATAATACACCCTGTTGACGGGATCAAGGATATTTCTTGCTTAAATCCTTTGCCCCATATATGTTTCTTCCATGATGGTTTTGAGTTCCTATCTAGTTCATAAAGATCCCCCATGGAACTGCATTGAAAGTATTCATGTTCAGAATTTGCAAATGAGAAAGAAATCATGCTCTGTGCCGTAAAAGAGAATGAATTTATTACTGATATATATATATATATATATATATATATATATATATATATATATATATATATATATATATATATATATATATATATATATATATATATAGGGGAATCTATTTGGTCCTTCATCAGAAATCTTTATTCACCAATTGAGGACCAGACAATATAGTCTTCACTATATATGTAGAAAAGAACTACTGATAGCCTGTACGCAGTTGTTTGTAGGATGGGGACCTACCTTACAGTAAATATTATATCCGGTATTCTGGTCTAATAGTGGCAGCATCAACTATGGCTGCTGTCACACCCCAATTCCGCACTATTCAGAATGGTGTGATGAACCGCTAAATAAACAACGGTTCAACCAGGATCTCAAATATGCTATCCCCGCGTTATCCAAACTTACACGCATCCACAATCATAATCAGAGTAAATACACAATAGCGGAAATCTTGTAAATAAATGAACTGAGAACTAAGATGATATCAATAATTTAAAAGCAAATTATTTTGTTTCCAACTGAGACATAAATATTTAAATATCAAATACAAGTCTTTATTAAATGCAATAAAAGAAACCTATAAAATATCTAATCAAATACACACGAGTTGCACTCGCAAGAGGAGTCGTGTGTATCATCTTCAGCTCCGGCTTCCATAGCTGCCACGTTTCCGTACGCAGACGCGTGCATGTAGTCTTCAACGGTATAACCTGCATCATCAACTAAAAATATTCGACGTCGAGGGGTGAGCACACATCACGGCTCAGTGAGTAGCCAAAACAATGCAACAATACATATGCATGCAAAAAGTCAATTTATATCTTTGGTCTGGTATATAAGTTTGCAGTATGCAATAGAAAGGTTGAGGTAGCCAAAGATCCCGTTTATTGACTCCGCCTCTATACACGAGTGTGTGACGTTACCTGAAGATCACGTTTATCGTCAACTCATATGCACCCAACCATGAACATTATATAACAAAGGTTACGTTTATTGCTATATAGTATCATACCAACACGTAAGCCCTATTGGCGAGGGCTGCAAACTGGGCTCGCAACTAACCAATCCTAATGTCAAACAGTGTATCCAAGGCCTCACCCCAAAGATCCCTCGGAATGTCCATAGAGATAGAGCTAAGGCCTCCCGGTAGAGTCAGAGACTACAAGGACCGAGACCACCTCCCCTGATACCCTACGACATAATAGTTCTGCTAAAGTAATGGCGATACGACGATGCCAATGCACAAGACTTGAGTTAGAGATAGAGCTAAAGTCTTTGAGACCCGCCAAAGGTTAACGTTTATTGACGTTCTCATCACACCTCCCCTGATACTCGCTCGCATCAAGCACATCAACCACACACATACAAGCACATGCCTATTCCTATCATCATCATCATCATCATGTTATAAATGATAAAGTAAATATGCATGAACAAGTAATAGAAATATTGGATGGCATGTTGTATGCACATTACAAACATATTCGCACAGAATCAGGCATGTCATAGGACTCAAGAAATAGAAAATAGTTTATTATTAACCAATTTAGTTTGGGGTTAAGGTTCCTCACCTTAGCTTGCTATAAGATACTTTTCCAAGCTTTAAAATCACCTTTACAATGTTATTATATTGCTAGAAGACCTAACAAAATCGATAGAATTTAATTAGAATTAATTCTAAATTTAAAAACCATTCTGTCAACTGAGGGTCGATGCTAGGGTCCGGTGCGACCCTCGGTGCACTCTGTCCAATTTCCACTTTTTAATCCATTCTTCGTGTTTGGGGTCCTATGGTTTGCTTCTACATTCCATTAAACATTCATTCCATGGTCTGAAACCATGAATCATCCTCCTAGATGGCTTTCATGCATTCTCTTAGGGTTTTCCATGAAAACCTAACCATGGATGGATGGTTTGAGTTTCTCCGAGATCACTCTCTCTCCAATAACTATCCTAAGGTCTGTAGAAACTCATGGAATTAGTATCCATACCTGAGAAGATAACTTTTCCACTGAAATTCTTCTCCTTTGTGCTAAGTTCTCTTCCTTCCCTTTCTTCTTCCTCTTTTCCTTCTCCTCTCTTTCTCTCAATTCGATTAGGGTTGTGAAAGGAGTGAAAGTGGCTTAGGGACGTCCTTTAAATAGAGTAGGAACATCCTAAATAAGTCCCTCTGAGATTTGGAAAGAATCCCAATCGAAAAATATAGAAATTTCCTAATTTCTATATTCGGCAGAAACCGAGGGTCGATGGAGGGTCGATGATCCCGTCGACCCTAGGGTCTTAAGCTGTCCGACCCTCCCTTCAAAACTGAGGGTCTAACTTTCTGTTTTGGGAGGTCCGACCCTGCTTAGCTGGGTGTGCGACCCTTCCCTCTTTTTAAGTGTTTTTGGGTCGATTTGATACCTGGGATCTCGATCTCCTTCACGCCCTTGGTCCACTTGACTCGACCATGATGGGTAAACCTGGTTCAAGGTGGTAAGACCGGGTTAGATTGACACGGGTCTTACAACTCCCCCCAACTTATAAAAATTTTATCCTCGAAATTGTACGTACCTTCTGAATCAAATAAGTAAGGGTATTGCTTTCTCATAGCATTTTCTTCTTCCCATGTAATCTCTTCCATGTCTCTACTTTTCCATATGACCTTAACATAGTAGATATCTCTGTTGCGTAGACATTGAACCTTTCGACTTGTGATTTCTGTTGGTGTTACTTCAAATGTCAAATCATCAATCAATTCTGGCAAATCCATTGTCAAAACATGCATTGGGTCCTTGACATACTTCTTCAATAGAGAAATGTGAAATACGTCATGTACACTTGACATAGATGGTGGTAGTGCTAACTGATAAGCCACTTTTCCACGCTTAGCTAGAATTTCATACGGCCCGACATATCTTGGACTTAGTTTCCCTTTCTGTCCGAACCTCTTCAATCCTCGCATAGGCGATACCTTCAAAAATATTTTATCACCTACGGTGAACTCTAGATCTCTTCGTCGAGTGTCTGCATATTGCTTCTGACGGTTCTGAGCTGTTCTCACTCTTTCCTTGATGATGTCGACCACTCGACAAGTCTCTTCAACAAATTCCGGTCCAACAATACTACGTTCTCCAACTTCATTCCAAAACAAAGGAGTTCGACACTTCCTGCCATACAGTGCTTCATAAGGTGACATCTGTATAGTAGCCTGATAGCTATTGTTATAAGCGAACTCAATCAGTGGTAACTTTTCGTCCCATGATCCCTTGAAATCAATTACACATGCTCGTAGCATATCTTTTAGAATTTGGATTGTACGTTCTGACTGTCCATCTGTCTGTGGGTGGAATGCAGTCTCGAACTTCAACGTTGTACCCATGGCCTTTTGCAATCCTTCCCAAAATTTGGAAGTAAATCGTGGATCTCTATCGGACACAATGCTTTCTGGAACACCATGTAATCGAACAATATTATCCACATACAGCTTTGCTAACCTTTCGAGTGTATATTGGGGTCGTATTGGTATGAAGCGAGTTGTCTTAGTCAGACGGTCCACAATCACCCAAACTGCGTCAACTACTATAGGAGTTAATGGTAGCCCTGTGACGAAGTTCATAGTGATGCAGTCCCATTTCCATGCTGGTTCTGGTAATGGTCGTAATGGTCCCGCGGGTCTTTGTCGTTCGACCTTTACTTTTGACAATTTAGGCATTGAGACACGAACTTGGCTACATCCGCTTTCATTCCCCTCCACCAATATAATTTCTTTGGATCATGATACATTTTTGTACTTCCAGGATGTATCGAATAGATGGTGGTATGGGCTTCTTTCATCGGTCGATGTCTAATGTCCATACTTTCCGTTTCGGTACATATATTCTTCCTTTGTATTTTAGTACCTTCTCGTCATCCAAGGTGAACTCAGGGTTAGTCCTACCTTTCTCAATATCTTCTTGTACTGTTCTCAGATAAGGATCTGCTTTGATAGCTGTCTTCACTTCATCCACTATATCCGGTATAATCTTCAATGCCGCGAACATATTCGAAAACCGATGAATAAACCCTTGGTTGGCTGATTCATCCGTTGTATCTATCACATACTGTTCGTTGCCGTGATTGAACACCATTCTGTTGGTACACATTGCTGCAGTCGTGCTAACTTCTCCTTGAGATTTTATCATTGCTTTTCTGCTCAATGCATCCGCTACCACGTTCGCTTTTCCCGGATGATACTGGATATCACAATCATAGTCTTTCAATAATTCCAGCCATCTTCTTTGTCTCATATTCAACTCCTTCTGATTAAATAAATAAGTAAGACTTTTATGGTCCGACTTAATCTGGAATTTCTCTCCGTATAGGTAATGTCTCCATATCTTGACAGCATGTACTACTGCCGCTAACTCCAAATCATGAGTGGGATAATTTTTCTCATGTACCTTTAACTGTCTTGAAGCATAAGCAATCACTTGCTCTCCTTGCATAAGCACACATCCTAATCCCAGTCCCGATGCATCGGTGTATAAGGTAAATGTCTGTCCGGGAACGGGGATAGTCAAAATCGGGGCGGATATCAATCTGGCTTTCAATGTCTGGAAGCTCTTCTCACATTTGTCAGTCCACACAAACTTTTCACCTTTCTTAGTCAAACTGGTGAGAGGTACGGCAATCCGAGAATAGTCTTCTATGAATCTCCGATAATAACCAGCTAGACCCAGAAAACTTCTAATTTTTGAAACGCTCTTTGGTGCTTCCCACTTCACAATAGCCTCGATTTTGCTGGGGTCCACTTTGATTCCTTCAGCGGATACTACATGGCCTAGGAATGCGACTTCACTTAGCCAAAACTCACACTTAGAAAATTTGGCATATAGTTTCTTTTTCCTTAAACGTTGTAGGGCTGCGTTTAGGTTCTTGACATGGGTTTCTTTGTCCTTGGAGTATACCAATATATCATCAATAAATACTATAACCGACGTATCCAACATATCATGGAAAACTCGGTTCATAAGTTCCATGAACGTTGTCGGGGCATTGGTTAATCCGAATGACATAACCAAAAATTCATAATGTCCATATCTGGTCCTGAATGTTGTCTTCGGAATATCACCTTCTTTAATCTTCAGCTGATGGTAACCCGATCGAAGATCGATCTTAGAAAATACTTTTGCTCCTTGTAACTGATCGAACAAGTCATCGATCCTGGGTAGTGGATATCGATTCTTGATTGTCAGTTTGTTCAACTCCCGATAGTCGATACATAATCGAACGCTACCATCCTTCTTTTTCACGAACAGTACCGGTGCCCCCCATGGAGATATACTGGGTCGAATATAACCCTTGTCCAGTAGTTCTTGTAATTGCACTTTTAATTCCTTTATTCGGTAGGAGCCATTCTATAAGGTGCTTTTGATACTGGTGCGGCTCCAGGTATCAGGTCTATTACAAACTCTGTGGCACGGTCGGGTGGTAATCCGGGTAGTTCCTCCGAAAATACGTCAGGGTAGTCACGCACGACATCAATATCTTCCATTCGTGGCGCTTCCTTCGTTAGGTCGACCACGGATACTAGATACCCGACTGCTCCCTTCTCAAGGCACTTCTTAGCCTTTAATGCTGAAAATATGAGCTTGCGTCTCCAGGGAAGTTTGGTTCCCAAGAAACTGAACTCTGCCCCTTCCTTGTCTTTGAATGTTAGCTTCTTCTCGGCGCATAACAGATTTGTAGAATGCCGAGCTAACCAATTCATTCCTAAGATGACATCGAAGTCTGCCATCTCAAGTCGTATCAATGTTGCATCTAAAATCTATTCCCCAATGAGAACTGGACATGGTCCATAACCTTTCTCTAGTTCCACTTCTAATCCCATCGGTGACCGTATAAGTAATTTGTAGTTTAATGTCTTGATGGGTAAGTTTATCTTCTTTCCAAATGACACAGATATAAATGAATGAGTAGCTCCGGAATCGAAGAGTACTCTGGCAGGTACGCCATTTATAGGTACAATACCTGTGATTTATCATTACTTAGTCTACATGCTCATTCAATGTAATTTTAACTTTAAAAGTTTCAGTCATACCTGTGACCACATCGGGTGATGCGGCCGCATCCTCGGACGTAATAGCATATGCACGTCCCTGATGGAATAGTTTCTTGGGCTTTGGGCACTCCCTTGCCATATGTCCCGGTTGGTTGCAGTTAAAACACTTCAGGACTTCAGGATTTGGCTTTGGCTGAGGTTGCTGCTGGAGTAGTCTTGGTTGCAGCAGTAATATTCTAAGGACGGAAAGGCTTATACGTCCTGTTATTGCCTCCGTTGTAGGAGTTTTCGGCTGGACTTTTGATGCCTTTGTTCTGAGTAAAATAACTCTCCTTCTGGCTCGATTCTATAACTCGAGCAATCTGGACAGCTTCATTATAAATTCTCTTTTCTAAGCCTAGAACGTGTTCTCTGATGCTTCCTCTTAGTCCCGTGACAAACCTACGGGTTTTAGTTTCTTCTTCTTGCATACTCAGTGGTGCGAAGAAAAATAGCTCTTCATAACGTTGTTGGTACGCATCCACTGACATCTGTCCCTGATAAAGACTCAGGAACTCCTTCTCCATCGAATCTCTAAAACTCCGTGGAAAATATTTCTCAAAGAAGGCTTCTTTATATATAGCCCATGTCAGTAGGGCGTGCTTGGTCAGTAGATAGGTCTTCATGGATTTCCACCAATGGTGTGCGTCGCCCTTGAGCATGAAGGTAGCGCATAGTACTTTATCTTCCTCTGTAACGGTCATCATGAGGAAGTTTCTCTCCATCTCGTCTATCCAGTGTGCTGGCCACAATGGATCAGACGGCTTGTCGTTGAATTCTCTGGGTTTCAACTTCAAAAATTTCTCTACTAGTCGGGAGTGGTCCAACTGGTTTTGGGGGTTTGCCCCAAACATATGGGGTGGATACTGGTAATTCCCTTGAGCTGCTTCTGGAACCTACACTGGAATCGGTGCAGCCGGTTGTTGAGGTGTCTGATGAGCTGAGTGGCTTGAAACATAATTCCCATAGCGACCTGCATCTGAGCCTGCGCGTGTTGCATCTGCTGCAACTGCTGCTAGAGTTCGTGTGGATCTGATAGACGATGACGATCGTATGTATATGGACGTCGACTCGATACCACCGCCTTCACCTATACATGCGGCTGGAGTTGGTACTTCTTCTGCGGCGGACCCTGTACCTGAGGCTGGTCCTTCGCATGCGGTTGGTCCTTCACTTCCACCTTCGACCATGATGGAGATCTTTGCAGGAGATCGGGGGATGCTCGTACAGATCCGATCCGAGGATGGATGAGTTGTTGGCTGCTCAGGACGCATCGAGGCCGCGGATGGGAGAGCTCCTAGAGGTGCGGCGTGCGACCGATCAAAGGATAGCCGGTCTCATAGCTAGTCTACGCACGACCCGGACTCGTGATAGCCCGGTTGACTAGAGTCTATGCTGAGGACTATGACTGAGATCGTGAGGCCCCGCCTCCTCCTTCGCCTCCAGCTTCTTGATTGTACTTTTATTTTTCCCTTGTACTACAGAGTAACTATCCGGGTTGTGGACTGTACTCTGCTTTAGTTATGTATATACATTTTGTTTCTCTCACTCATTGTATGTAACTTGTTTTTCCTTTAATAGATGCATTATTCTCTTTTTAAATTTGGTCTCAATCATCACTGGTGCTTACAGTGTGTTTGTATTAAAGCTTTTAATTTATCTTATCTCAGTTCACAATGATCTTGAATGTGTGTCAGTTCGGCGGGCAAGGCCTGAGATGCTCTGATACCAAGTTGTCACACCCCAATTTCGTACTATTCAGAATGGTGTGATGAACCGCTAAATAACCAACGGTTCAACCAGGATCTCAAATAGGCTATACACGCATCCACAATCATAATCAGAGTAAATACACAATAACGGAAATCTTATAAATAAATGAACTGAGAACTAAGATGATATCAATAATTTAAAAGCAAATTATTCTGTTTCCAACTGAGACATAAATATTTAAATATCAAATACAAGTCTTTATTAAATGCAATAAAAGAAACCTATAAAATATCTAATCAAATACACACGAGTTGCACTCGCAAGAGGAGTCGTGTGTATGATCTTCGACTCCGGCTTCCATAGCTGCCACGTTTCCGTCTGCGCAGCGTGCATGTAGTCTTCAACGGTATAACCTTGCATCATCAACTAAAAATATTCGACGTCGAGGGGTGAGCACACATCACGGCTCAGTGAGTAGCCAAAACAATGCAACAATACATATGCATGCAAAATATCAATTTATATCTTTGGTCTGGTATATAAGTTTGCAGTATGCAATAGAAAGGTTGATGTAGCCAAAGGTCGCGTTTATTGACTCCGCCTCTATACACGAGTGTGTGACGTTACCTGAAGATCACGTTTATCGTCAACTCACATGCACCCAACCATGGACATTATATAACAAAGGTTACGTTTATTGCTATATAGTGCCATACCAACACGTAAGCCCCTGTTGGCGAGGGCTGCAAACTGGGCTCGCAACTAACCAATCTAATGCCAAACAATGTATCCAAGGCCTCACCCCAGCATCCCTCAGAATGTCCATAGAGATAGAGCTAAGGCCTCCCGGTAGAGTCAGAGACTACAAGGACCGAGACCACCTCCCCTGATACCCTACGACATAATAGTTCCGTCTAAAGTAATGGCGATACGACGATGCCAATGCACAAGACTTGAGTTAGAGATAGAGCTAAAGTGCTTTGAGACCCGCCAAAGGTTAACGTTTATTGACGTTCTCATCACACCTCCCCGATACTCGCTCGCATCAAGCACATCAACCACACACATACAAGCACATGCCATTCCTAATCCCACGCACATCATCATATCATCATGTTATAAATGATAAAGTAAATATGTATGAACAAGAAAATATTTTTTTTTAAAAAAAAAATATTCAATTATAAAAATAGAAATAGTGTTCACAAAAAAAAAACACCCCAAAAAGAAAAAACAAAAAAAGAAATAGTTTATTATTAACCAATTTAGTTTGGGGTTAAGGTTCCTCACACCTTAGGTTGCTATAAGATACTTTTTCAAGCTTTAAAATCACCTTTAGAATGTTATTATATTGCTAGAAGACCTAACAAAATTGATAGAATTTAATTAGAATTAATTCTAAATTTAAAAACCATTCTGTCAACTGAGGGTCGATGCTAGGGTCGATGCTAGGGTCGATGGGTCTATCGACCCTCCCCTCTTTTGGACTTCCCGAATGCTGAGGGTTGATGGTCAGAAACACCTAGGGTCGGATGGTCATCGACCCTGGGTGCAACCCTCGGTGCACTCTGGTCCAATTTCTACTTTTTAATCCATTCGTATTTGGGGTCCTATGGTTTGCTTCTACATTCCATTAAACATTCATTCCATGGTCTGAAACCATGAATCATCCTCCTAGATGGCTTTCATGCATTCTCTTAGGGTTTTCCATGAAAACCTAACCATGGATGGATGGTTTGAGTTTCTCCGAGATCACTCTCTCTCCAATAACTATCCTAAGGTCTGTAGAAACTCATGGAATTAGTATCCATACCTGAGAAGATAACTTTTCCTCTGAAATTCTTCTGCTTTGTGCTAAGTTCTCTTCCTTCCCTTTCTTCTTCCTTTTTTCTTTCTCCTCTCTTTCTCTCAATTCGATTAGGGTTGTGAAAGGAGTGAAAGTGGCTTAGGGACGTCCTTTAAATAGAGTAGGAACATCCTAAATAAGTCCCTCTAAGATTTGGAAAGAATCCCAATCGAAAAATATAGAAATTTCCTAATTTCTATATTCGGCAAAAACCGAGGGTCGATGGGAGGGTCGATGATCCCGTCGACCCTAGGGTCTTAAGCTGTCCGACCCTCCCTTCAAAACTGAGGGTCTGACTTTCTGTTTTGGGAGGTCTGACCCTGCTTAGCTGGGTGTGCGACCCTTCCCTCTTTTTAAGTGTTTTTGGGTCGATTTGATACCTGGGATCTCGATCTCCTTCACGCCCTTGGTCCACTTGACTCGACCATGATGGGTAAACCTGGTTCAAGGTGGTAAGACCGGGTTAGATTGACACGGGTCTTACAGCTGCAACATTTGCACCAGGGGGTCTACCATGCTATATCCACCTGCTCAACAAAATCATTTTCAAATCCAAGGAGCCACTGGATTGTGTACTTGAATTAGAATCTTAAAATTGTGCACTAATTTTCTTACCTCCAAGGTTCAACTTCACTAAGTTTTAACAATGATCCATCCATAGTGGAGAAGTAAACTTTCCTGTGTAGAAGTAAACTTTCCTTATCAGGAACCATGATAGAAAGAGAGATCATAGAGAAGTGACTAAATATGATAGAAGGAGATAGAAGAGTGTGAGGACAATGGATTTTCAATATCCTCCACGAAATCAAAATTAGGCTCTCGCCTTGGTTACTTTGTCCATCCACACCGATGGATGGAGTAAAATATGGAGTCGCCACCTAGATAAGGTCTAGGACCTATAAATGGTCTCTCACTTGGAGAAACACTATGACTCATGCTCAATGGATTGGCTTCTAGTCTTACCAGAGAAGGGTAAGTGTCAAGTTACGAGTTGGGAAGGTGTTAGGCACCCAACTCGCCCAGTCAATGGACCGGTCTCCTTCTGTCCTATCCTTTCCTACATTGTTGAAACTTATATATGTTCAGGTCGTTCAATTTAGCCTAACTAGGCAAATGGGAAACCCTAGACCAAGTTTCTAAGTTGTTCTAACTTAGGGTGCCGCCACATAAACTTAAAAAATAAAATACAAGTCAACAGACAATAAATGGATCAATGACCAAATGAATGGATAAAATAAAAAAAATGAAACAATCATGAATAAACAAATAATGAAATAAAAGAATGAATAACACAGAAAATACAACAGATAATGGATGACCGAGCTCGAGATCAAGCCGCCTATGTATCCCTATGCGGCGGGAATCAGGCCAAACATAGTTTGTGCGTGGTTGTGGTTGTGGTTGTGTGTGAGGTGCTCCCTTGACAAAGGAAGCACGTGTGACCGTGCGCGAAGGGTGAACTACTCAGAGTTCTCCACTTCCCGCTGCCTACGTATCTCTTTAGAGAATCAGGTCAAACGTAGTTCCCATCAGTTAACGGGCTGTTGGACCCCACATGGCATTACTGGAGAGGTGCTCGGACCTCAGCTCCCCGCACTCGGCAAGGCATTACTCAAGAGGTACTCGGACCTCGACTCCTTGCACTCGGCAAGGCAAACTCAAGAGGTACTCGGACCTCGACTCCTTGCACTCGGTAAGGCAAACTCAAGAGGTACTCGGACCTCGACTTCCATGCACTCGACAAGGCAAACTCAAGAGGTACTCGGACCTCGACTCCTCGCACTCAGCAAGGCATCACCCAAGAGGTACTCGGACCTCGACTTCCTTGCACTCGACAAGGCATCACTCAATATTTGAAAATGGTCAGTCCGCACACTGATTCCCCAA
The DNA here is from genome assembly GCA_028583415.1 of Protea cynaroides. Lineage (NCBI taxonomy): Eukaryota > Viridiplantae > Streptophyta > Magnoliopsida > Proteales > Proteaceae > Protea > Protea cynaroides. Next base: position 85,720,276 of record CM053276.1, on the reverse strand, counting down.
ACATGGGAGATGATTGGCCTAAGGCCAAAGACAAAACTAGGTAATAGCTAGGTTGGAGTTCAACATGATCCCAACCGTCGCTAGATACATGAAGACAACACAATTTTTGTATTTTTCTTTGAGAAGGGGGAAAACAATTATGTGACGAACCCTAATGGTTGAGCGGGCCCATGGCCTAGGCAGGGCCCACACTAATTAGCATAGGATTTGAGAATCCCAGCAAGAATGGACTCATTAGAGTCACCCTGAAGTTTCACAACGTTGGGGGAGGGGACTCACACATTCAAATCAAGCACAAGAACACTTAAATTAGGGGAGGGAACTCATACATTGGACTAAGCATATGATCTAAACAATCCATCAAACAATATAACAACATACAAGCATTATGGACAGCAATATGGTAAGCAGTAATCTCATTATGTTAAGCATGAATCTAAGCATATGTCAAACAATCCAGACCCAACATGATTAGAATGATCTTGACTTTAACTCAATCTCAACTTAAACCAATCCCAACCTAAACTGGATTTGATCTTTAAAGATATATCAACTCAGCCTAACAGATTTAACCCATAAGACAACTCAACTGAATCAGATTCAACACAAGAATAACACAATACATTCTGAACCAGCCTCAACTCAACCCTGTCTCATTCGGATTCTCCAAGTTGAACCAGAACGCAAGAAGGAGACAAGTGGCAAAGAACTAAGACCATGGATTACAGCAAGAAACAAACCAAAACAAGATAATAAAACAAGATGCAGAAGTTGGCCCTTTCAGCAACTAAATTTGGAATTGGAGTTTACAAGCCAGACTACTCCCATAGGATAAGGTCAAAATCAAAGATTACGTGCTCAGCTTACTCCAACAAGATAGGTTCAAAATCAGAGAATACATGCCACCCATTTCAGCCAATGAATTGAATTTGAAAGATATTATAGGGCAGAAAGGGAGTTGACTGAAAAAAAGAAGTTGGTATAAACAAATCAAGGAGAAAGAAAAATAAAATTGAAAGAAGCATAAAACAAAACTAACTCTAAAACCAAATAAAAAAAACCCACAACACAGGAAACCAGTAACATATAAAGGAACCACATAAACGAACACATATAAAAGACCAAGGATTACTAAAATGTTGGAATACTAACATAGTTAACATCTAGGAATTACCAACAGGGATACCATAAAAGACAAAGGAAAAGACCAACATAACAGACCAAGAACATACCAATACAAAATAAAAGACCAAGGATACCATATTGGAATACTAACCGAGCTTACCCAAGATTACCATATTGACAACATAAAGAAAAAGAAAAGACCAGCATAAACACCAAGACCAAGGACTACAAATCGACGACATAAAGAAAATGACCAAGCAAGGGATCGACGAACCAGCAGAGAACATAGAGCAACATAGTAGTGATGATCAACTGCTAAAAATAGATAATAAGATTGCATACCTGGATCGAGGATAACACGTGAATTTGAGAATAAAAACCAAGACAATGATGTAGAAAATGTATATATCTTCCAGCTGGACTAAGAATCTTCGAAGATGAGAAGAAATTAGAGGAAGCTCCTTCCGGTTCTTCCTCAGCACAGCCTTGAGTACAACCTAAGAAGGCCAACATGTCCATCTCATATCTCAGATGCAATGCCACAAAGGTTCCCCTCTCTAGAAGAAATTGAATCAATTTGTGCCCCAATGCCTCAATCTGAGGGGTGAATTTCAATGCCTGGAAATTGACACGGCACCTGAGCTTCTGAAGGTTGGTAGAGAGCCCATTGTTTTCCAAGCGTGTGTCTGTTTTATCAAAGTGAATCACACTATACTTGCTGAAAAGTGGCAGAATCTGCTCCCAGTAATATTTTTCACTCGACCAGCTTACTGGTGGCATCACTAAAGGTTTATATGCACCATTCCTACCGAGCCTCTTTGGCAACCTCTTCATGATTTTGACTTCATCCCTCAAGGAATTAATGAAGTGGTTCACATTAAATATGTCACTAAAATTGCTGGGGTTTGCCCAAAAAGAAGTTTTGTCAAGCACTGGAACCACCAGAGTGAGGTTCAAAAGCCGAGCAACTGTCACCACGTCACAGATCGCAGCACGCACTTGATTCAAACCTCCATTGCAAGACACTGTAAGATAGCCATTGCTTCTATAGATTCTTGGAGGTGGAAGATGTGGAGACAATGCAGCGGACTCCTTGGAGGCGGAAGCTGCCGGTGCATTATTGGATCAGAAATTGAAGGAGGCTCTTCCTTACGGTGTGAGTAATTGAACACAGATAGCTGGCTGGACAAGTCAGTCAACAACTGTGGATGCCAAAGTTTCCCAACCGCAACCAACTGAACAATACATGTCCATAGCAAAATGCTGGAACAAATGCGAATGAACCACACTTGCAGATGGGTCTTGGGAATCACTGGGGCTGGAAGCTTATCGCACCTCAAAGGTAAAGCCTCCGATCTAACCTCCATATTTCTTGCAATAGCCGACTCCCTCTACCCAAATTTCCAATCCAAAAACCCGTCTCGAGATGCTGTTTCTCTTCTCCAACTTCTTCTTCTTCTTCTTCCTCTCACACCCTGTGCTCTCCTTCCCTCTGCCCGCAGGCCGACAAATCTGAAATCCTTAGTGAAGCCCGATCAGGTGACCGCCGACAGAAATCAGCTCCATCCCAATCGCAGAGAAGATCCCAACCCCCATTGTGATTCGAAAAATGATAAAACAAAACCCCTTGCTCACCTTCGGTCTCTCCCTTCAAACCTACCGACCAAGCAACTTTTCTTTAATTCCTCTTTCTCCATCTCCTTGCCACAAACTCTCTCTCACACACAGTTTCAGTGACACTCTCACCTTTCTTTTCTTTCTCCGCAGCAGCTGAACCTTCTTCTCTCATCTCCTTACAGCAGCACCGCCACCCCTGCTTTCTCTAATCTCTCTCTGATGCCGCCTTCTTCTTCCCTTCTTTCTGGCCATGGCTTTCTACCGCCTCAACTCTCTCCTCAATTCTGGCCCCCTCTCTGGTTTATCTCCTTGCTCGAAATCCCCTTTGAGCTCTCCTCTCTTTTTTCGACTTCCTTCTCCCCCCCTTTTGCTGCCGCCCTCTTTTGATTGTCTAGGTTTTTTTTTAACCCTTAATCCAAGGGTCAGGATTCCTCCACCTGATCCCTTTTCAATCCATCTCATATGATAAAATAAAAGAATAGAAAAAAAAAGCTACTACACAATTTATATTCTAAGCCCAGACCCAAGCCCATTAGCCTAACCCATTAAACTAAACCCATTGACCTTAGTTCTAAACCCAATTAAACATCCTAAAACCCAAGGCCAAGAGCCCAAGCCCATTTTAGAAAACAAAAATTATCATAAACTTAAGCCCATTAAACTAAAACCTATTGACACCTAATCTAAACCCAGTCCAAACCCAATATTCTAAATCCTAAACACAAGCCTAAACTAAACCCAGCCTAAACCTATTATTCTAAATCCTAAACACAAGCCTAACCCTAAGCCCAAACTAAATCAACCATTTTTTCCTTTTTTTTGCATTTTTTTTAGATTTTTTTTCTGTTTTTAACGATTTTTCCAATTTTTTTCATAATAACCAAAAATGATAGGGAAATTCTAACAAGACCAAAAATGACAAAAATGCCCTTGATGAGAAATAGGCCAAAATGGGGGTCTTACAAAGAGATGCCACTAAATATGATAAAGGAGATAGAAGAGATGCCACTAAATATGATAGAAGAGATGCCACTATGATTCAACCTGGTGAGTTTCAATTGCAGTTGGACTTTGCATTGTCATGAATAACCAAGTTCAAGAGATTCACTTATAATACAACAATTTAAAGTGATATACTCACCCTCTGTACAACCCCCGACTTGATTAAGATAAGACTTGGTTCTGTTTCCATATGTGGATCTCGCTCAAGTTTAGGTGTGCGTTCAATCCAAAAGGGCTGTGAACTTTCACTCAGTTGCATCTGGAGGTAAAAGAGAAGAATCATTTTGACTACCCATTGCTTCAATATTCATGGTTTGAGTTTCATATTTAAAGTTATAAATTTATGTATGTCTTTATGATAGGCATACAGACAACTGATCATTGTAAAGTCTACATATTATCTATATAACTACTGTCTGGTACTCCCACTTCTAGAAAGGAGGAAACAATTTATTGGATTATTGAATTAATTCTAGCATCACATTTTATCAAAACAATGTTTACCAAGTTTTTAGTCAAAACCCTTTTTAAAGAGCTTTTGTTAGACTAAGCTTTCCTCTGATATCAAAAGAGCAGCAATGGATGCAGAACTCTACCTGATATAGATTCCCTGCTTGGGAGGGTGCCAGGGATAGTCTGATTGACTATAAAAACTGAAACAGCAGGACCTGCCGATGTTGGAAAATCATGGTGTGCAATTACCCACTGCACACCATTCCAAATCCTTTCATAGATAGACCCACTTTCTCCTGTCACCCAAATAGATGTTTTAGACATTTTAGTCAGTGAAATCCTCCTCCTCACAGGCAGAAGAACTTGATCAGAACTCTCCTCTGCTAATTCTCTATCATTATGAATGGATTTTGAAACCTCTCATTGTTCAGGAGAATCAAATCCTTCCTCTAATCGATCTTCTTTCTTCCTCAGCTGAGAAATAGAACCCACTTTAGTACAGTTCCCATTGATGCAAGAAACCAAATCGAAAGGCAATTCCACTTTAATCCAACTGCTGGATTGGTCATAAAACTCAAGGCACATCATACCTGCTCACAGCGTCTTCACTTTTTGCAGACCTAGAAACAAAAATCGCAGAGAGACAGAAACCTATAAGAGAGAATCAGAAAAAAAAGATGAAATCGTAAAGAGAAGAAGAAAAAAAGGAGGGGGAGGAAGAGAGAGGAAGAAGAACACATACCTCTGGTTCTCCAGTGTAGAGATGCTGGTTCACCAAGGAAGAGATGCGAGAGGGAGGAGAGAGTTTAGAAGGAGGGAGTTGAAGGAACCGTGAGAGGTTTTATCAGGTTTTGACGTTTAGGTTAAAGAATAAATAGCTTTTGAGTTCTCTCAGCCTCTCTTCCCTCTCCTTTGAAACCCCTTTTCCTCCCCCATCTTTCTCCCCATCTTTCTTCCTCTTCTTCGCCCACGAGAATCTAAATCCCGTGGACAAAATCCCGTCTCTAAACTCTAAGCTATGATTTGATTAACTCTATGATTTTTGGCCACGGGTATCTAAATACCGTGGCCAAAAATGATTTTTACCCACAGGAAACTAAATCCCGTGGCCAAAAATGATTTGTGGCCACGGGAATCTAAATCTCGTCTACTAAAATGGTTTTTGGCCATGGAAATTTGGATCCCGTTGGCAAACAAGATTTTGGCCACGGGAATTTAAGTTCCATCACTAAACTCTCTAATTTTTTGCCACAGGATTCTAAATCCCGTCCGCAAAAATAATTTTCTGTGACAGAAATTTAATTTTCGTCGGCTAAAATTATTTTTGGCAACGGAAATTTAAATACCGTCGCTAATTTCTGTCACAAAAAATGGTTTTTGTTGTAGTGTACCAAGACCGCCAGATTTATCCCAGTCAGACCACAATACACCATGGACAAGTTGGCAAGATTGTATGTGGACAATATAGTCAGACTGCATGGTGTCCCAGAGAGCATAGTATCTGATAGAGATCCATGCTTCACATCGAAGTTCTGGGAGGGGCTATAGAAGGCAATGGGGACGAAACTAAAGTTCAGTACAGCCTTCCACCCTCAAACGGATGGGCAGTCAGAGAGGACCATCTAGATCCTAGAAGATATGCTTCGCGCATGTGCTATCGACTTTAAGGGAGCTTGGGATGAGAAGCTTTCCCTCATTGAGTTTGCCTACAACAACAGCTACTAGTCTACGATACAGATGGCCCCATATGAGGCCTTGTATGGCAAGAAATGTCAGACACCATTATTATGGGACGAAGTTGGAGAAAGAAGGATCGTCGGACCAGAATTTGTAGAAGAAACCTACAAGGCAGTAGATCAAATCAAGAACCAAGTAAAGACAGCTCAGGTGCGTCAAAAGCACTATGCTGACAACAGGCGACGAGACCTTGAATTCATGATTGGTGATAAAGTTTTCTTGAAGGTGTCACCAGTAAGAGGACTGAAGCGGTTCGGCAGAAAAGGGAAACTATGTTCTAGATATGTGGGACCATATGAAATTCTGTCCCGATGCGGCAAAGTGGCCTATCAACTTGCATTGCCACCAGCGATGTCTAGCGTCCATAACGTCTTTCATGTGTCCTTACTAAAGAAGTACGTGAGAGACCCTTTGCACATTCTTGTTGCAGACCCCCCAGATTTGACAAAAGACTTAACCTTCGAGGTGGTGCCAATCCAGCTCATTAGTAAAAAGGTACAACAGCTTTGAAGGTGAGCTATCCACTATGTCAAGGTAGTTTGGAAAAGTTAGGACGTAGAAGAAATTACTTGGGAGGAGGAGGATGCCATGCGACAAGAATACCCTCATCTTTTCGACTCTGAAGGTACGTATAATTTTGGGGATGAAATTTCTTTTAAGAGAGGGGAAATTGTGAGACCTACATGCAAATTTCGGGGACGAAATTTCTTTTAAGGGTGGTAGAGTTGTAAGAACCGTACTTTGAAAACCCGGTCTAATCCATGGTTCTATATGATGACAGGTCTCCCAATCATAATCGGACCGGAAGGCAAAGTCGAGTGACGAACCACTCAATTTTCAGGTATGAGAACCTGCGAAAAAATGTATAAATCTCATACCGGTCTCACTATACCAATTATGGTATGTGCAATCGGTATGGGTATATCGGTCTGACCATACCGGTCTAAGTCTCAGACCGGTATGTGCAACCGATATGTCTAGTTTTGGCTGGAGACGGACTCCAGCGGGTCCCTCACTCCGATTTGAAACTTGGAAAGTTTTCGATTGTGGGAAACCTTCCTATGAACGGCCTCCCACTATTAATAGAGACATTAGCACTCCTTCTGATCCTTCTCAAAACCCTAGCCGTCTGGAGGAGAGCTGAGAAGGAGTAAGGAGGAGGACGCCGCCCAGGAAGGAGGTTTCCCTTAGAGGAGCACGCCGCCAGCCGACAAACACCGCCGGTAAGTGCTCTATACTCTTAGTAATATTAGGATTTCGGATCGAAGCTGTGAAGTGGCGCGGCGATCCAAAATCCTAGATCTTGCAATGAACCTAGTCTCTTATTTAAATCTAATCTAGGTTTGATACGGTGTTCTAGTCGAAACTAGAAGGCCATTAGAGTATTTGAATCTTAGAATGGATTAGGAGAAACCCTAGAAACCAAGCCAATGACCAATGGGAAAGGGAGATCCAAGATCGAGTTCTCGGATCTAATCCGCGGAACAAACCGGTTGGACACAAGGTCCGGCGGTATGGGGATGCGGTGTATACCGAAGGCACATATCGGTCTCACATATGTGCAACCGGTATATACCGCAACCGGTATACATACCGGTGGCACATACCGGTCTCACACCCCTGAGACCGGTACCTACGATCGGTATGGCTTTCGAGCCTTGTTTGCTTGGCCAGGCAAGGTTCTGACCAACTGTGACCTTAATAAATTAATTTTAACCTATGAATATGATTGTGTAGGACCTGTAGACAACGTGAGAATACCCTGTGACGCAGAGCGAGATTGTTATCATGCATCAGGTAAGGGACAATACCCAAACTCTAATTAATTAATTAACCAGTAAACCTTTGCAACTAAATTGTATATGAATTTCATTGCTTGATGTCTGTGCATTTGACATGCCATGTAGTTACTTCTTTTGTTATTATTATCTGTTCAAGCATTTCATATTCTAGGATTGTTGGATGTTAGGCATGTGTATGTTTTAGTTAGTGTATGGAATGTGAAGGGGGTGTGCCCTGGATATATCCACAACTAACACCTTTTTCGTATCACCATCTACCTTAGCAGACTTGGTGCGAATAGGGTATCAGGGGGAGGACGTGGGATTGTGGTTCTTCCTGCCCGCCAGACTCGAGCCCTATCTCTATGTCATAGGGAGCCGTGCTGGGGTAGGGCCATTGATACTGTATTGCCATTTAGGACTGGTTAGAAACAGAACCCACTTGCAAGCCCTTGCCAGTAGGGGTTTAGGTATGGTACGGTGTGGGGTATCAGGGGGAGGACGTGGGATTGTGGTTCTTCCTGCCCGCTAGACTCGAGTCTTATCTCCATACCGGAGTGAGTGATGTGGGGCAACAACAGTAGTGTGGTAGGTGTCTGACTGTTGGGTGTGCTCACACTCTCGTGCATGGAGGTGCGGTGACCACCAAACCTTACCATAGCATATTTGCAAGTTATACCTGACCGAAATTGTAATGTTATCCCATGCATATTGTATGTTGCATTGGTCTTGTACTTACTGAGCTAAGTTGTGAGCTCACCCAAATATATATATATATATATATATATATATATATATATATATATATATATTTTTATATTATATATATATATATTTTTTCAGATCTGAATGCAGGGTACACAGTTGATGACTTCGTGACTGCCCCTGTGTATGATACAGTTGCTGCCATTAATACCCAGGCAGTGGAGGACGAGCATGACGCATCATGCGAGTGCTCCTTTTGTGTTTTCCTTTAGGGGGGATTTTATTTTGAACAATACATTGTAATACTTTTATTATTTAAATTTATGAATGGTGGAATAAGTTGAATAATTATTTTAATTTACCACATAGATCTTAGTTCATTTATTTATATTCCGCTACTATGTATTAATCTCTGATTATGTTAGACTGCTTAGGAATGATTGGTTGACATGGTCTATTGAGATCCTGGTGTGAACCGTGGTTTAGAGTCGGTTCACTCACACTTCTGGTTCAACCGGAATTGGGGTGTGACAAATAGGATGGCGGCGAAGGGTTTAAATTTTTCCATAGAACCTTTTAATGGCTATAATGTTTTCACCTTGTGGCAACAATGGATGAAGAATATTCTTATGCGAGAGGGGACTGTTAAGGCCCTCAAGAAAAAATCCAACAAGCCAAAAAATATGATGGATGATGAGTGGCTAGAGTTGAAGGATCTAGCAGATAGCACAATCCAGTTGTTTTTGACAAATAACACTCTTCACGAGGTCATTGGTTTAGAGGATTCAGAGGAAGTTTGACTAAGGTGGAGAGCATATATAAGTCAAAGTTATTGTAAAATAGGTTATTCTTGAAGAAACAGTTGTATGACCTTCGCTTGTTGGATGGAACAAACTTTGAGGTGCAAATTGATGAGTACAATAGAATTCTAACGAAATTGTCTACTCTTGATATGAAAATCAAAGAGGAGAACAATGCACTTCTTCTGTTCGCCTTATTTCCTCCTTAATTTGGTCACATTGTGACTGTACTGCTGTTTGGTAAGGATACTTTTAAACTTGATGATGTTATGGCCACCTTGCTAATGAATGAAACACGATGGAAAAATAATGGTGATGGGACATTAGAGGAGGGTAATGCCTTGGTTACAAATGGTGGTCAAGGTAGAGGAAGATCAAATGGGAGACAAGAGTATGGAAAAAATAAGGGTTGTTGCAAGTCATAATGTCGCAAATAACTTATTATTGTTGCTAGGAGGAAGGTCATATAAAGAGGAATCATCCAAAGAGTAAGGAGGATCGAAGGAAAATGAGAACATGGAGACTGAAGAAAAATCATCAACAGCTGTTATCATGAAAGGGTAGAGTGATGGAGATGTCCATCTCATTACTTCATCAGCTACAAATTTTTCAGATTGGATTTTAGATTCGGGTTGTTCATTTCGTGTCTGTTTAATTAGAGAAGCATTTGCTACATATCATGTAAGACCCACACTCCACTAATCCGATTTAACCTAGTTAACGTGTCATGATAGGTCTTCCCATCATAACCAGGTCAGACGAACCAACCAGATGATGGAACACCACAAAGCCAAGTATGAAAAAACTATCAAACCTATTTGTCTAGTCGGACAAAGTGATTTATCCGGTTTACGTAATAAGAGACCAAACAAGTGACCGATCAAACTTAAAAACAACACTCCGAGTTTAGGAAAGTTTCCTAATTTGGTTGGAAAACTATTCTAACTGGGAGAACACTCCAATTAAGAGATTATCCTCTATATAAGTGGCGTTTCTCCATCTTCGCTCACTCTTTTGATCACTCACAAATCCTAGAATTGAGAGAGAGAGTTAAGAAGAAGGCAGAAGTAGAAAGCTCTGAAAAAGGAAGAAGGAGAGAAGGAGAAGAACTCACCATTAAACCAACGGTAAGTCCTCTCACTATTGTAATTAAGATGGATTGTGTGTGAGGTTGGACTTACAACCGTCAGAGACAGTGATCTATTCACTACTGTGCAAAACGTATAGCGAAGACCATTAGGGTTGTATAAATCTAGGGTTATAGTAGAACTCTTAACCCTAATATGTTCTTGACCTAAAATGGTATAGGATGAACCCTAGATGAGAGCTGAAGAATCGACTATGAAGGAAGTCAGACTAGAAGACAGCCTCAAGGATGCCTTGGAGGTTGTCCGGTCTGTGTTGTCTGGAAGCACCCAATGGGGGACCGGACAAGCTACTAAATACTCTTAGGAAGCGTCTGGTAGGTTGTCTGGTTGCATAATATACAGTGCTGGACAGTTGATCGAACAATGTCTGGAAGGCTTAAATTACCAGTCCAAACAGTCAATCTAAACACTGAAATTTTGTTAGAATCAAACCCTAACTTAATCCTAAAAATTTTATAGGACATATATACGAGCAAAGCTATTTTCAAGGACTTGAAGGGATTCAACAACATGCAACAGGTGAGGGACAAGACCCCAAACTAACTGGTTAATAATAAATTATCATATATGTATGTTGATTTGATTGTTTGTGCATATAACATGTCATCCAATATCTATGATTATTGTTCATGCATATTTATATTATTACTTTGGGATGATGATGATGATGATAGACATGTGTTTATGTGTGGTTGGTGTGTCAAGTGGGGAGGGGCTGTAGCCTCATTCTATTCACCACATTGACATCGTCGTATCACTGTTACCTTAGCGTGCTTAGTACGTCGCAAGATATCAGGGGGAGTATTTGCAGTGTTGGCCATAACCTTATCAGCAAACTCTAGCTCTATCTTTGTTCCGTATTGTAGGATGCATGGGTAAGGCCTTGGATACATATTGGTAATATCTAAGATTGGTTAGTGATGAACCCAGTTTGCAAGTCCTTGCCAATAGGGGCATATGTATTGGTACGAGTAAAGTATCAAGGGGGTGTTGATGGTTTGGTTGTAGCCTGCCATTGGGCTCTAGCTCTCTCTCTATTCCATAGTAAGTGTTGTGGGCGACGATGATTTTGGTTGGAGCTTGACAGTTGGGTGTACTCACACTCTCATGTATGGAGGTGTGGTTATAGTCTATCCTTACCGTAGCACATTGTAAATTTAAACCAGACTAAAGTATTGAATGTCACATCATGCATATTGCTTGCTACATGTTTTGTTTCTCACTGAGCTAAGTTGTGAGCTTACCCCACGATATCATTTTCTTTTTAGTTGATGATGCAAGTATTAATGTGGAAGACTACGTCAACGCACTGTCATATGAACACATGGCAGCTATGGATGTGTAGACCGTAGAAAACGAGCATGACTCGTCATGCGAGTGTCTCCATTGTGTCTATGCTTAGGGCTAATTCTATATTTTGGATTATGAACTTGTAATAGATATTTTATTTATGTTTTGTTCATCGAGATAATTGGATTTATATTTATTTATCACAGTAGTTTTCAGTTCATTATTAATAAAGACTTTCACTATTATTTATTATCTTTGATTGTGGTTGATGTGTATGGTATGAATTGTTGGCACCGTCCTATGTGATCCTAGCTTGAGCTGTGGTTTGTTAGTGGTTCAATCACACTTCTGTTCTACCAGAATTAGGGTGTGACACATCATGCATGTGATAAGGGTACGGTCAAAATAGCAAATGATGTTGAAAACAAGGTTGTCGAGACTTGTTCTGTATAGATTTGCATGTTTGATGGGATTGTACGAACTGTAACTGCGGTTAGACATGTACCAAATCTAAGGAAAAATCTGATGTCATTGGGAATACTGGATTCTAGAGGCTACAAATGCTCATCTGAAGGTGGAATTATTGAGGTCTCCAGAGGGCCTATGGTTGTGATGTAGGGACAGATGGTTGGGAAGCTATACAGACTTACAAGGAGTGTTGAAACAGATGGAACTCCTATTGGAACTCAAGCAAAGGGAACAGATGGAAGACAGAGACTGTAAGAAGTTAAAGTTGTGAACAAATGCAGATCTAGGAGGAAGCGAGTTTCTATCACTTCAAATCCTATGAATGGAAGTGATCTCTCCGGTGATGCTACAACAATGGGAGAGATAGAGTTACATTACATCGTGCAACATTAAGCTGTGCAGACACCCAGACAGAGTGTGGTCTATGCCAGTTTTGGTGTTGCAGTTTGGCAGAAACAATAGAAGAGTTTACAGAATCGACATCAACATAGGTTCTTCTTTAGGGTGACTTGTAGAATCTAGGCCAAAGTGGAGAATTGTTAGGTTGTGTCTTGTATTTTGTGGGATCCATATAGTTATTAGAGTTGTATTTATAATTTGGGTTTGGGTCCATTACATGTGCAAGGGTCAGTTTGTAATTGTGTGGGATTAGGGTTTTTAGGGAACCTATATATTGTCTCTATGGGGAAAACCCTAGGTAAGAGAGCTAAGGGAAAACATTTTGTGAGGCGGAGAAAGGTGTAGAATATTTCTTGGTGAATAAGAAATTTTAGAACTCTCTCAGGTGGAGGTAGGCATTCCGCATTAGGTGCTGAACCACAATAAATCCTTGTATTGTGTGATTGCTTCTTCTTTATTTATCTCTTGTTTGTGTTTTCATCCCTAATAAGTGGCATCAAGATTTTACGTGCACTATTATGGAATCTCGCTTCAACTTGAAATAGTATTTTAAAAAAGGCTAAAACTTGAGGAGGGATTCGTAAAGAACTTGTTGGGAAAGAAGCAAATTTGAAATCGATACACATAAGAAAATGGGTTCTTGGAATTGGTTATTTGGTTTAGGGTTTATTGAATAAAAATATATTCTATGGTCGTACTGCTTTGGGTGTAGCTATCCCTTTAGTCAAGGTTTCGAATGATTTTATTGATTATGCTGCTTATGCTACTTTCAGCCCAATCGAGGTTGGTGCTTTGGGTGGAGCTATCCCTTTTCAAGGAATTTTACAATGGTTATATTCTAAGGATTATATTTCAACAGGTATATTCCAATGGTTATGTTTCAACAGCTACATTCCAATGATTATATTGTAATGATTTTTTTATCATCCCTATTACGGGCACTATCGTCCCCACCAATCAGAAGATAATATGTGGCAAGACACGTGCATGTCAACATGAAAACATGCCTCCTTAAAGCTTGAATAGTTTAGCATTAGTGCTCTGTGTCTCTTGGACCACCATAACAGTCTGTCCGCTCATCTCCCAAGCGTTACTCGTACTCAATCCGTACGACTGAACATGTGACACATTTAACGAGTAACAGTCGACACATTGGCCATAAGTGACGGACCAATAACTCCCCTTAGACGTTACAGACGACACATCCGACATAACTGACAGAAGAGTAACTCCGATCAGGGGCAAATCCAACTTTACGGCACCCATGCACTTCATTATTAGTAAACTAGATTCCGAAAGTAAACGGATCCAACTTTAAATGCTCAAACTCTCTTGAGTGAGTCTTGCACTTGAGTTGAGCAAGTACCCAAGAGACTCCAAAGCTAAATGATCCTCTTTGACAATTGAGTTAAATGATCCCTATGACCCTTGTTATCTTGTAGTGTTTCTTCATTTTCAATTAAACCTTACTTTTTTAGTTTTGTATTTTGCATTTATCTGCTGACCTGGATCAGATACCACCACAAAGATACCTATTTTGTCTTGTGGACAGATGAGTGTCTATTATGAGATATATTACATTTTACTTTACCTAGAGCATTTGTAGCCAAGAAGAAAATAAGCAATTGGGATGTTTCCACTATGATTTATGTATCGGTATTATATCGGTTGTATCGATCAATTCGTATCAGTACTGGTTGTGGGTGACACAAAGACCTGGCTGATATAATATAGTTTTGATGAATCAATATATAAATCGACAAATGACTAATACCCAATTGATACCAGACCGATACAGGCCGAAAAATGCGACATGTGGCCGATATGAGCCGACAAGTGACCAACATTGGCTGACATATGGCCAATACAGACCGATACCTGATCAATACTAAAAAGGTATACCACATCAGTATATTACTAATACAGACTGATACCCAAATCTGATACTAAAACCGATACAAATATCTGTTTGAATACCATAAAGTAAATCCATGGCTTTGACTTTCTAATTAAACCAAGGAAATAGATAATTAGGGTGCTTTCAATTTCTAGAACAACATACGAAGAAAATAGGCGAAAACGGCCGTCTCCAATTTCTGGAAAAGAGGATAGAAGCACCTTCATATGAAGCCATGCATTTGAACATGAGGCCCATCTCCCAAAAAAAAAAAAAAAAAAAAACAAACATCATTTGCTCCATTCTTAGGGGGAAGCTCACTCTTAACGATAGGCCATATTTTATTATACTTTTCAACTATTGTAACTGCTATTTGGAAAATGAAGGGAGGCGGTAGGTACTACTAGTTTCCAGAACCACTGACCAAATTAAATGTATCCATATCAGCAAGTGGAATTATAAGATTCTATCACGACTCGTGAGTCCCATGTCTTTAAAGAATCTAACCCTAATTATAAAATTCTATCATGACTCATGAGCCCCATGTCACTAAGGAATTTCTACTTCATTTATAAGATTTTATTATGGCTCATGAACTCCATATCTTTAAAGAATCTCAACCCTAATTATAAGATTCTATCATGACTCATGAGCCCTATGTCGCAAAGGAATCTCAACCTTTATTATAAGATTCTCTTATGGCTCATTTTTTTTTTCTTTTTTGGTAAACATTCTATTATGGCTCATGAACTATCCATGTCTTTAAGGAATCTCAAACCTTATTAATGGTGTATATTTTAACTCACTTTTCAGCTATTGTTGTTGGGATCGAATTTCATACACAATCTTTACACTTCGGTCATCAAATGCACTAGATTCGAGTTTGAGTATTCTTATGGAACAGTTCAAGTATTGGATCATTGTTGATATACAACATATATGAAGCTTTTTACCTTGTTTGAATTATAATTTTTATTTTATATAGTAAAAAAATTTTCTTTCATATTCGCCCATTTTATATTAGTCAACAACATTTAACACCATAGTAGAGAAGAAGGGTGGAGGGAGGTGGGGTGTTCATTCCATGTTTGTAGGACAACACACCAATTACATCTACATTTAAAACTATGCCCGATCATGAGATTCATGACTGCATGTCTAGGAAAGTCAATGGGGTTTGTTTTTATGGACTGGCCGGCCGTCCACCTACAATAGAGCAAAAGCATCTTATAGAGATATAAACAGACTGAATATGGTCTGGATGTGACTGGATATGGATACTGATGCAAATTATATTCAAATTTTTCCTATCAGATACGATTTGCTCTTACTCCATATCTCTCCATTGTCTTAGTTATATGGTTCTTTTTTTCTCATTCTCTATAATCTGTATGTCTAATATTCAAGAATCCTCAAGATCGTTAGCTATTTAACTTTCGGGATTAAGATCAGTATTTGGTTGCATGGAGTGAACACAGCCGAACTTTTAACTGTTGGATCTAGTATATTAATCACACACCCTTGATCTTATATAACATTTAATTTACGTTTTAATCACTAGAAGAAAGTTCTTATTTAATGAAATATGTTTTCTAATATTAATTAGATTAACAGGTAGCCGATCAATCTTATCTCTCTTTTTATCTCTATCCCTCTCTTGTGCCCACATGCCCCTCCTCCGGTGAGCCCTATCTCCTCCTCTGCCAAGCTCTATCTCCCTCCTCATCCTCTATTTCTTTGGACATCAAAAAATATTGACAGTACGTACACTATTCTCTCTCATTCTCTCTCTCTCTCTCTCTCTCTCTCTCTCTCTCTCTCTCTCCAACTAAGGATTTGAATGTTTTTTATTTGAGTTCAAGATGGACTCCAAAGCTTCAAGAAAAACTCGACTAAATATTTCAGAATGATTTTTCCTCTTTCATAGTCCTATTTACAGACTTACTAAAGAATCTTCTAGTTTAACGACCCATGAGCTGGCCATGTTCAGCTGGATTTGCTGAATTACTTGCTGATTTATTAACATTGTGTAATCCTTCGCCCAGTTGGGCTTCTTCGTGTCACGCCGCGTGAGACTTAGCATCTCTATATTACCTGTAGCACTTTATCGGATCCAAATCGTCTCATTCCTGAAATTTGGGAGGCGTGGCGGCGATCCCATTGGATGGTCGCCACGTGGGGGTCAGATGAATCCGACCCCTCCATTCGAGCCAACAAGCCAAGCCGACAAGAGAGTGTCGGCTCGAACAGAAGGGTCGGATTCATCCGACCCCCACGTGGCGACCATCCAGTGGGGTCGCCGCCACGCCTCCCGAATTTCAGGGATGAGACGATTTGAATCCCACTTTATCTCTATCATTTTCTTTATTAGATATCTTTTCGGTCATTGGATCCGGATCCTCTGTAGTGACTTCTAATCAACAGGAGGATCCTGTCATGATGCACAATGAACAGCCAGGACCGTCCTCACTGCCAGCAAACAGCTAGACAGAGGATCCTTATGCTTGGTTATTCTGGTACAATCTTATGGCCATTTTCTTTTTATATGGTCATCTCATTTATATTATCTTGTTCCTGATGTTTTGCAATGTTAGAATGAACTTGATATGATTAAAGAATGCAATGCACGTTAATGATTTTAAGAGTTAAATAGGAGGGTTCTGGGAAAGGGTAGAAGAATGGGGCCTGTCATGGGACATATAATGCATTATAGACGTATGATCATTAAGGTTCTAGTCATTGAATTTGATACTTGTGAACTAAACTTAGCAAAAGAAAGGAGCACCATTGCTTTTATGGTTACACATCCATTAAAATAGCAACAAAAAAAAAATCTCACATTGTCTTCTAGGAAAAAAATCGTCCATAGCACTCTGTTGTAGCAGAGTGCATCCAAACCATTGAAAGTGCATCGGTCACGAGTCCTGATGCACTTCTAATATCTCCTGTAGACACTCGCACAACATCTCCTATTCAAATCTGCTACACAAAAGTGTTACAGGTGATCTTGGCCCTGTCTTCCATCTGCAACATCCATAAAGAAGTAGAAAAGCCTAACCGTCTTCTTATCTACATTATTCTCCCTTCCGTCTTCTTCTGCTATCTTGGACTCTAAACTCTTCAAACAAATAGAAGTTGTTGCGGCTGAAATCAACGAACACGACCCTCTGAGGTGAGATAATCTGCAAAAGATACATGGATAAGTGAACAAAGGAGGTCAGGCTCTGAGCACTGTGATCTCTCTGATGCTTAAGTTGGGATTCGAACAGAAAGCAGTGAGGTCTGCTCGAAAGGGTACGAGCCGAGGCGGCAAGGAGGTCATAGAAAGCTTAAGTGAGTAATCCTGACTTAAGCATCAGAACGGTTACAGTGCCCAAAGCCTGACCTCCTTTGTTCACTTGTCAACGTGCTTTCTACAGGTTATGTCTCCCCGAAAGATCGTGTTTGTTGATTCTAGCAGTAACATAAGTATATAGAGAAGCCTTCTCCATTCAGCCTTCTTGTACTATTTCTTCTGCTTTTTGTCTCCTTCTCTTCTTTCTTCTCCCTTCACTCTTCTTCTCCTCTTTCTTTTTCCTTCTGTCATCTTCTCATCTTTCTTCTCCCTTCATATCTACTGCTTGCAACTGCATAAAAGTCGAAAATCCAGAAATAAAAGAGAAAAATTAGGACAACTTTTACCTAAGCAACCAGATTACCTATAAAAGTTTTTCAATGAATAATTAATTATTTAAGGGATAAATAAATTAATGACATCCAAGGGTCAATAATTATTATACCAGATCCAATGGACAAAGTTCGGCTGCATCCCCCCCCCGGAAATGCTTCTTTTCCCCTTAACTTTTTATTTTTAATAGAATGACTATATAAATTAGGTAGATTATGTTCTAGACCATCTGAGTATGAATTGAATACCTTTAAATGGACACGGATGAGAATATTATTTTGGAAAAATTACTTGTAACTCCCTGGACTATGGCCTAATTTCAACCCCCTCCCTATAATTCCTAATAATTTCAACCACACGTTTTTAGTTAAAGATGTTAACCAAGTGACAACTTTATCCTTGATAGATTTACCACCACTAAATCTTGAAATGACAAATTTAACCTCCTTTTGGTAAGTTCCCTAAAGCTCTCTCGGTTTCTTCTACCTTCACTAGCTCTCTGTCCCTCTTACCTCCCTTCACAACCTTTTTGGATTTCTTCTCCCTTCACCATCTCTCTGTCCCTCTCATCTCGCTTCTTAACCTCTCTCGGTTCTTATCAGAAGGCTTGTTTTAGTTAAGGAATTTAAATCTTCTTTTTTAAGTAAAAAAAAAAAAAAAGGATCAGTCAGGCTATTACAACAGCTTCATAGATATGGAATTTAAATGCCCCTCTCTCGGTTTTTATTAGGGCTGCAACAGGGCCGGGTTGGGCCGGGTTTTTCAAAACCCTAACCCCAACCCTGTCTATTGAAACTTAACCCTAACCCAGCCCAACCCTGTCAGGGTCAGAAAATGTACAACCCTAACCCCGACCCCGACAGGGTTGGGCCTAACCCTAACTCCGCCCGATTGACCCCGACAGGGCGGGTTGGGCCGGGTCAACCCCCGATTAACCCTGATTCAGGGTTAGATTAACCCTGATATTGACCCTGATTGACCCTAAACATACAACAAATTATCAAATAACAATTACAACTTAAAACATATGACAAATACAAGCAACCTATGACATTATTTTAAGAATATAACAAATACAAACCAAATCAGTTTAAGTGTTTAACAAGGAACAAATACAAATCATACATATATTTATAAATATATTCAAATATATACAGGGTCGGGTTGGGCCGGGTTCAACCCAGGGGGTCAACCCTAACCCAGCCCAACCCTGCCAGGGTTCATATAAAATTGAACCCTAACCCAGCCCTGTTAGGGTTCGGGCAGGGTTCAACCCTGCCAGGGTTCAGGGCGGGCCTGGGTGGGTTTGGGTTCTCAAGGTAAAACTTGCACCCCTAGTTTTTATCAAAAGGCTTGTTTTAGTTAAGGAATTCGGAGAAAGGATGTGAATGGGATGAAGAGCTAGATCTTCAGCTTCTCCACTTAAATCCCCGATTGAGGGGAGAGGAGAAACAAGTTTGCTTCGTAGGCGGATCCATTGCTGCATGCATCTTCAGTGGTTGATTTTTGCAGGAGATTTATTGACTTGTATTACTTCCGAGCATTTCTTGGGGAGGGACAGGCCAGCAGAGCCACCATGGAAGCAGCTCTACTCTTGTATCATCTGCATTGGCCTACCAACGCAAAGGCTCCTTTCACCATTTCCATTCTTTCAAGGAGCCAAGTTTTGGATCTTCAAAGAGGGGAAGGAAAAAGGAGTAACAGTTCTTAAAGAGGAAGAGATTTTTTTTGGTTAGTAAGAAAAAATAAGTTCCCAACAATGTAGGTCAGATTCGAGGCCCGCAAAATCATAACCATGAGGGCATCAGAGCGAGCAAACATGAGGACCCTATTTGTTCCATCTCTGTGAATAGTACCATGCTTCCTTCACTATGCAGCTTATTGTACACAGATTCCCCCACCCTCTTATGCATCCATTATCAAAACACATCAAACATTATGAAAATCAAAGACAACAACCATTAAAATGAAAAAGTTCAAAGAACACCGAAAAAAGAATTTAGATTCCAACCCAAAATCCCAAGAAGAGAATAAATATCACTGTCGAGAGTTGGAGGATCTCAGAGAAAGATGAATAAATATCTAAGAGTCTCTTAATTTATAGAGAAGGGATGCGAACGAGATGAAGAGCTAGATCTGCGGCTTCTCCACCTAAAACCTTGATTGGAGAAGAGAAGAAGCAAAATATAGAAAGCGGACATGGGTATAGTAGTTAACATACTGGAAAGGAGGTTGTAGACATCGACAGCTGATTCACTTTTGGGAAGCAGAAGAAGAAATGGCCAAAGCGTTCATGAGTGACTTTAATGGTAGAAGTTACCAAAATCCTGTTCTCTGATCTTGCATTCCTCCTGAACCCCAATGATTTGGTTCCTTGCGAGAGCCCTACCAATCTCGCGAAGGGTGGAGTGGGTTCGGTAGTAAGGTGATTCCAATTATGAGAGTGGTCATCGTCGAAGACAAGGTGGTGAATGCATTGGCCGACGAGCCAAAAGCCATCAAAAAGAGAAGGGGAAGAATTAGAGTTATAAATAAGGGGGTATATGAACTTTCAAGTTTTAGTAAGGGCAACATCGACACTTAAATGCCGATTAAGGTTATCTTTGTCCATAAAAGTTTTAGAACAAGTTGACATCAACAACTAGCAGAAGTCAACTAAAGGAACGGGGTTGTGTGTAACATGGTTTTGAAATTAAGGGTAGTACATGTAATTGTCAGAAACTACTAGGACAGGGTTGCAATTAAGCCATACTCCAGGAAGGTACAAGTAATTTTTCCTCTTATTTTAAATAGAAAAAATTTCATCTACACTCCATCAAGGATTGCTAACATCATCTACACCCATAAGATTACAAAAACATCATCTACCACCCAAAATCTTTGCACCGTTAATCAAATAACCCCATTCCGTCCGCATATTCTCATTAGTTGCTGATGTCAATTGAAATTGAACCGTTGATGGACAATACTACCCCTTTAAGCCGAGTTAAAAGATGATTTTACCATTTCTTCTCTTTGGTCTGATTTCATATCAGAATTTTTTTTTCTCTTCAATTTCTTCCTTTATTTTTTTTTTTTTTCTTCTTCGTGGTTATTTTTCCCCTTCTTTTCTTCCTCTTGCTCTTTTTCTTCTACGGCCCCTTATGTAGTTATTTTTATTCCCTCTTTTTTCCTGTTCTTCTTCCTCCTCCTAATCTTGTGGGTGTAGATGATGTTAGCAATCCTTAATGAAATGTAGATGAAAATTTTTTTTATTTTTTTTATTTTTTTATTACCCCCTTACATCGCTAATATTCGTAGGCCATGTGTAAGCCATCATTTAAGTGTTATGTAGGTCCACATCACCTCTTACTTAAAGACTGTGGTAGTTGTAGCTCTCTATTGGAAAAAGATTCTCTCCAACTGCCCTGCCCAGCCCAGCCAACACCGCTGAATCTTTTTGATGAGTGAGATAATAACCCAATGGTGTTCGGCATTTGAGATTTTTCTCTTTTTTTTTTTTTTTTTTTTTTTTTTTTTTTTTTTTTTTTTTTTTTTTTTTTTTTTTTTTTTTTTTTTTTTTTTTTTTTTTTTTTTTTTTTTTTTTTTTTTTTTTTTTTTTTTTTTCAGGAGAGGCCACCAGTCACCGATGGATGGGCGACAACTACGCAGGAGAGATCCATTCATTTAAAAGAAAGGAGGTAAGATAAGGAGTTTGGAATGAAGAAACACAGAATCAAGGGGAAGGACCGAAACAAGGAAGAAGAAGAAGAAAAAGAAGTAACAATGTCAAAGCATCTTGGTTTGCCCGAAATCACTCATGACGGTAGACCCCAAAAATTTCATGTCTCCCCTCCCGTACTCTTCTTCAACTCTGCCGTTTTCGTAACACAGTAACCCCGACAGAGTTGGAATGGAAAAATCGAAGAGAAACATCTGACCAACTCTTCTTCTTCTTCTTCTTTTTCTTCTTCTTCTTCTTCTTTTCCCCTTTCCTTTTGATTTCCTTTTCTTCTATTAAAACCTAAGGGAGAGTTGTAAACACGAAATCATGAAAACCTTGGATTGAAAGTAATTCATTTCAGAGACACACCATATTCAAATCAAAGCTATTAACCCTACAGCTTAAAACCCTAAATAAAGCCAGAAAGAAGAGAGAATCGTAGCTCAAAGGTCTAAACTCTCCTCAACGTTTTACCTTCCGTTGTTCTATGCCAAGCTTCCTTCACCTCTGCTATTTCAAGATATACATACCTTATTTTACGCTCAAAAGTTATCAATCATTAGATTTCTTTTGTACCATGTGTCATCCATCCATCGAGCAGTGGCAACTAACGCCTCTCCTGTCGTGGATATAGGAGAGATCCCTTCGGGATATCACTGATCTCTTCATAGCAATGTGCAACTTTGCATGTGTGGCCATCCACTATTCTCTGTCTGTAGATCATGTATATTTACGTGTCAGACGATGCTACCTTACCGTACCAATTTAGAAGTGCATCCGCTCAAGTTTCCAGAACATTAAACCAGATGTCCCCATGTGTCAGATTTCTAGAACAACATACCAGATTCATTCACGCATCAAACATCGCTGGATCGGGATCCTCTCCTGTTGATACCGCAACAAGATAGGCACCAGTGGCCACTGGATGGGCGAAACTAGCGCAAGATATCAAATCTAATGGTTTAAATGAACTGCGAGTAAGATAAAGTGTTTGAAACGAGGAAACACAGAATTAAGGGGATGTACCGTACAAGGAAGAAGAAGTAACGATGTTGAAGCATCTCCGTCATGGTCTGCCCAGACTCACTCACGACGGACCCTAAAAATTTTACATCTTCCCTCCCATAGCCATCTTTAGCTCTTCTGCTTTCGTAACACAGCAACTCCGACAAAGTTGGAATGGAAAAAGGAAATCGTTTTAGAGACACCATATTCAAATCAAAGCCACGAACCCTACAACCTAAAACCCTAAATAAAGCAAGAAAGAAGAGATAATCATACCACAAAGGTTAGAACTCTCCTCTGTGTTTTGCTTTGCTTTCCACTGTTCGGTGTCAAGGTTCCTTCACCTCTGCTATTTTTTCTCAAAGTTCGGATCTCTTCCACTAAGATCTCTTTCAATCATTCAGTATTTCCACATTTACATATTTTATTTAAAGATTATAATCCCCTCATGTCCTTATGTTGACACGAAAAATATTATCCTCATGCATGTTCGATATATCCCAATTATCCGATGTTTGGTTGAACAACTAAACGGAGGGAGAGAATTTTTATCCCCCTCATTGAACAGTGACTGACGCCTCTCCCGTCGATACCTCAACAGGAGAGGATCCCATGCGAGATCTCGCTGATTTGCTCATAGCAAATGTGCAGTTTTGCATGTGCGGCCGTCTACTGTTGTTGGTTTGTAGATCATGTACATACACGTTTCAAACTATGCGATTTTACCGTATCAATCTTAAAACGTGCGTCCACTCAAGTTTCGATAACGTCAAACCAGATATGCCCACGTGTTAAACGATGCCATGCGCCGGGTTTAAAAATACATGTGGCGGTTCCCTTTTTTTTCTCGAGATCCAACATCGGGAAGATAAGGGATCACGTGAAACCGGGAGTGGATAAGACTGGATAATTGTGAGGAGAGCTGTCACTGTCCCACCGAAATTGCATCAAACCACGTCAGCCCTTCGCTGGAATTAGATAGGGACCGTACCTTTCTCGTTTCTCTCTTCTCTACCTTTCCCTTTTATTTATATTCAGACGAAACAAGAATCATTCAAATTGGTTTGAAGCGTGAGTTCTTTGTGATTATTGATTCTGCAGATAGAGATAAGGAGTCATCGTTCATCAAAAAAGCTTTCAAGTTGTCTTCTTCACGCTTGACATTTCTGCATCATCTTCATCCATTATTGGGGCTTTTGTGTTCCTTCTCTTACTTGTAGGGAGTATTTTTTTAAGAAATTTGGAGATTCATTTGCGTTTCTGGGTTCTGCTTGCATTTCGAAATCAGAGTTTGGGTTTTTATAGATCAAAAGATGGCTACGGCAGTTGGGTTTATGAATGGTGGATCCTCATCCTCATGGATTCAGAGAGGTTTCTTGAAGAACGAAAAGGCGAACAAGATGAAGGTTTCTTGTGTTGCTTCTTGTAATGGCTTAACAGATCAATACAGAACACTTAGAATCCAACCTGGTTCTTCTGAGGGCGAGGTCAAGAAGGCCTTTCGCCAGCTCGCCTTGCAGGTTCGTTTCTTCACTTAATTTTCACCTCAACTTTCTCTGTTTTTTTAATTTTTGGGGGTTTCTTCTCTGACTGATCGGAATCTATTTTCAGTATCATCCGGATGTCTGCAAAGGAAAGAATTGCGGCGTTCAATTCAACCAAATTAACGAAGCCTATGAAGTAAGTATATATTAGACGTTAAGATATAATCATCTAATTCCAATTGGGTTTTCATTCAAATCTCTGAAGGATTGATGAATTGATGGGTCTGGATTGTTCTTACAGATTGTGATGAGCTACTTGAGGGGAGAAGAGAAGAACACGGTTGATCAATACCAGTCGTACGAATACAACGATGCAGAAGAGCCAATGAGAGGAATGTGCGATTCTGATTGGGACATGTGGGAAGAATGGATGGGATGGGAAGGTGCAGGGATTCGTGATTACACTTCTCACATCAACCCATACATCTAATCCTCCAGACTCATCCGTCATGATATGGAATCCTCCAGGCTCATCAGTTTCTCCATTGGCCATGGCCTGGAAGGTTAAACCCTGTCTTTGATCAGGCAGCAACAAACGCAGAATTCTTGATAGGAGTAACCATACGCTGAATGTGAGAGAAGGTCTCATTGAGGGAAGTACCTTCTCCCCACTAATAAGTTGGTTTTTAACTGACTATCAGTTAGGATGGAGATCGGCCACAAATTTGGCAATATGGAATTCAGCTCGTTGAATCTTCAGTTGCTCCAGATTAGTAGTAATGGCGGGTTGACAGGATCAGGAAACGGAAGATGAATATGCTGTAGACAGCTCAATAGTTGACAAGTCGACAGTGGCACGAAATAATGATTGAGGCCCATCTTCTGTAACACTAGTAGTGGAGTATCACGAGAATTAAAATTCATCCTTCCTAGCTAGTGTTTTCAGGTAACTCTGTGTCATCCTACCTTTAGATAGGTTGTGAATGTATGAAGAGTACTAGACATGAAATGAATGGTTGATTGGCTCTGCTTGAGGATTGAACCCTCCTCTTTGTAATTTATTGTAACTTTGCTTGGTTCTGGATTTCTTGTATTTTTTGTAATTATATTTTCTTGTATAAAAATCCTCTCCCGTCCACTTGCCATCGATGGGCGAGATTTCAATCGACCCACCTCCTAATGTATTAATAGACGGGCTGACTGATCGTCAGCCCTTGGATCAGCGGCAGGATCTCCTACCGTGGGATAGGATTCGATTCCCATTTTCTGCGTTTGTCTTTACCTACTCAGACATGGAACCATGCACCTTCTATTTAAATTTAATTATGTCTTTTCACTATTGATCCTCTTTGGAATCTTATAACCGATCATATTCAGTGGGTTCTATCTTTTAGAGGTAGGTCCCATCATACATAGACTGTGATAGAATTTCATAAAAAAATACATGTACATTCAAGTAAACCAAACTCATTGATATATGTCACACTCAGGTTGCGTTTGTTTTTACACAAAAATATTTACGAGATTTTTTTAAAACTAAAACAATATTATCTAAGGAATTAGAAAGGGATGGGGGCATTATATTACTAAAATATAATACAAAAGTTCGAAAAACATCTATTTCAGAATTCATGATTTTGTTGGATGCATTCCCTCTATCATTTTTAGGTGTGCTTTTTGTTCTGGTTTAACGGAAAAAAAAAAGGAAAATATAAATTAAAATTTTTAATTAATTATTAATTTCCTAAATAATTTTTCGGCAAAAACAAACACAGCCTAGTAATCTAACGCCACTTGGATGGTTTCCCTG
Source organism: Protea cynaroides (assembly GCA_028583415.1). Classification (NCBI taxonomy): domain Eukaryota; kingdom Viridiplantae; phylum Streptophyta; class Magnoliopsida; order Proteales; family Proteaceae; genus Protea; species Protea cynaroides. The sequence goes on along the minus strand of CM053276.1, from coordinate 85,694,185 downwards.
GAATTATCAAGCTTCTCCAATTCATCGTAGCCTCGTAGGTGATGTGAAAGGGGATCTGTCATGCAATAATTTAAATTCCCTGTCTGGTCCACTAATCTAATGGGGTGAATGCGGTCATTTTGAATTTTTGATAAAATATATACAGTGGATCATACGATTGAGATAGATTATGATGTTAGAATTAAGATATATTTCAAATTTAAATGATGGACTATTGAGAGGTTGATTGAGAGGTTGGTTTTAACAAATCATTATTGTTCACATGATTAAAAAGTGGGGATGGGGATGAGAACCCTAGGTATCAACATGATTAAAAGATTCATTTCCCGATATTATAAAGAGAAGAAGTCTGGATTATTTCAAAGTCAAATTCAATTATATATTGTCATACTCTAAAATCGACGTCATTTTAGTATAACTGGATTTCCTACTGTGCAAGTATATCCAAATCAGTCACACTCGCAGTGCAACTAGTCACAAAATCTCCCAACAATCACACTATAAAATAAGAATCACATCAGAGATAAAACTAAATGGCAGAATCGTTTATATTATACTCGAGTTAAGAACTAAAGTGATATTGTTCATAGTAGAAGTTTATTCTCTTGAAAACGATGACATAAAAGTAATTAACAAATAAACAAATATTAGCCTAATTATCACGGGTCACATTCGCCTGGAGACATTCAAAACTAACCAAGTAAACTAACTGTACTAAGAATAAGTAAACACAAATTGTCTACATCAGAGGAAATCCTATCCTTGGTCCGTAGATACAGTCTTCACATTCGCATGTAGGGTCATGAGATTCTTCCTCAGAATACTCTTCTTCAGCTTCAGTAGTATCATTAGTTTCTGTAGTAAAATCCAAAAATATGTATGTACAAAAAGGTAAGCAAACTACATGCTCAGTGAGGAATTCAGCAGACACAAGCACAGAATATTAGAGGCTCAAGTCTGTGAACAAGCATGCACTGTATTGCGACACTCCATACATAAACATGAACACTCAAGCATGGGTGAGGTAAATGATCCACACTTGTTCACTTTGTATGTGAACCATTACCTAAAGAATGAAGAATACATATCAAGGGTTACGTCAAGGTATTACCAGCATTTCCCCAAAATAGGCTTTATCCTAGCATCCAATTCTAAGCCTTAACACACTTTTCTAGGTAAAAGCCTAGTCTATCGAGAAGAGCACTTAGAACGGACATCATCCATATGTCTCGTTACGAAAACACTAGAGGAAGACCATAGACTTATATCCAGTTCACTCCCTTCAGTAGTCAGATCTTTGTATATAAGCCTATGCCACTACCTAAACCCCTATTATTTGCAAGGATTACTAGTCACGGGATGTTATAACCTAAACCATGAATATTACTAATGCAAATACCCATACCCTAGCTTAACGAACCAAGACAATCGATCCATTTTAGCCATCTGGATTCACTAGGATACAAGCATATGCCAATTAATCATTTATCACACATCCAACATTTTATCAATCCAAAACATAAATAGTATGCAAGAATGCATGAACAATTATAACAATATTGGATGATATGTTATCACACAGTAATCCAATCATAAGTAACACACGCATGTGGAAAATAGTAAAATAAATCAAGCTACTCCCCTCACTTGTGATGGTGAGTAATAAGTTACTTTGAGGTAGACAGATTAGTTCCCTTGTTTCCTATGTCGGTTTCACCTATTTGCGATTGACGTATGATTATTACCTTGGATTGTTTGTTTATGTTTTTGTAGGTCTAAGGTATCTTCATTAATCTTAGGAACATGTCCTATGGTCAATTGTTAGGTCTGATAGTCAACTATCAAAGAATTCAAAAAAAAACATTGTTATTGTAATCGTCAGGTCGATGCGTGTGGTCGATCAGACTCTTTTCGTCGACCTGACAGTCCTTATTGATTGTAGTCGGGTCAGTTTGGGTTCTAAAGGCTTGAACCTCATTGGAGACATATTCACAGAGATCTTATAAGGTTGTGAGGTCATATATTAGGTGTTAAACCCCTTTCCATAGATTATATACATGTATGGTTCAACTGTGTATGTCGTTTATGCAACCATACTTGTCTATACTCATAGGAAGCATTTTAACTGAATTATCACTTTAAGATGGTCCATATTATGTTCCTTTAGGTGGGTCTACTAGGTTAGAGGAGTCACCAGTGGCCAAATGAAGTCAAGTACAAGGAATGAACATCTCACTGTGATTGTGTAGTCGATCATAGTGGTGAGGTCGATCAGACCACTTTGGTCATCTGCACCAGTCAACTTGACACTCCTAGGGAGCTCAGACTGAATTTCGTTTGATCCGATCTCTTTGGTTTGTAAACGACTCTTCTTCCAGTGGATCTCTAAGAGTTATTAAACTATTGGGGAAGGTTCCTCTTCATTAATTGAACGTTATAATATGATAATTCCATTCAAAAGCTTACCTTTACATCGATTAGTCAATTCTGGTCAACAATCTAGGTTTTGACTGTAATGGCCATTAAGGTTGAGGGAAAATGTTTTCCATATTACTAGAGGTTGGGAATGACCTCTGAGATCAAGGTTTTGATGTTCTAATCATTATAATCGAATTCAAATACTTACCTAAGTGCTGGTTCGCTAACTCCTATATTGAGAAGCATAGGGGAGGACCTTTAATGGTGGTTCTTCCTTCCTTCTTCTCCCTTCAACTCTCTCTTAGGTGGCTATTTCCAAAACGTACATCAAATATTATAAAGCTCTCACACTAGGGTTTTGGTTGGCTATATGGGTAGAGGATCAAGAGTTTGAGTTGAAATCCAACTCTTACTCAATCTCCTAATCTAATTTCAATTGTGATCAAAGGATGCTTCTAGGTTGCCAATTGGCAGACCAACACGTTCTAGGATCAGTCTAGAATGGTTCTGGGTCGTCCAAAAGCAGTTGGGTACAAGTGGACCCAAGACTAAACAGAAAGAGCTCTATTCGGCCCATTCTGTGATTGTGCAGTTTATCACAGAGGTGCGATCAATCGGGCACATTTTATCAACCTAACCCATCGACCACGTGGCCTGTTTCAATTTAGTTTGGCCATGCTTCAACTGGTTGGATGCTTTAACTAACTTTTAATGATTCCCATAGATTACAGGCATGATTTTAATTCTTACCTGAAATTCGATATGCTTCTACGTTGATACAAAATCCAGAGTCATGTCGACAAGAAGGCTTGTTATGTGAAAAAATTCAAATTAGTCTAAATTTTAGGTACGGGTCTTGCAATTTGCCCCCCTCCCCCTTAAAAGAATTTCATCCCCGAAATTGGCTTACCTTGTTCCTTCAACATGGTAAGCCAACAAGAGCTAGTTTCACTTGCTCTGGAATGAGAGCTAGTTTTTTTAGCTCCCAAATTTGAGATTCCAGAGTCAAATGGAGTCTCGTTCACTCCCTGAGAGCTTGGAATCAGACCAGATTTATCAAACAGTAACTCTCAAATTGCTCTCAGAAGACATAATCAATGAAATCCAAGAGCTGGAGTGTTATCAAACGAGGCCGAAGTCTCCTATTCGGGGTTTCTTCCCCTTGTCTTTGATGACCTCTATACTATTGACAGTACTAATAGTATACTGTTGTTGGCTGGGGGGTACACCACAGATGGAGTTGACACATCTCTAATAGTGCTTGGGCCAAACTGTGATTGACTTATGGTAGTCCAGGCAAGCTAGATTGTGCTCGAAAAAAATGAGGTGGTTGGTTGACCTTGGCCGATCAGCCAGTAATGGTCAAGGCGGGCTCTTTCTTCGAACCAATCGAGTAAGTGGACCATTGGGATCTATGCTTCTGCGAGTCTGCGAAGTATCTGCCTTGAAGTCCCAGAGGTTAACCATCTGAGCCAAGTTTATATTTTAAACTTTGGCAAACTCCTGGATGAGTTGTTTGATCTCCCTATTGAGAAACTTGTTACACAAGAAGAAGAACAATCTAGTTGGGTGGCCACTCTGATGCCTAATTCAACTCAAGGGCAATAAGCAGGTGAACTTAGGGAATAAAAAGCTAAGTTCAGGTAGAGAAGGGCTTTGGTAGCAAATTCTATATGAAAGCTTGATGGCATAAAAGTTTTTTCTCCCCTTACCTTGGGTGTAAGGGTATTTATAGAGCATAGAGTGACCTGAGGACGTCTTCCTGTCATTGCACTGATCTTGGGACTCCTTTCGAGATCTCAGGGGGTCGACGTAGTGGATAGGGACTCTTTGTATGCATTCTTCCCCAAATAGTGGAATTGTGGTGTTACAGGATTGATCAATGGCCACCCGATGGAGATCCATCAGTCAGAACCATCAGTAACTGCCTTAAGATGCTTTTGTGGAGTAATGATGCACATCTCATCTTCTCTGAAGAAGGCGACAAGTGGAGGTAACTGCTTTAAGGTGGGTTATTGAATAGTTATCCTATCGGGCTGACTTCCTGTACACGGATATGATTTAGGTGTTTAGGTGTTGTGTGAATCCCACTAACGCCACCTCTTACTCAAAAACATGTGGGACTTGTAGCTCCTCTGGAAAAATACTCTCCAGCTGCCCAATTCGGCTAGCACTGTTGAATCTTTCTGATAAGCTAAAATATAATCCAATGGTGTTGGGACGCTATGATCTGAATCCCTTGTCTATTCATAACTGTTGGATCTTTCTAATAAACAAGAGCATAGTCCAATAGTGCTTGCGTTTGAAAGGATTTGAATCCCCCATCCCTTCATATGGTAAGGAGCCTACGCTTCAAGAAGCAGAAGGTTTTTAATTCGACTCCTTTTATTGTCTTGGGACTACTCACAAGGTTGTCTTTAGATCCATTTTTATTTCTATTTTTATTTCAAGTTTTTGATTTTAAAGGGGTTCGGTATCATTTCAGTGTTATTATGAAAAATAAAAATGAAAATAGGCCCAAAATCAAAAAGAGGTTTTGACTTTTGAAATCTTTTTTTTTTTTTTCATTCTTGTCTATGTTTGCACATATGATTAATGAACATGTGTCTTTTAATGAAAGTAAAATAGTAAAATTAATATTTTTTATTTTATAAAATTTGCTCTAACTTCTCTCTCCCTCTCACTCCCTCTCCATTAGACAAGCCAAATCTATTTCTCATTCGACAATCTATTTTTTATTGTAGCTACTAAACAAGATTTCATTTTTTTAATTAAAAATAAATTTCAAAAAAGATTTTATATAAATAGGTAAAAACAAGAATAAAAATGGATCCAAAGAGTGATCTTTTCTTGCTATAGATTCAAGTGGAATGGTTCTTCTTTAACCATCAAATGACCTAGCCCTTGCGATTGTGAGGTTAGTATGGACCACAAGTTTAGTTAGATCAAAAGTCTGAATGAAATGAATGGAAGTGAAAATTTTATTTTAAATGGAAACTTTTGTAATGAATATAGCACATGCTATCACATTAATGGATCCACATCCTCTCCTCCAAGAGAATCTGGAGGAGAGGTGATGCTCCTATTGGATGACAATTCATCCGAGCCCTCCATCTGAGCCAACACCCCCGGTCAGCTCAGCTTGTTGGCTCGGTATTGGCTCGGATGGAGGGCTTGGATTCATCCAAGCCCCCCCCCCCCCCCCGATATCGTCCATCCAAATAGGGCGCCACCTCTTCTCCAGATTCTCTTGGAGGAGAGGATTTGAATCTCACATTAAAATGTAACTACTCCTAAATTATTTCATATTTAGTTTTTAACTTATAATACACTTTGCATCCAAATCTCTTCCATTTGAGAATGAAAATAAATTTTACATCTTATAAGTACCATTATTAAATATGGGGTAATTTACGCCAGAGGTATCCGATGTTTTAAGAAATCATACCAGAGGTACCTCACGTTTGAAAAATCATACCAGAGGTACATCTTCTCATATTTCCAACATTAACCCTATATAACATTGACATCCTTTAAGGTAACTATTAGATCTACCTCAAACTTTCAGGGACTGATCGTTTCTTATTGAACTACCTTTATTTGGTGCTTGATCATTGGCACACCAGTTGGAACAACAACAAATTGGGGTGCGGAGTTTTCATCAGAGCTGTGTACCATAGTCGAGATTTGTGATTTGGTGATGAACAATTGCTAGCGAGGAAAGATCACGGGAGAGGACAGAGGCAGGAGAGGGAGTGGACAATTGAGACAGCGATGAGCACATGGGAATCCGAAGGGTGAGTCATTGCGGCAACAGGATGGTGAGAGTGTGGACCAAAGAGGATCAAGAAAGTTATGCTAAACAGGGATAAATTTGAAAGTTCAAAAATAGAAGGTACCCCAAATATAATATTTTTGAAACGTCAGGTATCTCTGGTATAATTTCTCAAAATGTCAGGTACCTCTGACATGATTTTTGAAACATGAGGTATAATTTTTGAAACGTGAGGTACGTTTGGTATAATTTCTCAAAACGTTAGGTACCTCTAGTGTATTTTAAGAAGTTTAGGTATTTTATATTATCTTATGTTACAGTTATAGAAGTTTTCATTTTTTTAAGATAAAAATAGAAATTTTCATTTAATGATAAATTTTTTTATTTCTCCTTACTTAATTTCCTTTACAATTAAACAAAGTCTATAGAATGATGATTGGCCGAATATGCGGCACCTGATAATCCCGGGTTTTAATTTCTAGAACAACCGGCCAAATTCATGCACGCGTCAGAAATCTTTCTAGAGAAACAGACAGGCCAAATTCATGCACGCGTCAGATATCGCTGACCTCTGATCATAGCTACTGTGTATTTTGCATGTGCCGCCGTCCACTGTTGTCGATTTGTAGATCATTTAATATCCAAACGATGCGACCTTACCGTTCAAATCTTAGAAGTGCGTCCCCCTGGGGTTCCAGAACATCAACCAGATGTTCCCACGTGTCAAAGGATGCGATACGCCAAGTTTTAAAATACATATGCGGCTCCCATTTTTTCTCGACTTCTAAAACATCGAGAAGATAAGGGATCACAGGAAATAGAGTGGATAAGAATAGATAACTGTAAGGGAGAGCTGACATTGTCTTATTGCATCAAACCACGTCAGCCCTCCGCAAGAATTTGATAAGGACCCAACCTTCCTCTTCGTTCCCTTCCTTATCCTTTCCCTTTTATATATATTCAGATGAAACAAGGATCCATCAAATCATCAAATTGGCTTGAAGCGTGAGTTCTTTGTGATTATTGATTCACAAGATAGAGATAAAGAGTCATCTTGAATATAAACTTCTCTGCATCATCTTCATTTATTATTTGAGCTTTAATTTCTCTTTCCTATAGAGTATTTTTTTTTAAGAGATTTGGAAATTCATTGGGGTTTCTGGGTTCTGCTTTCTTTTCGAAAAACCCTTATAGAAAGATTGAGATTTATCAGAGTTTGGGTTTGGTTGATCAAAAGATGGCTATGGATATGGCAGTTGGGTTGATGAATGGTGGGTCCTCATCCTCATGGACTCAGAGAGGTTTCTTGAAGAACAAAAAGGCAAAGACAATGAAGGTTTCTTGTGTTGTTTCTTGTAATGGCTTAACAGATCAATACAGAACACTTAGAATCCAACCTGGTTCTTCTGAGGGCGAAGTGAAGAAGGCCTTTCGCCAGCTCGCCTTGCAGGTTCGTTTCTTCACTTAATTTTCAGTTCGACTTTCTCTGTTTTTTGAATATTCTCTCTGAAAATTTTTGGAGTTTCTTCTCTGATTGATCTTAATCTGTTTTCAGTATCATCCGGATGTCTGCAAAGGAAAGAATTGCGGCGTTCAATTCAACCAAATTAACGAAGCCTATGATGTAAGTATTAGACATTAAGATATAATAATCTTCCAATTGAGTTTTCATTCAAAACGCATAAGGATTGATCGATTGATGGGTCTGGATTGTTTTTTGCAGATTGTGATGAGCTACTTGAGGGGAGAAGAGAAGAACACGGTTGATCAATACAACGATGAAGAGGAGTCAATGAGAGGAATGTGCGATGCTGATTGGGATATGTGGGAAGAATGGATGGGATGGGAAGGTGCAGGGATTCGTGATTACTCTTCTCACATCAATCCATACATCTAATCCTCCAGACTCATCAGTCATGAACTCGATATGGAATTCTAGAGGCTCACCACGACTCCATCCTCTCCATTGGCCACGGCCTGGAAGGTAACAGTTTGGATGGAGACTGATCATAAATTTAGCAACATGGAATTCAGCCCGTTCGATCTTCTATTGCTCCAGTTTAATAGTAAGGGCGGGTTGAGAAACCCCAAAAATAAAGAAAATAGGTCTGCCACCACGGGCACAGCTAACTCATTGGAGTCTAATTATGAGGACCCCAAAAATAAAGACATGGAGGCCGAAGATGCAAATCGGGAGGTAGATAAAGTGGAAGAGGACGATAAACAGGATGAAGCAAAAGAAGATGAATCTGCCGCAGACATGGTTGACAGGTCAATATATAGTTGAGGCCGCTTCAGAGACACGAAATGATGATTGAGGCCCATCTTCTGTAACACTAGTAGTGGAGGGTCATTAGAATTAAAATTCATCCTTCCTAGTGTTTTCTGGTAGCTCTGTGTCGTCCTACTTTTATATGGGTTGTGAATGTATGAAGTGTACTGGACTGGAACGAATGGTTGGTAGGCTCTACTTTGTTTCGTTATGGTTTTCTTGTTTACCTTTCATGCCTTGTATTACCCAGCCATGGAGCCATGGACCATCTATTTAAATTTAACCTTGTCTTATCTCTTCCCTTTTTTTTTTTTTTTTTTGAAGAAAACAATCTATTAATGATCAGAAGACATTACACTCAGATTAAACTCAATACACAGTTCTTGTAACTATGTTTCAAAAACAGGCCACTCAATCATACCGGCCTTGGTGAGAGTCTTCCTAGCAAGAGTACAACCCCATTACAAGCCCTTGGAACAAAAGAAAAATAACAGCTTGGAGAAGAAGATGATAGAGAAATAATATATCCCTACAATAGAGATGATGGAACTTGGGACATCCCTCCCCTTTTGAATTTAAAATTTCAATGAATTGTTTGCAATCCAACTTGATATGAATATGCTCCAAACCTGAGGAAACCGCATCCAACAATGCCATTCTAACTGCTAAAGCTTCGCCTTCAGTGGCTTCCATAAAGGACCAGGAACTGAAAATTGCTTTTATAACTAATCCTTCATTCTCCTTAAAACAGAAACCTAAACCACCTTCATTTGATCCTGGAAATAAACTTGCATCTGTAAAAATACTCACTAAATGCATACCATTTTTGGCAGCGGCCAGATCAATATCCTTCAACATAACAAGTCCATTAACATCATCCACACCATGAAAATGAACCTTAGCAAACTCCTTAAAGGCATCAACCGCATGATATATAACCTGTATAGGAGTCGAAAGCCGACCTTCAATTTGAGCATCATTCCTTGCTCTCCAAATCTGCCAACAGATAAAAGTAGCTAAGGAGAACATATGAGCACCATATGGTTGAGGTTCTTTAATCAACTTCCTCCAATGCTGCAACAATTGATCCAAAGTAAAATCTTCATTTATAGGTGCCATTAAAGATAATGGAGACCCAAACCAAATCGCTCGAGCAAAGGAGCAATGGAAAAGAATGTGTCCGGTAGATTCATTAGCCATGTTACATAAACAACAATGGGAGACGAGAGGCAAATTTCGAGAGTATAAATTCTCACCTGATGCAATTCCCTATTTGCAAGCCCTCCATAAAAAGGCACAGATTTTAGGCAATGTTTTAGCATGTCAAATCAGTTTCCAGCTCTCTTTGTCAATGAATTCGCATTTATGCCAAATCAATTTGAACATCATCATTCCTTGCTCTCTTTGTCTTCTCTCTATTGATATAGCCATATAGGTAAGGCTCACTAAGGTTGCATTTGTTTTTCAACAAAAATATTTACAAAATTAATTGAAAATTAAAAAAAAATTATTAAAGTAATTAGGGTTTTTTTGGTATCATTTTTGTTTTTAATTTTTACCTATTTATCAAAAAATAGTTTTAATTAAAAATAAAATGTTGTTTGATAACCACAATAAAAAATAAGTTGTAGAATGAAAAATAGATTTGATATGCCCATCTTCTACTTGATGCTGAGTTGATAGAGATAAACGCACACAGTGAAAAGTTACAAACAGCTTCTAGAATATACGATAGTGTTGGAGAAGGCTAGAGAGTTCTTTTACTCAGCTCAGAGTAGAGCTATTGCCCAACAGAGAGAAATTGAAACTCTTCAAGTTGGTGAAGGATCTATTGACAGTCCCTTACTACTAGAGCAAGATATGTCAGCGGATCCTTCAAAGCAAGTTAAACAGGGTTTTACTAGTGGCCTCATTCCTAGAGAAAAGTCGATGGCATTTGAAAGGAGAAGGGAAGGAGGCCAGATTAGCTCTCTAATTTTGTTTTTAGCTCCTCGAGTTATTTAATTTCAAGATTTCAACTAAAAATAAAGGGATATTGATAATGGGTTGAAGAACTTTAGGAATGATTGAAACTGGGTCGATTGCATTTCAAGATTTCAAGTTCCCTGGTTTCGAAGGAAGGCGGAGATGGAGAAGGAGAAAATTGCAATAGACGAAAAAGCAGACAAGCTGGTCTTGAAGGGAGCTATGGACTGGATTGGGTTTTCTTGTGCTCAAACTGTAGCATCATTTTATTAGTCCAACCAAACCAATCATAAATTATTCTAATCGGTAATATTAATATTGATCCCCCAAAAAATTAATCTACTTAATAATTCATGAGGCTCACCTTTTGGGAGCTATGTATGCCTTCTTCTTGAGGACGTACAAGGATCTTTAGTGACAAAATTACCAACAGGTTATCTTATAGAACTTTTCTTTGTAACAAAGAGAAAGCAGCAACTAAAAGGTAGCTTTGCAGCTCCACATTTTTTCCAATACAAAACTACTCTTAGTCTATTGAGCTTCAAACTGGGTTTATGAGAAACAAACCATGAGAGATAAAGAGATTCAGAAAAAGCAACCAGTCCATCAATTTAAGTGCCGAGAGCTCTTCCTCATGGACATTATACCTGGACATTAAGCTGCGGTTTCGATTGATGGCAGTGTATAAGACTTTAGAGAGTTGATCCAGACTTCAGAGACGACGAAAATAAAATCTAAGGGATTAAATGATTTCGAAGTGAATATGGATGCTGAGGTGGGAAAAAAAATCCTAACCTCTCGCCCAACATAAACGGCTTGAGTTGGACTTCCTCGCTTCAATTTTTCTTTTTCTTTTTTTTTTTTTTTGGTTGAGCTTCAATTTTTCTTTTTCTTCAATTTTTTTTTTTGGTTGTGACCACTGGGAGATGAAAGCAGTCAACCTGCGTCCAGAACCACGGTTCTACTGTAAGATTATCTAGCATAATCTTATTCCCCAGGGCGGACACTATGAGATGATCTCATAGCTGACTTAGTACCTGTTGTACTGTTTCTATACTAGGCAGGCTGTCTGCCTCCCATATATTATTCTTAGGACTATGCACAGAGCTACGTTGCCTGACTTGAGAGGTAACTTGCCCTATGGGCGGCTGATCTCCACCTTTCTCGCTCGTCTACAGGTGGACCTAGTGGATGAGAGGATCCTTGAGGACACCTTCTCAGCTGACCTAGATTGGGAGGCCATCAGTAGGATGGGTATGAGAGAGATACAGGTTAGTGATGATGAGAAGAATGCTATGAGACGTCCTCTCACTCGGGTAGCGGCAGCAGATGTAGAGGTGGTAGCAACACCAGCAGCATAGGTAGCAGCAGAGGCATACGAGGGTGATGATGAGGAGGAGGATGATCGGATGTACATGGATGTGGATGCCATCCCTCCTCCATCACCACAACATTCTACTGGAGCTGGCCCTTCTAAGGCTTCTCATTTAGCTGGCCCTTCACGCCCACCACCAGATGACATGATGGGGTTGTCACGTGAGATTCGAGAGGCTCAGCGCGTGACTGATTGGAGAGTAGGAGAGCTTCAAGATGTCAGCGCTCTATAGACCAGCGGATAGCGGATCTGATAGCTAGTCTCCGAGCGACTCAGACTCAGGTGGCCTGGCTCGCGAGAGTATATGCTGAGGACTATGATAGAGATCGTGAGACACCTCCTCCTCCAGCACCTCCAGCTCCATGATTGCCATTTATATCTTTTTCCTTTTTATACTACAAAGTAATTGTCCGGATTGGGGACTGTACTCTGAATTGGATGTACATTTGTCTTGTTTTTATTCAACATATATATATATATATATATATATATATATATATATATATATATATATATATATATATATATATATATATATATATATATATATATATATATATATATATATATATATATAATTGGTTTCCCTTTTATATATGTGCATTATTCTCTTTCTTAGTTTATGTCTCATACAACACAGGTGCTTATGGTGTATTCTTATTACAGCTTTTAATTTTATCCTAGCTCAGTTCATGACTCATGTGGAAGTAGTTATGTCAATGGGTAGAACCTGAGATGCTCTGATACCAAGTTGTCATCCCAATTCTAGTCTAACCAAAATGGTGTGACGAACCGCCAATAAACTAACGGTTCAATCAGGATCTCGTATAGGTCATATCCACCATATCAAACCACACACACATTCCACATTAATAATCAGAGGTAATAAACAAATAAGCGAAAGTCTTACAGATAATGAACTGAGATTTTAACAGTGATAAATAAGTATTTAATCCAATTATCTCCAAACCACAAGACATAAAAATAAATAATCAATTAGATATCTGATGTTCAAATTATAACTAAACTTAAGCAAAAACACATTGGTTGCACTCGCATGATGAATCATGCACATCTTCTTCAACTTCTACGTCCATCGCAACAACGTGTCCATACGTCGACGCATTCTTATATTCTTCAACGGTAGGACCTGCATCATCAACTAAAAATATTCGACGTCGAAAGGGTGAGCAGACATCACGGCTCAGTGAGCAAACAAAAAAATGCAACAAACATATGCATGCATTGAATTCATATCTTTGGTCTGGTTTATAAGTTTACAATATGCTATAGAAAGGTTTGGTGGCCGCCGCACCTCTATACAAGAGTGTGTGAATCTGCCCAATGGATCAAACACCATTGCCGTCCCACATGCACCCACCATGGAATAGAGATAAAGCTAAAGTGTCTGGATCAAACACCGCCAATACTTCTCCTGATGCCCTACCCATACCAACATGTAAGCCCCTATTGGCGAGGGCTTACAAACTGGACTCACAACTAACTAATCCTAATGCCAAACAGTGTATCCAAGGCCTCACCCCAGCATCCCTCAATACGTCCATAGAGATAGAGCTAAGACTCCTCGACTGAGTCAGAGAGCACACGGTCCGAGACCACCTCCCCTGATGCCCTATGACGTAATAGTTCTACTAAGGTAATGGCGATACAATAATGTTAGTGGGCAAGACTTGAGTAGAGATAGAACTAGAGTCTGGTGACGAGGTCAAAGACGACCATGCCACGTCCTCCCCCTGATGCTCTACTCGCATCCAATACACCAACCATACACATACATTCACATGGCTATTCCTAGCATCATCATCATCATCATGTTATAAATAAACAGATGATTTTTGCTTCAATTTACTAGTGCTAGTGGGTGGGATTATTTTTTCCTCTTTTAGTGACAAGTAGAAGCGGATGATGAAGAAAAACGCAGATTTAACGAGCTCTTGACTAGCTCCAACCCTGTTATTCCTCGCCTTCTGAATCTCCACCTTCATTAAAATAACTCTAAAGAGGTTGCAGAGGGGCTTAAGGATTATATCGTGGTTTTCTACAAGAACCCTTCAATGTCTGTATTCCATCTCAGCTTCTAGTTTCTTCAACAAAGGAGGTTCCAAAAAGAATGGAGAGAAGATAGAGAGAGAAAGGGTTCACTCACGATTTATGTTGGTGCCGAGGAGTGTCCTTTGAGGTTGCAATGGTGTCAACAAGTTGCCGGAAGCTTACGACAGCAATGTTGATCTGGAAGATTCCAGCGGCCACTGCTTGAGAATGGTATTGAGGGGAACTCCGTCCAACGGACGAGGTTTTGCCTTTGAACTCTCAGAATGTTTTTGAGGAATGATGGTTTTAATAAAAAAAAAAGATTCAAATTACTTTCTTACCCGCTATTTTGTAAGATTAAAACATGTACTTTTAAGTGTTTTGGGTAAAGATTTGTGCTTAAAGTTTGTTTGAAGTTCGATTTTTCTCTTGAGGGGATTAGATATTTGATATTTTAGGAGATGTATTTATGAGATTCTTGGACTGAAGTTGGGATTAGGAAGCTGGATTTTCGAGTCCTTGAAGCAAGGATAAATTTTGTAGAAAATTTTCAACCTTGTCAAACAGAAATTTTGATTCCAAGTTTAACCTTGTGGAGCAGTTTTGGGTGTGATTCAAGCATCCTTGAGGTAAGTAATTTGTTGTTTTATGGTTTATGTTTGATGTATGATAAAAATAGGGAGGATCTTGCAAGAAATTTTAGACCTTCAAGGTCGTTAATGGCAGAATTTCTAAGAGAAGAAAAATTCTTGATTTGAAGTTCCACTGGTAGCGTGTCGAATGCATCAATTTTAATTAAGTATTTCTTTACTGACCTGATTAATAAACTGTAGCCTGGGTAAGTAAAGGTCGATCCCACAGAGAATGAATTGATTAAGATTTATATTCTACTCAAACTAAAAATATTGAATAATACTAAACAAGTATAGTAACAATGGGGGATTTTAGTTGATTGAATAAAACTGAAAATAAATAAACAAAATTTAAATGGGAAAATGATTAGAGAGAAAAAAATTCAGTTCTTAGTTCAATATCTACCACACATGTAATAGGTAAAATTAATCACAACGCTACTCTATTCCTCACAATTAGAATTAAAAACCCTAGATAACAATAAGCTCTGTTACTCGAGTTTTTCCTTGAATATCTTTACAGAAATAAGCCCTTCAGAGAGATCTAACCATTGAACAATACTGAATAAGCTCTCAATATTTAATTCAATGATAGCATTAAGAGAGAGAAAAATAGATCAATCTAAGCAACAATCACACACAAACGGGGATTATTTAACTTTGGTTATATTATTCACAGTGATGAGATGAAAACTAGGACATAATCATCTACCACTGTTTGCTACTTGTGATTAAAAATAAAACAATTACGGATCACAGTCTCTAGATCTAGCAATCAATATCAATCTAACCGATTCAGTAGGCCATTATTGAATTATTCAGACAAACATCGTAGATAAAAATAAAAGAATAACAAATTCCAATAAAAGAGAGAAGAAGAACATCGTTACTGAATAGGGATTACACCATTGACATGAGTTTGGGCTTCAATATTCCCTTGAACTGAATGAATAAAAACTAGTCAAACATTACAATCTTCTAGAGAAAGAAAAGAGAAATCATTTAGAGAGAGAAAGAGAGAGAGAGAGAGAAAGAGAGAGAGAGAGGGAGATTGAGAGATACTATCTTAAGCACCAGTGCTTTATATATAGAGCATTGGCAATCCTTTGTAGCTAAGAATTCCTTCTTTGTTTAGAATTCCTTCTCTATTTAAAATTCTAAAATTGTAGAGTTTTCTTTCTTTCTTGGAGTCTTCTAGAATGATAGTTTCCCTATCAAACTCAAATACCAAATCAATTCAACCTCTTCTATTGTAAGTTTCCTGACTTGAGTAGAAAACTCTGTCACATCCCAATTCTGGACTAACCAGTAGTGTGATGAACCGTCATGAGAACCAACGGTTTAAACTAGGATCTCGTATAGGCCGTGCCAACAATGTTAAACCAAAACACATTCCACAATAATAATCAGAGATAATAGTTAAATAGCGAAAGTCTTATTAATAATGAACTAAGAGTTTACAGTGATAATTAAATATTTAACAAGTTATCTTCAAGAACCAAAACATAAATATAACAAACAATTACAAATCCCATAAGTCAATACGAAAAATAGAACACAAAGCGTATAACTCAGTAGAAACACTCGTTTGATGAATCATATTCATCATCTACATTGCATGACCATAGTCGCCATTTGTCCATATGTTGGCGTATTCATGTAGTCATCAACCGTAACACCTGCAACATCAGAAACTAAAAAAAATTACACGCGCGAGGGTCAGCTCTTCAACTTGAGCTCAGTGAGTAAACAAAACAATGCAACAAATATATGCATGCATTCAATTCATATCTTTAGTCTGATTTTAAGTTTGTAACTATGCTATAGAAAGGATTGGTGGCCACCGCACTTCTATACACGGGTGTATAAGCCCACCCAATGGATCAAATACCATTGTCATCCACATCCACTGTCACACCAAAATTATGGTCTAACAGGAATGGTGTGATGAATCGCCAATAAACCAACGGTTCAATCAGGATCTTGTATAGGTCGTACCCAACCATATCAAGCCACACATAAATTCCACATTAATAATCAGAGGTAATAAACAAATAAGCAAAAGTCTTACAGATAATGAACCGAGAGTCTAACAATGATAAATAAGTATTTAATTCAATTATCTTTAAACAACAAGACATAAAAATAAATAATTAATTACATATCTAATGTTCAAATTATAACTAAACTTAAGCAAAAACACATTGGTTGCACTTGCATGATGAATAATGTGCATCTTTTTCAGCTTCTATGTTCATCGCAGCAACTTGTCCATACGTCGGCTCATTCATATATTCTTCAATGGTAGGACCTGCATCATCAACTAAAAATATTCAACGTCGAAAGGGTGAGCACACATCACGACACAGTGAGCAAACAAAACAATGCAACAAACATATGCATGCATTCAATTCATATCTTTGGTCTGGTTTATAAGTTTACAGTATGCTATAGAAAGGTTTGGTGGCCACCGCACCTCTATACACGAGTGTGTGAATTTGCCCAATGGATCAAACACTATTGCTGTTCCACATGAACCCACCATGGAATAGAGATAGAGCTAAAGTGTTCGGATCAAACACCGTCAACGATTCCCCTGATGCCCTACCCATACCAATACGTAAGCCCCTATTGGTGAGAGCTTGCAAACTGGGCTCGCAACTAATCAATCCTAATGAAAAACAGTGTATCCAAGGCCTTATCCCAGCATCCCTCAATACGTCCATAGAGATGGAGCTAAGGCCCCCTGGCAGAGTCAGAGACCACACGGTCCGAGACCACCTCCATTGATACCCTACGACGTAATAGTTCTGTAAGGTAATGGCGATACGATGATGTTAGTGGACAAGACTTGAGTAGAGATAGAGCTAGAGTCTGGTGACGAGGTCGAAGACCACCATTCCACGTCTTCCCCCTGATGCTCCACTCACATCCAACACACCAACCACACACATACATTCATATGCCTATTCCTAGCATCATCATCATCATGTTATAAATAAACAGAATTAAATATGCATGAACAGTAATAGCAGGAATATTGGATGACATGTGAGATGCACATTACAAGCATACAAGCATAGAATCATTCATGGCATTGGACTCAATAAAAATAAATAATTTATTATTAACCAATTAGTTTAGGTCTTGTTCCCTCACCTGTTAGCAATACTCGATGTCCTTCTAAGCCTTGAAATTCTCTTTGAATTGATTTAACAACCTAAAAGTTATATGAATTTAAGTTAGGGTTCATATGTGACATGTTACAGTAGTCAAAAATCAAAACAGAGCACTGATAGGTGTCTGATTGGTCCTATGGTCTCATGTTGTATCGACCTTACTGTCTACGGTCGATACCCTACGATCGCATATGGTGCGACCATAGTTGCGACCATATGATTTCTGAAATCTTCTCGAATGCCTATGGTCAATCCTCTGGTCATACTGGTCATGCTATGATCGACCGTAGCTGTGACCTTGAGATTTCTTGTCATAGTCTACATGAAATTCAAGTTCTTCTAGGGTCAATTCTTCTGTTCTTCAATGGTATTTATTTTAAGGTCATCCTATGACCATCATTAGTAATTTCTTATCAACCCTAATCATCAAATTCACTCCTTATGGTTCTCTTTGGGATTTTCTCAAGGAAATCACATAGATCATAATAGGTTGATATTGCCTATCTTCCATAGAAGTCTTATTCCTTAGAGTTTACATCTCTAGAGATTTGTTTCATACCTTTGCCTGTGATATAGAGCCAATCTCTTCTTAGCAAATTCTTCTCCTTAGCTTTTTTTTCTTCTCCTTCTCTTCCTTTTCTTCCTTCTCTTTCTTTAGGGTTTACTACTGTTCTACAAGAGTGAAAAATGCTGAGGGATGTCCTTTATATAGAGAAAAACTCTCCATATAAAGTCATCTTTCAATTAAGAAAGCAATCCCTTAGTTTAGGAAAGTTTCTAAAACTCGAAGTCTGATCTGGGTTCTCACGGTCGATCATACGGTCGCATGAACCGTCGACCATAGGGTCGAAATCATCGACCGTGGGGTTTTGGATTTGAGATTTTTGGTTCCCTTCCTTATGGTCGACCATACCTACCCAGGTATGCGACCTTAGGTATGTTTTCAGTGTTTTTAACTCGATTCTCATACATGGTTTGTGATCTATCTTCACACGCTCGGTCCATTTGGTCCAGGAATGATGGGAAGACCTAGCATGACACGGTTAGACCAAGTTAGTAGAATGCGGGTTTTACAACTCTTCCCACTTATATAAATTTCATCCTCAAAATTTGCACATACCTTTCGAGTCAAATAGGTGAAGATATTGCTTCCATATAACATTCTCTTCTTCCCATGTAATTTCTTCTACACTTTGGCTTCTCCAAGTAACCTTAATGTAGTAAATGTCACGGTTGCGAAGACGTTGCACCTTCCGGCTAGTGATCTCAAAAGGTACTACTTCGAACGTCAATTCTTCAGTCAAATCCGGTCGATCCATTGTTAACATGTGTGTTGGATCTCTGACATACTTCTTCAGTAATGAGATATGAAATACATCATGCACACTTAACATGGATGGTGGTAGTGCTAACTGATATGCTATTTTTCTACGTCTATCTAGAACTTCATAAGGTCCAATATATCTGGGACACAACTTTTCCTTCTGTCCAAACCTTTTCAAACCACGAATAGGAGATATTTTCAGAAATACCTTATCACCTATGGTGAATTCGAGATCTCTGCGTCGATTATCTACATATTACTTCTGACTGTTTTGAGCTATTCAGACTCTTTCCTTGATAATGTTGACTACTCGACAAGTCTCTTCAACAAACTCTGGTCCAACAATACTCCGTTCTCCAATTTCATTCCAAAACAAAGGAGTTCGACATTTCCTACCATACAGTGCTTCATAGGGTGACATCTGTATAGTTGCTTGATAGTTGTTGTTATAAGAGAACTCAATCAATGATAATTTCTCATCCCATGATCCTTTGACATCAATGACACAAGCTCGAAGCATGTCTTCTAAAATCTGAATAGTACGCTCTGACTATCCGTCTATCTGAGGATGGAATGCAGTACTAAACTTCATCGTTGTACCCATAGCCTTCTGTAATCCTTCCTAAAACTTTGAAGTAAAGCATAGGTCTCTATCGGATACAATGCTTTCAGGTACACCATGTAATCGGACAATATTATCTACATAAAGTTTAGCTAACCTCTCTAGGGTATACTAAGGTCGTATAGCTATGAAACGAGCTGTTTTGGTCAAACGATCCACAATCACCCAGACCGCGTCAACTACTCAGGGAGTCAATGGTAACCCAATGACGAAGTCCATAGTAATGCAATCCCATTTTCATAATGGTTCTGGCAGTGGCTGCAATATTCTTGCAGGTCTTTGCCTTTCACCCTTTACTTGCTGACAATTCAAGCATTGAGACATAAATTTAGGCTATTTAGCTACATCCGTTTTCATTCCTCTCCACCAATATAGTTTCTTCAGATCATGATACATCTTCGTGCTTCCAAGGTGTACCGAATAAGCGGTGGTGTGAGCTTCCTTCATTAGTTTGTGTCTAATATTCAAGTCTTCATTTTCAGGAATACATACTCTTCCTTTGTATCTTAGTACCTATTCAACGTCCAAGGTGAACTCAGGAGTAGTACTACCTTTTTCGAGGTCTTCTTGTACCATTTTCAGATAAGGGTATGATTTAATAGCTGCTTTCACTTCGTCTAATAGATTAAGTACAATCCTCAATGTAGCAAACATGTTTGAAAATAGATGAATAAACCCTTGGTCAGTTGATTCATTCGAAATATTAATCACGAACTACTCTTTATCGTAATTAAATACTCTCCCTGTGACACACGCCACAGCATTTGCACTAACTTCTTCTTGGGATTCTGTCATTAGCTTTCTTGGATGATACTGGATATCGCAATCATAATCCTTCAGTAATTCTAGCCATCTTCTCTGTCTCATATTCAACTCCTTCTAATTAAAAAGATGAGTGAGACTCTTATGATCTAATTTAATATGAAATTTCTCTCCATACAAATAGTGTCTTCATATCTTAACAGCATGTACTACTACTGCTAATTCCAAGTCATGAGTGGGATAGTTCTTCTCATGTGTCTTCAGTTGTCTTAAAGCATACGTAATTACTTGTTCTCCTTGCATTAGCACACATCCTAAACCTAACCCAGATGCATCAGTGTACAAAGTAAATGGTTGTCCTAGGATCAGAATAGTCAAGATGGGAGCTGATATCAATCTAGCCTTCAATGTTTGGAAACACTCTTCACATTTATCGGTCCAAACAAAATTTTCTCCTTTCTTTGTCAGACTAGTGAGAGGTACGATGATTCTAGAGTAATCTTCCACGAATCGTCGATAATAACCAGCTAAACCTAAGAAGCCTCTGATTTCTGCAACATTCTTAGGTGCTTTCCATTTCACAATGGCTTCAATCTTGCTAGGATCCACTTTAATTCCTTCAGCTGATACAACATGGCCTAAGAAAGCGACTTCATTTAGCCAGAATTCACACTTCGTAAATTTTGCGTAAAACTTCTCTTTTCTTAATCGCTGCAAAGCGGCTCTTAGATTTGTGACATGAGTTTCTTTGTCCTTGGAGTAGACTAGTAAGTCGTCAATAAATACAATGACTGACGTATCCAACATATCATAGAATACTCGATTCATGAGTTCCATAAAAGTTACGGGTGCATTAGTCAATCCAAAAGACATGACTAAAAATTCATAATGTCCATATCTGATTTTGAATGCTGTCTTCAGAATGTTGCCTTCCTTAATCTTTAATTGACGGTATCCTGACTGAAGATCAATTTTGGAGAACACTTTGGCACCTCACAACTGATAGAACAAGTCATCGATCCGAGGTAACGGGTATCGATTCTTGATTGTAAGCTTATTCAATTCTCGATAATCTATACTCAGTCGAACGCTACCATCCTTCTTTTTCACGAAGAATACTGGCGCTCCCCATGGTGATATGCTGGGTCTGATATAACCCTTGTCTAGTAATTCCTATAATTATACCTTCTGTTTCTTCAGTTCAGTAGGAGCCACTCGCTAAGGTGCTTTCGATACTGGTGCGGCTCTGGGTATAAGATCTATAATGAACTCTGTCGCTCGGTCAGTCCTGGTAGTTCCTCAGGAAATATATCCAAAAATTCACACACAACTTCAATATCCTCCATTCATGGTGCTTCCTTGGTGAGGTCGATCACGGATACTAGATACCCAATTCCTCCTTTCTCGAGGCATTTTTTAACCTTAAATGCAGATAGAATGAGTTTTCGTTTACGGGGAAATTTGGTTCCCGTAAAACTAAACTCTGCTCCTTCCTTGTCTTTAAATGTCAATTTTTTTTCGCACATAATAGATTTGCAGAGTGCCGAACTAACCAATCCATTACCAAGATAATGTCAAAGTCTGTTATCTCAAGTTGAATTAAGGTTGCATCCAAAATCTTCTCATCTATATGAACTGGACATGGTCCATAACCTTTGTCTAGTTCCACTTCTAATCCCATAGGTGATCGTACAAGTAGTTTGTAGTCTAAAGGTCTGAGGGATAGATTTAACTTCTTTCCAAACAACACAGATATAAAAGAATGAGTAGCTCTAGAGTCAAAGAGTACTCTGGCGGGTAAGCCATTAATAGGTACAATACCTGTGATCTGATTTAACTTAGTCTACATGCTTACACAAGGTAGTACAAAATGAACAATTCAGGTCATACCTGTGACCACATCAGGTGATGCGACAGCATCCTCAGAAGTAACTGCATAAAATTTTCCCTGCTATAGCTGCTTTCTTAGCTTAGGACACTCTCTTGAATAATGTAATTGAAGCATTTAACTCCAGCATTACTTTGCTTTTGTTGAGGTTGGGCTGTCGGAGTTGTCTTGGCTGCAGTATTAAAGCCTTGAGTACGGAAGGGTTTAAATGTCTTTGAGTTCCCTCCGTTGTATGCGTTTCCATTGGGCCTTTTAATACCTCTGTTCTGAGCAAAATAACTTTTCCTCTGGCTCGATTCCAGTACTCGAGCAATCTGTACAGATTCATTATAAATCTTCTTTTTCAGTCCCAACACATGCTCACGGATGTTTCCCCAAAGTCCCATGATGAACCTTTGGGTTTTGGAATTTTCCTCCTGCATGCTAGAGGGAGCAAAGAAAAATAGTTCTTCATAACGCTGTTGATATGCGTCTGCAATCATCTGTCCCTGATACAGACTCATAAACTCCTTTTTCATTGGATCTCTGAAACTCTTGGGAAAATTCTTCTCGAAGTAAGCTCATTTATAGATAGCCCAGGTCAGTTGGGCGTGCTTTGTCAACAGATAACTCTGAGTAGATTTCCACTAATGGTGTGCATCACCTTTCAGGATAAAAGTGGCACATAATATCTTATCTTCTTTATTTATAGTCATCATCATAAAGTTTCTTTCCATCTCATCGATCTAGTGAGCTGGCCATAACGGATCTGATGGCTTGCCTGTAAATTCCTTCGGCTTCAACTTTAGGAAACGCTCGGTCTAGAGTAATCAAGCTGATACTGTGCATATACTCCATACATAGGCGGTTGGTACTGATAATTTCTTTGGTTATATCCGCCTTGCGGTACTTCAGGGTTTGGCACTTGGCCTTGTACTGCTGGTGTCTGTGGTGCTTGGGGTACAGTGTTGCTACCACCAGGTGCAGTACTAGCTTGTCCTGCAGGTAGAGGTATTATGTTTACAGCTAGGAAAGCAATTCCCATAGCAGCTTGCATGTTGGCTTGCACTTGTTGTATTTGTTACATTTGTTGTGCTAAATTCATCACCGCAGTAGCCAAATCCGTAGGTAGTGTAGGTAGGTTGGTTGGGTTGGCTTTCAATGATCTTGTACGAGGCTTATACTCACCCAGACTTGGTCAAACAGTTCTAATGTCACCCACAGATAGAGGGTGACTTAGATGATGTTGATAGGGGTAGAGAGCTTCGTATCACCAACTGGGTGAAAGGGGTTCAGATCTCTTTCAACAATCAGGAGTTGGCCGATCACCTAGGCAATTCCAATGATGGTCAGTTGGTTTACTGTGCACCCAAGGAGCCATAGTTTCTATCTACACAGGTGTGTGCAGAAATAGATAATCAAATTCTTTGGGATGACCGCTGGGAGATGAAAGCAGTCAACCTACGTCCAAAGCCATGGGTCTACTGTAAGATTATCCAGCATAATCTTATTCCCCAGGGCAGACACTACGAGATGATCTTACAGCTGACTCAGTACCTGTTGTATTGTATCTGTACTAGGCAGCCTGTCTGCCTCCCATATATTTTTCTTCGGACTATGCACAGAGCTACGTTGCCTGACTCGAGAGGTGACTTTCCCTATGGGCGGCTGATCTCCACCTTGCTCGTTCATCTACAGGTGGACCTAGTGGATGAGAGGATCCTTAAGGATACCTTTTCAATTGACCTTGTTTGGGAGGCCATCAGCATGATGGGCATGAGAGAGATACAGGTCAGTGATGATGAGGCGGCAGCAGCAGCAGCAGCAGCAGAGGTAGCAGCAGAGGCACACGAGGGTGATGATGAGGAGGATGATGATCAGATGTACATGGATGTGGATGCCATCCCTCCTCTATCACCATAATATTCTACTGGACCTGGCCCGTCTAAGGCTTCTCATTTAGCTGGCCCTTCACGCCCACCATCAAATGACATGATGGGGTGTTACATGAGATTCGGGAGGCTCAGCGCATGACTGATTGGAGAGTAGGAGAGCTTCTAGATGCCCAGCGCTCTACAGACCAGTGGGTAGCGGATCTAATAGCTAGTCTCCGAGCGACTCAGACTCAGGTGGCCTGGATCGTGAGAGTATATGTTGAGGACTATGATAGAGATCGTGAGGCACTTCCTCCTCCAACACCTCCATCTCCATGATTGCCATTTATATCTTTTTCCTTTTTATACTACAGAGTACCTGTCTGGATTGGGGACTGTACTCTGAATTGGATGTACATTTGTCTTATTTTTATTCGGCATATATATATTATTCTCTTTCTTAGTTTATGTCTCATACAACACATGTGCTTATGGGGTATTCTTATTACAGCTTTTAATTTTATCCTAGCTCAGTTCATGACTCATGTGGAAGTAGTTAGGTCAATGGGTAGAACCTGAGATGCTCTGATACCAAGTTGTCACACCCCAATTTTGGTCTAACCGAAATGGTGTGACAAACCACCAATAAACCAACGGTTCAATCAGGATCTCGTATAGGTCTTACCCACCATATCATACCACACACACATTCCACATTAATAATCAGAGATAATAAACAAATAAGCGAAAGTCTTACAGATAATGAACTGAGAGTCTAACAGTAATAAATAAGTATTTTATCCAATTATCTCCAAATTACAAGACATAAAAATAAATAATCAATTACATATCTGATGTTCAAATTATAACTAAACTTAAGCAAAAACACATTGGTTGCACTCGCATGATGAATCATGCGCATCTTCTTCAGTTTCTACATCCATCGCAGCAACGTGTCCATACGTCGACGCAGTCTTATATTCTTCAATAGTAGGACCTGCATCATCAACTAAAAATATTCAACGTCAAAAGGGTGAGCACACATCACGTCTCAGTGAGCAAATAAAACAATGCAACAAACATATGCATGCATTCAATTCATATCTTTGGTCTGGTTTATAAGTTTACAATATGCTACAGAAAGGTTTGGTGGCTGCCACACCTCTATACACGAGTGTGTGAATCAACCCAATGGATCAAACACCACTGCCGTCCCACATGCACCCACCATGGAATAGAGATAGAGCTAAAGTGTCCAGATCAAACACCACCAATACATCTCCTGATGCCCTACGACGTAATAGTTCTGCTAAGGTAATGGCGATACGACGATGTTCAGGAATGATGGGAAGACCTGGCACGACACGATTAAACCAAGTTAGTGGAGTGTGGGTCTTACATCCACCCTACCATGGAATAGAAATAGAGCTAAAGTGTCTGAATCACACACCGCCAACACTTTCTCGGATACACTACCCATACCAATACGTAAGCCCTTATTGGTGAGGGCTGACAAATTGGGCTCACAACTAACCAATCCTAATGTCATCCAAATTTTCATCCCAACATCCTTCAATACGTCCATAGAGATAGAGCTAAGGCCCCCTAGCAGAGTCAGAGACCACACGGTTCAAGACCACCTCCCCTGATGCCCTACAACGTAATAGTTTCACTAAGATAACGATGATACGATGATATCAGTGGGCAAAACTTGAGTAGAGATAGAGCTAGAGTCTGGTGACCAGGTTAAACCACAGTGCCACGTCCTCCCCCTGATGCTACACTCACATCCAACACACTAACCACTTGCACAATCATATGCCTACTCCTAGCATCATCATCCTCATGTTATAAATAGACAAAAATAAATATGCATGAGCAGAAATGGGAGTACTATTGGATGACATGAGAGATGCACATTACAAGCATACAAGCATAGAAACATTCATTGCATTGGACAAATAAAATAAAATAGTTTGTTATTATCCAATTAATTGAAGTTTTGTTCCCTCACCTTTGATTGATGTTTGTTCCTCTCCCAAACTTTGGAAGTCACTTTGAATTTATTGGAATCCTAAACAATTAATGTATTTAAGTTAGGGTTCATGTTTACCAAGTTACAGTAGTCAAAAATCTTGTCTGGTCTCAAAATATACTTGTTGTTATCGTGTGATCGCAGGTGTGGTCGAACCTGTGGTCTCAGTATATGTGACCACACACTGTGTGGTCGACCCCTGTGGTCGCATATCATGCCACCACAGCATGCGACCACATGATTCTAGGAAACTTTCCGAATAGCTGTGGTCAACTCTCTGGTCACCCTGTGGTCGACCATAGCTACGATCATACAAAGTTTGGTTGATTTTTTTACTTCTCGCACGAGTTCTTCCTCTTGGCTTATCAATGGGATTCACCTTAAGATCATTCTATGACCTTTAATCACAGTTTATCCTTATCAATTATCCCTAATCTATTCTCTTATGGTTTTCTTTGGAAATTCTATAACCGAAATCGTTACATTAAATTCAACACATCAACTTGATGAAAATGAACCTATCCTATCTGATCTAGCTTTACAAAGGCAGGTTCATACCATAAGCTTGCTGTAAGGAGATAGAATTCTCTCTGTAAAACCCTTCCCCAAGCTTTCCTCTCCTTCTTTTCTTTTTCTTCTCTTCCTCTCTCTTTCTCTCTTAGGTTTAGAGTTTCAATTTGGATTCTAAAAGAGTGAGATAGGCTAAGGGACGTCCTTTATATAGAGAAAAACCTCTATATAGAGTCCCACTTTAATTAGGAAAGAGATCTCTTAAGATTTGAAAAGTTTTTAAAACTTGGAGTCGGTTTCAACATCGTGCGGTTGCACGTATGGTCGTAAAATCCGTCGACCACAAGACCCAAATATGCGACCACACACTATGCGGTCTCATGTGTGTGGTCTCATGGTCGAACATACATATCGATCACACATTCGACCACACCCCTAAAAAATGAGACCACACGTCTATTTTTGACTGGTCTCACTTCTTTTATGGTGTGGTCGACCATACTAGTTCAGGTAGTCGACCACACACTCAAACTTTACTATTTTTGGATCGATTTGCTTGCCTAACCTTATGGTTTCTTCACACGATTGGTCCACTCCATCCGACTATGATAGAAAGATCGGTTACGACTTGAAAACGTAAGGTTAGACTGGGTTAGTGGCGTGCGGGTCTTACAACTCCACCACCCTTAAACAAAATTTCGTCCTCAAAATTTACACATACAGATTTTACAACTCCCCCACCCTTAAAATAAATTTCATCCTCAAAATTTGAATGTTCTTCGGAGTCGAATAGGTGGGACTACTGTTTTGCATGGCAATCTTCTTACCATGTAATTTCTTTCACGTCTTGGCTTTGCTAAGTTACTTTCACATAATAAATATCCCGACTCTGGAGATGTTGTACCTTCCCACTGGTGATCTAGGCCAGTACCACTTTAAAAGTTAAGTCTTCTATTAAATCCGGTGGATCTGCGGTCAATACCCATGATGGATCTCTAGCTTACTCCTTCAATAGAGACACGCGAAATATGTCATGCACACTAGACATGGATGGTGGTAACACGAGTTAATATCTACTTTTCCACGTCTCACCAAAATTTTATAAGGTCTGATATATCTATGACACAACTTCCTACTCTTACCACACCATTTCAAGTCACGCATAAGTGATATCTTTAAGAACACCTTGTCACTTACGGCGAATTCGAGGTCTTGGTCTCTTTTGACACTCTTGAGCTGTCTTGGCCCTTTCTTTGATCTTGTTTGCTACTCGATAGGTTTTTTTAACAGACTCAGGACTTACAATTCCTCATTCTCCAACTTCATTCCAAAACAAAGGAGTTTGACATTTCTACCATACCATGCTTCATAGGTGACATTTACATGGTAGCTTGGTAGCAAAATCAATCAACGGTAACTTCTCAACTAAAGCTCCTTTAAAAAAAATTAATTTCACAGACTCAAAGAATATTTCCTACAATTTATATAGTCCGCTTTGACTGTCCATCGGTTTGAGGGTAAAATGCGGTACTAAACTTTAACTTTGTTCCCAACGCTTTCTGTAGTCCCTCCAAAAACTTTGAGGTAAAGCATGAGCCTCTATCTGACACTATGCTCTCAGTCATACCATTCAATCTGACAATATTATCCACATATAGTTTAGCTAGCCGCTCCAGAGCATACCGAGGTCGTATAGCAATGAAACGAGCCGTCTTTATAAGGTGATCAACAATCACCCAAACTGCATCAATCAATCTAGGAGTCAGTGATAAATTGATGACATAGTCCATTGTAATGTAGTTCTACTTCCAAACTGGCTCCGATGGTGGTTGAAGTAAGCCTACTAATCTTTGTCTTTCAACCTTTACTTGCAGACAATTCAGACACTGAACATGCACTAGGCCACATATGTTATCATTCCTCTTTACCAGTACAATCTCTTCAGGTCATGACACATATTGTGTCATACCCTAATTCTGGTCTAACTAGAATGGTGTGATGAACCGTCAATAAACCAACGATTTACCCAGGATCTTGTATAGGTCGTACCTACCATATCAAACCAAACACACATTCCACATTAATAATCAGAGGTAATAAACAAATAAATAGAAGTCTTATAGATAATGAACTGAGAGTCTAACAGTAATAAATAAGTATTTAATCCAATTATCTCCAAAGCACAAGACATAAAAATAGATAATCAATTACATATCTGGTGTTTAAATTATAACTAAACATAAGCAAAAACACATTGGTTGCACTCGCATGATAAATCATGTGCATCTTCTTCAGCTTCTACGTCCATCGCAGCAACGTGTCCATGCGTCGGCGCATTCATATATTCTTCAACAGTAGGACCTGCATCATTAACTAAATATATTCGACGTCGAAAGGGTGAGCACACATCACGGCTCAATGAGCAAACAAAACAATGCAACAAACATATGCATGCATTCAATACATATCTTTGGTCTGGTTTTCAAGTTTGCAATGTGCTATATAAAGGTTTGGTGGCCCTTGCATCTCTATACACAGGTGTGTAAATCCTTCCAATGGATCAAACACCATTGCCGTCCCACATGCACCCACCATGGAATAGAGATAGAGCAAATGTAAGACCCATGTCAATCTAACCCGGTCTTACCACCTTGAACCAGGTTTGCCTATCATGGTCGAGCCAAATGGACCAAGGGCGTGAAGGAGATCGAGATCCCAAGTATCAAATCGACCCAAAAACACTTAATTTAAGGGGAGGGTCGCATACCCAGCCAAGTAGGGTCGGATCCCCCCAAAATAGAAAGTCAGACCCTCAGTTTTGAAGGGAGGGTCGGACTCATTAGAAACCTAGGGTCGACGGGATCATCGACCCTCAATTGCCTCTGAAACTGAAATTAGGAAATTTCCTAATTTTCAATTTGGATTTTTTCCTAATCTCAAAGGGACTTATTTTAGGATGTTCCTACTCTACTTAAAGGACGTCCCTAAGCCTCTTTCACTCCTTTCACAACCCTAATTGAATTGAGAGAAAGAGAAGAGAAGGAAAAGAGGAAGAAGAGAAGCAAGGAAGAGAATTTAGCCAAAAGAGAAGAGTTGCAGTGAAAGAGTATTCTTCTCAGGTATGGATACTAATTCCATGAGTTTCTACAGACCTTAGGTTAGATATTGATGAGAGTGTGATCTCGGAGAAACCCAAACCATCAACCCATGGTTAGGTTTTCTTGAAAAACCATAGGAGAATGTATGAAAGCTATTTTAGGTGGATGATTCATGGTTTCAGACCATGGAATGAATGTAGAATGGAATGTAGGAGCAAGCCATAGGATCCCAAGCACGAAGAATGGACTAAAAGAGGGAAATCGACCAAAGTACACCGAGGGTCGCACCGAGGGTCGATGACCATCCGACCCTAGGTGATCCAAACTATCGACCCTCAGTGTTCGGGAAGTTCAGAGTTTGGGGAGGGTCGCACCCAGGGTCGATCATGACTCCGACCCTACCTCCAACCCTCAGTTAACAGAATGGTTTTTAAATTTAGAATAAATTCTAATTAAATTCTATCGACTTTGTTAGGTCTTCTAGCAATATAATAACAATATAAAGGTGATTCTAAAGCTTAGAAAAGTATCTATTAGCAAGCTAAGGTGAGGAAATAGAACTCTAAACTAATTGATTAATAACAAACTGTTTTCTATTTTCTTGAGTCCAATGCCATGCTTGATTCTATGCGAAGATGTTTGTAATGTGCATACAACATGTCATTCAATATTTCTATTATTTGTTCATGCATATTTATTTTATTGTTTATAACATAATAATGATGATGATGATAGGAATAGGCATGTGATTGTATGTGTGTGGTTGGTGTACTTGATGCGAGCAAGTATCAGGGGAGGTGTGATGAGAACGTCAATAAACGTTAACCTTTGGCGGGTCTCAGCACTTTAGCTCTATCTCTAACTCAAGTCTTGTGCATTAGCATCGTCGTATCGCCATTACTTTAGCAGAACTATTATGTCGTAGAGTATCAGGTGAAGTGGTCTCGGTCCTTGTAGTCTCTGACTCTACCAGGGGGCCTTAGCTCTATCTCTATGGACATTCTGAGGGATGCTGGGGTGAGGCCTTGGATACACTGTTTGGCATTAGGGTTGGTTAGTTGCGAGCCCAGCTTGCAGCCCTCGCCAACAGGGGCTTACGTGTTGGTATAGTACTATATAGCAATAAATGTTAACCTTTGTTATATAATGTTTATGATTGGGTGCTTGTGAGTCGATGATAAACGTTACCTTCGGGCAGCGTCACACACTTGTGTATAGAGGCGGGGTCAATAAACGCGACCTTTGACTACCTAAACCTTTCTATTGCATATTGCAAACTTTAAACCAGACCAAAGATATGAATTGATTGCATGCATATGTAATGTTGCATTGTTTTGTTTACTCACTGAGCCGTGATGTGTGCTCATCTCCTCGACGTCGAATATTTTAGTTGATGATCCAGGTTTCACAGCTGAAGACTATGTGAATGCTCCAGTGTACGAGAACGTAGCGACAATGGAGGTTGAAGCTGAAGTAGATACACATGACTCCTCTTGCGAGTGCAACTCATGTGTATTCGATTAGATATTTTCTAGTTTTCGTTATTTGGATTTATTAAAGACTTGTACTTGATATTTACTTATGTCTCAGTTGATACAGAATAATTTGCTATTTAATTATTAATATCACAGTAGATTCTCAGTTCGTTTTACTATAAGACTTCCGCTATTGTGTATTTACTCTGATTATGATTATGAATGTATGAGAGTTTAGATAACACGGATATAGCCTACTCGAGATCCTGGTTGAACCGTTGGTTTGCTAGCGGTTCATCACACCATTCTGAATAGTGCGGAATTGGGATGTGACAGCTAAAGTGTCCGGATCAAACACTGCCAACACTTCCCCTGATACCCTACCCGTACCATCACGTAAGCCCCTATTGGCGAGGGCTTATAAACTGGGCTCGCAACTAACCAATCTTAATGCCAAACAGTGTATCCAAGGCCTCACCCCAGCATCCCTCAATATGTCCATAAAGATAGAGCTAAGGCCCCCCGACAGAGTCAAAGACCACACGATCCGAGACCACCTCCCCTGATGCCCTATGACTAAATAGTTCTGCTAAGGTAATGGTGATACAACGATGTTAGTGGACAAGACTTGAGTAGAGATAGAGCTAGAGCTAGAGTCTGGTGACAAGGTCGAAGACTACCATACCACGTCCTCCCCCTGATGCTGCACTCGCATCCAACACACCAACCACACACATATATTCACATGCATATTCCTAGCATCATCATCATCATCATCATGTTATAAATAAACGGAATTAAATATGCATGAACAGTAATAGTAGGAACATTGGATGACATGTGAGATGCACATTACAAGCATACATGCATAGAATCAATTATGGCATTAAACTTAATAAAAATAAACAGTTTATTATTATCCAATTAGTATAGGTCTTGTTCCCTCGCCTGTTAGCAACACTCGATGTTCTTCCAAGCCTTGATATTCTCTTTGAATTGATTTAACAATTTAAAAGTTATATGATTTTAAGTTAGGGTTCATATGTGACATGTTACAGTAGTCGAAAATCAAAACAGAGCACTGATAGGTGTCTGATTAGTCCTATGGTCTCATGCTGTATCGACTTTACTGTCTACGGTTGATACCCTACAATTGCATATGGTGCGACCGTAGCTGTGACCATATGATTTCTGAAATCTTCCCGAATGTCTATGGTCGATCCTCTGGTCATACTGGTCATGATATGGTCGACCGTAGCTACGACCTTGAGATTTTTTGTTACAGTCTACATGAAATTCGAGTTTTTCCAGGGTCAATTCTTCTATTCTTCAATGGAGTTTATTCTAAGATCATCCTATGGCCATCATTAGTAATTTCTTATCAACCCTAATCCTCAAATTCACTCCTCATGGTTCTCCTTGGGATTTTCTCAAGGAAATCACATATATCATATTAGGTTGATATTGCCTATCTTCCATAGAAGTCTTATTCCTTAGAGTTTACATCTTTAGAGATTCGTTTCATACCTTTGTCTGTGATATAGAGCCAATCTCTTCTCAGTAAATTCTTTTCCTTAGCTTTTTCTTCTTCTCCTTCTCTTCCTTCTTTTCCTTCTCTTTTTCTAGGGTTTACTAATGTTCTAAAAGAGTGAAAAAGGGCTGAGGGACGTCCTTTATATAGAGGAAAACTCTCCATATATAGTCTTCTTTTAATTAGGAAAGCAATCCCTTAGTTTAGGAAAGTTTTAAAAACTCAGAGTCTGATCTGGGTTCTCACGGTTGATCATACGGTCGCATAAACCATCGACCGTAGGGTCAAAATCATCGACCGTGGGGTTCTGGATTTGAGATTTTTGGTTCCCTTCCTTATGGTCAACCGTACCTACCCAGGCATGCGACCTTAGGTATGTTTTTAGTGTTTTTAACTCGATTCTCATACCTGATTTGTGATCTATCTTCACACGCTCGGTCCACTTGGTCCAGGAATGATGGGAAGACCCGACACGATATGGTTAGACCAAGTTAGTGGAGTGCGGGTCTTACATATTGGTACTCCAGGATGTACCCAATACGGAATGGAATGGGCTTCTAGCATTATCTTGTATCTAAGATCCGAGTTTTTCACTTTCAGGTATGCATAATCATCCTCTGCATCTACAAACCTTCTCCGCTTCCAAAGTAAGCCAGGGTTAGGTTTTTCTTTCTCTAAATCTTCTTGCATTGCTCTCAAATACGGATCTAACAGAATTACTGCTTTTACTTTGTCCATCAAGTCAGAGATGATCTTTAACGCTGCGAACGTAAGCGAGGAATTATTGCTCCATAAATCATCCATAAGTTCTCACTCAATTAGATCATCACGAGTTTCTATTTTATGTTTCTCTTCTTTCAAATCTTTTGTTGCTATGAAATACAAGGCAACATTGGTCTTAAGTCCTTTTTCTGACTTCATAATTCCCCTTTTTTTGCTCAAAGCCTCAGCTACTACATTAGCCTTGGCTAGATGGTATTGGATATTGCAGTCATAATCCTTCAGGAGTTTCAACCATCTCCTTAACCTCATGTTCAACTCTTTCTGAGTGAGGAGATAAATAAACTCATGTGATCCGATTTAATCTAAAATTCTTCTCCATATAGATAATGTCTCCAAGTCTTGATTGCATGATTCACCGCCATTAACTCCAAGTCATGAGTAAGGTAACTCTTCTCATGCTCCTTCAATTGTCTTGAAGCATATGCAATCGTTTGTTCACCTTCCATCAACCCGCATCCTAAGAAAGCCTTGGTATGTAGGGTAAAAGGTCCCCCTGGTGTCGGAACGATCAAGATTGGAGCTGATATCAACCTTGCTTTCAGAGTCTGGAAACATTCTTCACACTTATCAGTCTAAATAAACTTCTCTCCTTTCTTGGCCAACTTAGTAAGAGTGTAAGACCCGCACTCCATGAACCCGATCTAAACTTCTATTTCATGTCGTAACAGGTCTTCCAATCATCATCGGGCCAGACGGGACGAGCGGATGACAATCAAGTACAAAAATGGACCTAAAGATATGATATTTTTCATACTGGTCTTATGGTACCGGTTTATATACGGGTCGACTGGTATGTCTGTGAGGGCAGACTAGTTAGATCTGAAAATAGATCTTTGTGGGTCCCGCTTGCCAAATCACGAGCCTAGGGACTTTCCTAACATAGGAAAACTTCCTAAACCCCAATCTAGTCTATTTAAGGACCCTTATACCTCCTTAAACCTCTTTGATTGTTTCTCACACACCCTAGAGAGGAGAAAGAGATCGAAAGAGGAGAAAGAGCTAAGAAAGGTGGAAGAGGAGCCGCCGTTGGATGAAGAACAACATAGTTGTGAACCAACGGTAAGTGCTTAAACTTCTCTCTAAGTTAAGCATTATAGATGACTGATCATGACTGATCAATACCATGCAAGGCTAGGTATTGATCTAAAACCCTTATTTTGCCGTTAAACCCTAATTGTTTGTTAAACCCTAGATTCAAATTCTAGGCGATGAATCATAGGAAACTAGGACTTGAATGGAACATGAAACAACCTTAACTTGTTTCTCAGGCCTAGAATGCATAGGAGAAACCCTAGAACCAATAATGGGTGACCGACGGAAGGTGAACACCAAGTTGGTGGTCTTCCAGAGGCATACCAATCGACTATACCGATTGTACTATGTGTGACCGGTACTGCAATCGGTATCTCTCGGGAGCTGGTCTATGGGGGATCGGCCGATCATACCGGTCACACCTTTCCCCACAGTGCTGCGACCGGTATGCAATGTAAGGGTGTTTTCAATCCCAGTTGGTTTTCAACCAACGTAAACCCTAAGAAACTAATTCTAATTCAACCCTAACATTGTATAGGACCTTGTGATAGCAAGTTTGGATGCTGTGACGTGCAAGCTAGCAATCAAGCGTCAAGTAAGGGAATCAGACCTAAACCCTAATAACTTAATAACAGTAATGTTGTTAGTAATTATGATTCTATGGAATGGTGTTTGTGCATACTCGCATGTCATCTTTACTTTCAGTTATTATATTGTTCATGCATACTCGCTATGCTAGGATGTGATTGTTAGGCATGTGATTATTTTCGTTGGTGTGTGAAATGGGAAGGGCCTGGTGTCTTGGATCATTCCTCGCACTAGCACCTTTTCATATCGCTTTTGTCTTAGCATGCTTGGTGCGGGTAGGGTATCAGGGGGAGGAAGTGGAACTGTGGTCTCTGGCCTGGCCACTAGACTCGAGCCCTATCTCTATGCCGTAGGGAGCTGTGTTGGGATAGGGCCTACTATGATGACATATAGGATTGGTTAGTTGCGAGCCCAGTTTGTATGCCCTCGCCAATAGGGGCTTACATATTGGTATGGGTAAGGCATCAGGGGAAGTGTTAGCGGTGTGTGATCCGAACACTTTAGCTCTATCTCTATTCCATGGTCGGTGCATGTGGAACGACAGTGGTGTTTGATCCATTGGATGGATTCACACACTCGTGTATAGAGGTGCGGTGGCTGTCAATCCTTTCTATAGCACATTGCAAACTTAAAACCAGACCATAATGTAAATGTTAGTCATGTATGTTGTATGTTGCATTGTTTGATTTTCTTACTGAGCTAAGTTGTGAGCTCACCCTTATGTACACACTATTTTTAGATGTTGATGCCGGTTACACTCTGGAGGACTATGTGGATGCTCCAGTGTATGGAAGTGCTGCTGCCTTGGAAGTGTAAGCAGGGGAGGACGAGCATGACACTTCATGTGAGTGCCCTTTTTGCATGTACCTCTAGGATGGTTTTATTTTATTTTATTTTATTTCAGTTGGATTCATAAACTATATAAAGATATTTTATTTACGTTTTAGTGTGAACAGTTGGTTCAGTGGCGGTTCACTCACACTTCTGGTTCAATCAGAATTGGGGTGTGACAACTTGGTATCAGAGCACTTAGGCTCTATCCAATAGACCATATTTGCACTTAACTGAGTCGATGAACTGAGATAGGAAGATTTGAAAGCTTTAATAATAACGCACCTTAAGCACTTGTTTGATGCCTGAGACTAAATACTAAAGAGCATAATGTACTATATTAAAAGTGAGAACCTAATAAATAGACATGCTCTAGTTAGAAAATAAAAAATTAAACAAGTTAGAAGAAAAAAAATTGTATCAAAGAGTAAAGCACAAAACATTCAAAAAGTAAAGAGTTAATTGTACCACAGGGTATAGTCCATAAATCAGACAGTTACCTTGTTATAATAAAACTATGTTATCAGGAGAGAGAAAAATAAGATGATTTGTCATGGGGTTGGGGGCATTGGAGGAATAGGGTTAGCAATGTCATAGTCATGCTCATATGCGACCCTGAGCCAGTGTACCTGCTCCAGTGTGACTCTGAGGCTACAAGAGAGGTATCCTAGGTCACGGTTCATCTCACGCTGGGCATCCCAAATCTCCATAAACATACTCAACACGATATTGGGAAGAGACTGGGATGGTCCGGCCGCAAGTATGGGCTGCGGTTCATCATCATCACCCCCTACCTCTTTTGCATAAGCTGCATTGGCAGCTGCTGCTTCTACTGCCGTTGTTGCTACCCTCTTAAGCGGACAAGGACAAGCCTCTAACTCCAATCACTGATCGGCAGGTTGTCCATCCTCATCCGGACAATGGCATCCCAGTCAATGTCTGATGTCATGGTGTCCTCAATCGCAATCTCATCCCTCATATCTACTCGAAGGCACTGCAGGAGTATAGTGATAAGCCAGCCATAAGGAAGGTTGCATATCTGGTCGAGCATGGTAGCCTGATGCATAGTCCTAATGATAATATAAGGGAGACAGACCCGCTCCCTAGTGCAGACACAGTAAGTCAGGTACTAGGTGAGCTGAGATAACTCACTATAGTGGCCGCTCTGAGGGACAATATTATGCTGGATAATGCAGCAATAGACCCGAGGGAGAGGTCTCAAACTGACAGCTTTCATGGGCACCCCTGCGTTAAGGATCTGCTCTGTAACCTCCTGGCGCAGATCATCAATAAGGAAGTCTTTCATCTTTGGAGCACAGTAAATCAAAGCATCATCATTAGGAATCCCCAAGAGATCAGCAAGCCGGTGAGTGTTGAATTATATGGGAACACTCTTGACAAAGCTGGTGAGGCGGATGTCCTTACCGCGGCTGAAATCGTTAACATCCCTCTCGACCTCTAGGTTAGCATAGAAGTGCTTGACCAGATTGGGTCGGGTAGTCACTGTATAGGTGATCACGGGTAACCACCCAAGTGCACCGAAGGCTGCTTCAACATCGAATAGCTGGAGCTGCTCTAGGTTTACGCAACGTCCAGACTCTATGTTTTTCTCTTCGAACCATGGGAAACGGGCTTGCTCCGCCATCAAGCAAAACCAACATTCATTAAACTGTAGAACTGGCGGGTGTCGACGGTTCAAGCTGGAGCGTATGCGTGCTTACCAGTACCACGACACCGAGACATTGTTTAACTACAAAACAAAATAAAAACAATGAGAATTAGTCAAAAATTTTCGAAATTTCGGCAGCATAACGACAGTATTTCAAGCAAAGGCCTCGAACTTACCCAAAATCTGGGAAGGAGGACTTACATAAACATATAGCCACAAATAGAGACTAAACAATCATCAAACAAGCAATAAATTCAACAATTACAAGAAAAAAAATCGATTTTTGACCAAAACCTATATCAAAAATCCAAAAATTTTGATTTTGAGTAAACCATACAGTGGAACCACAAATAAATTGAGGGGTTTTGTTCACAGGAGTCCCAAAACTATTTCTAAGCCAAAGAAAAAGAGTTTCCACGGTTAAAATCTTCTAAATCTAGGAAAATCTAGTTTTTGGACAAGAAACCATGAAGAAACGATGTAAAAAAAAAAAGAGTAAGGAAGGAACTTACTTGGAGAGGTTGTAAAGAACTCTTAGGAGAGAGAATCACTTTTACAGACACTAGTTAGACTGTAGAAACTCACCAAGTCAGAGAGGAATCGCCACCGAAGAGAATGGAAAGAAGAAAATGAGGAAAAAGAGTCAAAATCATGATTTTAAAGCCTTTTAGGGCATACCGATCGACGGTTTGCCCTATACCGGTCGATTGGTACCCCCTGGGGTACATTGACCGGTACCCCTCAGTCAAAGAGAAATGCTGACCGGTCGACCATACCGGTCACACCATACTATACAGAGGTGCGATCGGTACATCGACCGGTACCCCTTGGGAAGACCGAGAGGTTTGTCCGCCTGGACATACCGGTCGCACTACATTCTACAGTGCCGCGACCGGTATATTGCAACCGACAAGTCTTCGGTGCCCAGAAAAGTTTGAGAAATTTTTTTTTTAAATTTGGATTTTAAGTTCCATTACGATTTTCACCTCGCGCTTGTTAAAGACTAACACTATTATGACAAATGTGACTATTCGAATGTACCTCATGTGTTATGTCTTCTGCTCAGATCCAAACAGGGAAGAGTAATCTAAGATGGCAGGTAAAAATGGTCACAGAGGTTCACGAAAACGTCACCACTCAAGGGTGCGTCAAGCCGAGGACAATGTTAAAGCAGAAAATGTTGGTATGCAACATCTGAATCTAGAAGGTGGAACCCCAATGAGGAATGATGGGGATAGGACACCAATAAGGAATGGTGGAGAAGGGCAAAGTCATAGAGCACCAACAAACTTGCCAGACCCTCCTCACACCAACTCTAAGACGATAGTGATGAATCTGGTCTACCAGATAGAAGCTCAACAGAATGCATTCTTAAATGAGATGCTGAAGATGTTCAGGCCACTGGGATATATCCCTACAGAAGGTACGCCTAAGTCTGGGGGAAATAATACCACACTGCCAGTGGTTGGTAGCACTGGGTCGATGGGTCAAGAACAGAACCCACAACTACCACAACAATTCCCAACCTCATCTACCTACCAAGGGGTCTATGCGTATCCACCACCATGGTATGGAACGAGTGCACAGGGGCAGAATGACCTAAGTGCAGTAGTGGATATGTTCTTGAAACTGAAACCCCCTACCTTCATAGGGAAACCAGGAAAACCATTATGGCTTGCACAGTGGGTTGCTAAGATGGAGAAGAACTTTCGTCTGATGACTTGCACAGAGGCTAAGAAGGTGTTATTTTTCACACACATGCTCAAGGAAGATGCCAATGCCTGGTGAAATTCTACCCAGTCATACTTGGAGACGAAGCACACCCAAATCACCTGGGAAATATTCAAGGGGGCTTTCTTCGATAAGTACTTTCCTAAGAGCCTCTGTAATCAAATAGAGAAGGAATTCCTCAACCTGCAATAATCCTAGATGACTGTAGATGCGTACCAGTAGAGGTACGAAGAGCTATTTTTCTTTGCTCCAGCGAGCATGCAAGAGGAAGAAACCAAACCCGTAGGTTCACCATGGGATTGCGAGGAAGTATCCGAGAGCACGTTTTGGGTTTGGAGAAGAAGGTGTATAACGAAGCCGTGCAGATCGCTAGAGTGATCGAATCAAGCCAAAGAGACAGCTTCTTTGCTCAAAATAGGGGACTGAAGAGGCCTGCTAACAAGACTTCGGGTAGAAGAAACACTAGACCATTCCGCCCATACAGGGCTCAGTTTGCTGTGGTTCCAGCAAGGAATACTACTGCACCACCATCACAGGTAGCTAGTCAAAATCCTAACGTCAAATGTTTCAACTGCCAGCAATTGGGCCATTATGCAAAAATTTGCACTCTACCAAGGAAGCAACCGCCACAGTAAGGGAAGATATTTGCAATCACCACATAAGAGGCAGCCACACCACCTGATGTGGTTACTGATATGAATTCATCTCCTGTTATTTTTGGTTACTACATTACCATGTTTGAGCATGTAGAACTAAGGGATAAGTAAATTCCATGAACTGTAGATATAGCTGGTGTACCCGCCAGAGTACTCTTTGACTCTGGGGCTACACACTCCTTTATTTCTGTATCTTTTGGGAAGAGACTGGAGTTACTTGTCAAGCTCTTAACTCCAAGCTTATTAGTTCACTCTCCGTTAGGAGTAGAAGTGGCCTTGAATGAATGCTATGGGCCGTGCCCAGTTATTATTGATAGGCGAAACCTGGAAGAAAGTTTGGTCCAACTTGAGATGGTAGACTTTGACGTCATCTTGGGAATGGATTGGTTAGGCCATCATTCAGCTAGTTTATTATGTGCCTAAAAGAAGCTTGCTTTCAAGGATGATAATGGGAAGGAGTTTAGCTTCACCGAAACCAAGTTACCTAGGAAGCGGAAGCTGATCCTCTCTACTCTAAAAGCTAAGAAATGCTTAGAAAAGGGAGGAGTGGGTTAGTTAGTGTCTGTGGTCGACATCACTGTAGAGGTGCCAATGATGAAAGATCTGGATGTGGTACGAGAGTTTTCAAATGTATTTTCAAAAGACCTACCCGTACTACCTCCAAACAGGGCTACAGAGTTCGTGATAGACCTTATGTCAGGGTCGGCGTCGGTGTCTAAGGCACCGTACAGGATGGCCCCTACAAAATTAAAGGAGTTGAAGATTCAGTTACAAGAACTACTAGATAAGGGTTTCATATGACCAAGCAAATCACTGTGGGGAACACCTGTATTGTTCATAAAGAAGAAGGATGGTAGTGTACGATTAAGTGTCGACTACCAAGAGTTGAACAAGTTAACCATCAAGAACCGATACCCTTTGCCTAGGATTAATGATCTGTTCGATCAGTTGCAAAGTGCAAAGGTTTTCTCAAAGATTGATCTTAGATCATGGTATCACCTACTAGAGATCAAGGCAGGAGATATTCCAAAAACTGCTTTCAAGATGAGGTATGGACATTATGAGTTCCTTGTAATGTCGTTCAGATTGACCAACGCCCCAGCGTCATTTATAGAACTGATGAACCAAGTGTTTCATGACATGTTGGACACTTCGATCATTGTATTCATTGACGACATCTTGGTCTACTCAAAGGACAGGGAGACTCATGTAACACACTTGAGAGCAGCCCTATAACGGCTGAGAAGGGAGAAGCTTTATGCCAAGTTCAAGAAGTGTGAATTTTGGCTTAAGGAAGTGGCCTTCTTGGGTCACGTAGTATCTACAGATGGTATCAAGGTAGATCCAAGCAAGATCGCAGCTATAGTAGGATGGGAAGCACCAAAATCAGTTGCAGAGATTCGTAGCTTCCTTGGATTGGCTGGTTACTATAGAAGATTTGTGGAAGACTACTCAAGAATCGCCGTTCCACTCACCAGACTAACCAAGAAAGGAGAAAAGTTCATATAGACAGATGAGTGTGAGACGTACTTTCAGACTCTGAAGTCAAGACTAGCCTCTACACCAATCTTGACCATCCCAGCACCAGGCTTACCGTTTACACTATATACAGATGCCTCAGGGTTAGGTCTTGGATGTGTGTTGATGTAAGGAGAACAGGTGATTGCCTATGCATCAAGACAGTTAATAAAGCATAATAAAAACTATCCTATGCATGATCTAGAGTTAGCAGCGGTCATTCATGCAATCAAGACTTGGAGGCACTACCTTTATGGTGAAAAGTATCAGGTCAAGTCTGATCATAAGAGTTTGACTTACCTTTTTACTCAAAAAGACCTGAATATGAGACAGAGGAGATGGCTGGAGCTATTAAAAGATTATGATTGTGACATCCAGTACCATCCGGGTAAGGCAAACATCGTAGCTAATGCCTTAAACAGAAAGTGGGCATTGAAACCTAAGGCAGGACCCAGTACAAACGCTGCATTGTGTGCTGCAGCCTCGGGCTCAAAAGAGAATAACGAAGAGCATATGTTAGAGACTGCAGAAGATCTAGTGGAACAGGGCTTAATTCATAAGTTCACATTGATGTTTGCAGCTTTGAAGATCTCATTGGATCTAATAGATGAGGTAAAAGTAGTAATCCTAAAGGATCCACACCTCAAGATGGTGCAAGAAGATCTAGAGAAGGGTAAAAGCAACCCTGACTTCACCTTGAATTCAGACAAGATACTCAGGTATCATAAAAGATTATGTATACCTGAGATTGAGAACTTAAATATCAGAAACAAAATTATGACAGAAGCCCATTATACCCCATATTCGGTACATCTAGGAAGCACCAAGCTATACCATGATTTAAGAAGATTATATTGGTGGAGGGGTATGAAAGCGGATGTAGCTTGATTCGTATTCCAATGTCTAAATTGTCAGCAAGTGAAAGTAAAAAGACAAAGACCCATAGGTTTGCTACAACCACTATCGGAGCCAGCATGGAAGTGGGATTATATCACAAAGGATTTCGTCACTGACCTACCCTTGACACCAAGGTTAGTGGATGTCGTGTGGGTGATAGTTGATCGACTTACCAAGACAGCTCGCTTCATCACTGTCAGACCTCAGTACACCATGGACAAGCTAGCCAAGCTATATGTGGATAATATAGTCAGACTTCACGATGTCCCAAAGAGTATAGTATCAGACAGAGATCCCCGCTTTACATCAAAGTTCTAGGAAGGATTACAGAAAGCTATGGGAACTAAGTTGAAGTTTAGTATAGCTTTTCATCCTCAGACAGATGGGCAGTCAGAAAGAACTATTCAAATCTTGAAAGATATGCTCCGAGCGTGTGCCCTAGACTTCAAAGGAGCTTGGGATGAGAAGCTATCGCTCATCAAGTTTACTTATAACAATAGTTAGTAGGCTACGATCCAGATGGCTCCATATGCGGCACTCTATGGAAAGAAATGTCGTACACCTCTATTATGGAATTAGGTGAGAGAGAGAAGGATTGTAAGACCGGAGTTCGTAGAAAAAACTTGTCGAGCGATTGATCAAATTAAGGAAAGAGTGAAGACAGATCAAGTTTGAAAAAAGACTATGCAAATAACCGACGTCGAGATCTAGAGTTTACAGTGTGTGATAAGGTGTTCTTGAAGATATCACCTGTGCGAGGTCTGAAATAGTTAAGTAAAAAGGGAAAGCTATGCCCCAGATATGTGGGACCATATGAGATATTGACCAGACGTGGTAATGTGGCGTATCAACTGGCTCTACCACCATCCATGTCAAGCGTTCATGATGTGTTCCATGTTTCTTTATTGAAGAAGTATATTAGGGATCTGTCATACATCTTGACAACAGACCCACCAGACTTAACAGAGGATTTGACATTTGAGGTGATATCTATGATGCTCACAAGCCAAAAGGTACAACATCTCCGGAGCAAGGATATGCATTACGTCAAAGTGCATTGAAAAAGCCAAGATGTAGAAGAAATCACTTGGGAAGGAGGAGAACACGATGCAAAAGGAATACCCTAACCTTTTCGACGAATAAGGTACGTGTAAATTTTGAGGCCGAAATTTCTTTTAAGGGTGGGGGAGTTGTGAAACCTACATGCAAATTTCGGGGATGAAATTTCTTTTAAGGGTGGGGGAGTTGTAAGACCCGCACTCCATGAACTCGATCTAAACCTCTATTTTATGTCGTAACAGGTCTTCCAATCATCACCGGGCCAGACGGGATGAGTAGATGACAAAAAGGTATGAAAGCAGACCTAAAGATATGATATTTTTCATACCGGTCTTATTTCGATCTATATACCGGTCGATCGGTATGTCTACGTGGGCAGACTAGTTATATCCGAAAATGGATCTCTGTGGGTCCCGCTTGCCAAATCTCGAGCCTAGGGACTTTCCTAATGTAGGAAAACTTCCTAAACCCCAACCTAGTCTATTGAAGGACCCTTAAACCTCCTTAAACCTCTTTCATTGTTTCTCACAAACCCTAGAGAGGAGAAAGAGATCGAAAGAGGAGAAAGAGCTAAGAAAGGTGGAAAAGGAGCCGCCGTTGGACGAAAAACACCATAGTTGTGAACCAACGGTAAGTGCTTGAACTTCTCTCTATATTAAGC
Source organism: Protea cynaroides (assembly GCA_028583415.1). NCBI lineage: Eukaryota > Viridiplantae > Streptophyta > Magnoliopsida > Proteales > Proteaceae > Protea > Protea cynaroides. The sequence continues at coordinate 85,649,994 of CM053276.1, read as the reverse complement.
ATTATAGATGACTGATCATAACAGATCAATACCATGCAAGGCTAGGTATTGATCTAAAACCCTTATTTTTCCGTTAAACCCTAATTGTTCATTAAACCCTACATTCGAATTCTAGGTGATGAATCATAGGAACTAGGACTTGAATGGAACATGAAACAATCCTAACTCGTTGCTCAGGCCTAGAATGCATAGGAGAAATCCTAGAACCAATAATGGGTAACCGACGAAAGGCGAATACCAAGTTGGTGGTCTTCTGGAGGCGTACCGATCGACTATACAAGTTGCACTATGTGTGACCGGTACTACGACCGGTACCTCTCAGGAGCTGTCTGTGGGGGACCGGTCGACCATACCGGTCGCACCTTTTCCCAAAGTGCTGCGACCGATACCTACGATCGATATGCACTGTGAGGGTGTTTTCAATCCCATTTGGTTTTTGACCAACGTAAACCCTAAGAAACTAATTCTAATTCAATCCTAACATCGTGTAGGACCTTGTGATAGCAAGTTTGGACGCTTTGACGTGGAGCAAGCTAGTAATCAAGTGTCAGGTAAGCAAATCGGACCTAAACCCTAATAACTTAATAACAGTAAAACGTTGTTAGTAATTATGATTTTGTAGAATGGTGTTTGTGCATATTCACATGTCATCTTTACCTTCAGTTATTATATTGTTCATGCATACTCTCTATGTTAGGATGTGATTATTAGGCATGTGATTATTTTCGTTGGTATGTGGAATGGGAAGAGCTGGTGTCACACCCCAATTCTGCACCAACTAGAATGGTGTGATGAACCGTCTATGATCCAATGGTTCAACTAGGATCTCGAATAGGCCGTGTCCCTTTGCTTAAACCATATACATCTACAATCATAATCAGAATAAATAAACAATAGCGAAAGTCTTTAATATTAATGAACTGAGTATCTAACAGTGATATCATAAATAAAGTATACAATTATCTCCAAAAGACTAAGACATAAAATAAAATAAATTAATCAATTACATCTTCTAAATAATCTAACAAATAATCTAATCAAAGACGCATGAGTTGCACTCGCACGATGAATCATGCGACTCCATCATAGCTTTTGCATCCATCATCGCAACATGCCCGTACATTGGAGCATTCATATAATCTTCTACTGTAGGACCTGCATCATCAACTAAAAATATTCGACGTCGAAAGGGTGAGCACACATCATGGCTCATTGAGCAAACAAAACAATGCAACAAACATATGCATGCATTCATTTCATATCTTTGGTCCAGTTCATAAGTTTGCAATGTGCAATAGAAATGATTGGTGGCCGCCATACCTCTATACACGAGTGTGTGAAGCTGTCCAATGGATCAAACACCATTGTCGTCTCACATGCACCCATCATGGAATAGAGATAGAGCTAAAGTGCCTGGATCAAACACCGCATGACACTTCCCCTGATGCCCTACCCATACCAACACGTAAGCCCCTATTGGTGAGGGCATGCAAACTGGGCTCGCAACTAACCAGTCCTAATGTCAAACAGTGTATCCAAGGCCTTACCCCAACATCCCTCAATACGTCCATAGAGATAGAGCTAAGGCTCCCCGGCAGAGTTAGAGACTACACGGTCCGAGACCACCTCCTCTGATGCCCTACGACATAATAGTTCTGCTAAGGTAATGGCGATACAACGATGTCAGTGGACAAGACTTGAGTAGAGATAGAGCTAGAGTCTAGTGACCAGGATGAACCACAGTGTCACGTCCTCCCCCTGATGCCCTACTCGCATTAAGTACAGTAACCACATACATACATCCACATGCCTATTCCTAGCATCATTCATCACATCAAATTATAAATAAAAGGAATTAAATATGCATGAGCAGTAATAACACGAATATTGGATGACATGTGAAATGCACATTACAATCATACAAGCATAGAATCATTCATGGTATGGGACTCAATAAATAAAAATAGTTTATTATTAGCTAATTAATTTAGGTCTTGTTCCCTCACCTTTGGTCGATAATAGATCCTCGTTCAAGCTTTGTAATTCACTCTTAGACCACTTGGAAACCTAACAAATTTATAGATTTTAAATTAGAATTAATTCCCATGAATTTCAACTAATAGAAACTGAGGGGTCGCAGGTATGGTAGCACCTGTGGTCTCAGTTTCTACGACCACAGGGTGTGTGGTCGTAGGGTGTGGTCGCATATCCTGCGACCACACATGCAACTGCACCCTCCCTGGAACTTCCCGAGGGCATGTGGTCGGATATGTGTGTCTCGTGTGGTCTCACATCATGCGACCACATGTGTGATGGTCGACCTTTCACTCTCAACTCCAATTCCTTCATGCTCAGATTCCTTGGCTTATCATTATGGTCCTTCCTATGATTGTTCTATGGCTTAGAACTAGTATTTTATACAGAATCCATTGTCCATAATTTATCCATGGATTGATGATTTGGGTTTCCCCTAAATCTTATCTCTTTCATGAACTATTTTAGGCTCTTAATTTAACATGGGGAATGTTTTCATACCTTAAGCTTGTTGAAGATTCAGAGTTTTCTCTGAATTTTCTTCCTCCTTAGTCTTCCTCTTTAATTCTCCTTCTCTTCCTTCTCTTTTCTTTCTGCCACTTTTAGTTTAAGTTCTAAAAGGGTAAAAGAGGCTAAGGGATGTCCTATTTATAGAGGAAAACCCTCCATAATAAGCCCTACTGAGTTTAGGGAAGAACCCCCTTCGGATTAGGAAGGTTTCCTAAATTCGGTTCTGTCTGGAATCCGTGTGGTCGGAGGTGGGGTCGCAGAACCCGTCGACCACACCTTCTGAAACATGCAACCACACGACCAAAATTCCTATGGTTGCACTATTTTGAGGTGTGGTCGATCACACCTATTTAGGTATGCGACCCCACGCTCATAATTGACTGTTTTTGGGTTAAATTTCATACCAGGTCTTGTGGTTTCTTCATGCACTTGGTCCACTTGGCCCGACCATGACAGAAAGAGCTGATACAAGGTGGTAAGACCAGTTAGTTTGATACGGGTCATACAACTCCCCCCCCCCCTCTTATTAGAAATTTCATCCTCAAAATTTACACATACCTTCCGAGTCAAAAAGGTGAGGATATTGCTTTCGCATAGCATTCTCTTCTTCCCATGTGATCTCTTCTATATCTTGGCTCCTCCAAGTGACCTTAACATAATAAATATCACGGTTGCATAGATGTTGAACCTTTCGGTTGGTGATTTCAGTTGGTGCTACTTCAAATGTCAAATTATCAGTTAGACCCGGTAGATCCGCTGTTATAACGTGTGATGGATCTCTAACGTACTTCTTCAGTAATGAGATATGAAATACATTATGCACACATGACATAGATGGGGGTAGTACTAACTAATATGCCACTTTCTCACGTTTAGCGAGAATTTCATATGGCCCAACATATCTTGCACTTAGCTTCCCTTTCTGTCCAATCGTTTTAAGCCTCGCATAGGTGATACTTTGAAGAATACCTTATCACCTACAACGAATTCAAGGTCTCGACGTCGAGTATCTGCATATTGTTTCTAACGATTCTGAGTTGTTCTAACTCTTTGCTTGATAATATCGACTACTCGATAAGTCTCTTCGACAAATTCTGGTCCATCGATACTCCGTTCACCAACTTCATTCCAAAACAAAGGAGTTCAACACTTCCTACCATACAGTGCTTCATAGGGTGACATTTGTATAGTAGCCTGATAGCTGTTGTTATAGGCGAACTCGATCAGTGGTAGTTTCTCATCCCATGATCCCTTGAAATCAATAACACAGGCTCGAAGCATGTCTTCTAAAATCTAAATGGTACGTTCCGACTGTCCGTCTGTCTGAGGATGGAATGTAGTACTGAATTTCAACGTTGTACCCATAGTCTTCTGTAATCCTTTCCAAAACTTTGAGGTAAAGCGTGGGTCTCTATCGGACACAATGTTTTCAGGTACACCATGTAATCTGACAATATTATCCACATATAGCTTGGCTAACCTCTCTAGGGTATACTGAGGTCGTATAGCTATGAAGTGAGCTGTCTTAATCAGACGATCTACAATCATCCAGACCGCGTCAACTACTCGGGGAGTCAATGGTAACCCGATGACGAAGTTCATAGTAATGCAGTCTCATTTCCATGCTGGTTCTGGCAGTGGCTGCAACAATCATGTAGGTCTTTGCCATTCAGCCTTTACCCTCTGACAATTTAGGCATTGAGACACAAATTTAGCTACATCTGCTATCATTCCTCTCCACCAATATAAATTCTTCAAATCATGATACATCTTTGTACTTCCAGGATGTACTGAATAAGTGGTGGTGTGAGCTTCTTTCATTAGTTTGTGTCTAATGTCCAAATTTTCCGTTTCAGGAACACATACTCTTCCTTTGTACTTCAGTACCTTTTCAACGTCCAAGGTGAACTCAGGAATAGTCCTACCTTTTTCGATGTCTTCTTACACCATTCTCAGATAAGAGTCTGATTTAATAGCGGCTTTCACTTCATCTAATATATCAGGTACAATCTTCAATGTTGCAAACATATTTGAAAATCGATGAATAAACCCTTGGTTAGTTGATCTGCCCGGTGCATCTATCACGAACTGCTCATTACTATGATGGAATACTTTCCCTGTAACACACATTGCCACAGTCATGTTAATCTCTCCTTGGGAATTTATCATTTTTTCTGCTTAGCGCATCAGTAACTACATTAGCTTTCCCTAGATGATACTGAATATCGCAATCATAATCCTTCAATTATTCCAGCCATCTTCTTTGTCTCATGTTCAACTCCTTTTGATTAAAAAGATAAGTGAGACTCTTGTGATCTGATTTAATCTGAAATTTCTCTCCATACAAATAATGTCTCCATATCTTGACAGCATGTATTACCGCTGCTAATTCCAAGTCATGAGTAGGATAGTTCTTCTCATGTGTTTTCAATTGTCTTGAGGCATACGCAACTACTTGTTCTCCTTGCATAAGTATACATCCTAAACCTAACCCAGACGCATCAGTGTACAAGTTAAATGGTTGTCCTGGAATAGGAATAATCAAGATGGGAGCAGATATCAATCTAGCTTTCAATGTTTGAAAACCTTCTTCACATTTTTCGGTCCAAACAAATTTTTCTCCTTTCTTAATCAAATTGGTGAGCGGTACGGCGATTCTAGAGTAATCTTCCATGAATCGTCGATAATACCTAGCCAAACCTAGGAAACTTTTGATTTCTGCAACACTCTTAGGTGCTTCCCACTTCATAATGGCTTCAATCTTGCTAGGAACCACTTTAATTCCCTCAGCGGATACAACATGGCCTAGGAAAGCGACCTCATTTAGCCAAAACTCATACTTGGTAAATTTGGCGTAAAACTTCTCTTTTCTTAGTCACTGCAGAGCGGCTCTTAAATTCATAACATGTGTTTCCTTGTCCTTGGAATAGACCAATATATCGTCAATAAACACAATGACTGACATACCCAACATATCATGGAATACCCGATTCATGAGTTCCATAAAAGTTGCAGGTGCGTTAGTTAATCCAAAAGACATGACTAAAAATTCATAATGTCCATATCTTGTTCTAAATGCTGTCTTTGGAATATCACCCTCCTTAATCTTCAGCTAATGGTATCCTGACCGAAGATCAATCTTGGAGAACACCTTGGCACCTTGCGACTGATCGAATAAGTCATCGATCTGAGGCAACGGCTATCGATTCTTGATTGTAAGCTTATTTAATTCACGATAGTCTATACACAGACGAACACTACCGTCCTTCTTCTTCACAAACAATACTGGCGCTCCCCATGGTGATATGCTGGGTCTGATATAACCCTTGTCCAGTAATTTCTGTAACTGTACCTTCAGTTCCTTCAGTTCAGTAGGAGCCATTCGATAGGGTGCTTTAGATACTGGTGCGGCTCTAGATATAAGATCTATAACAAACTCTGTCGCTCGATCGGGTGGTAGTCCTGGTAGTTCCTCAGGAAATAAATCTGGAAAGTCACGCACAACATCAATATCTTCCATTCGTGGTACTTCCTTGGTGAGACCAACCACGGATACTAGATACATAACTCTCCTTTCTCGAGGCATTTTCTAGCCTTTAATGCATAGAGGATGAGTTTTCATCTACGGGAAAGTTTGGTTCCCGCAAAACTAAACTCTGCTCCTTCCTTGTCTTTAAATGTCAGTTTCTTTTCTGCACATAATAGGTTTGCAGAATGCCGAGCTAACCAATCTATTCCCATGGCCAAATCCAATTAATCAATGTAAAATTCCAATTTTTCAAGTCATATAATCAAAATACTGTATTTTCCATCGTGTGGTCGATGGTGGGGTCGCAATATATCCGACCACAGGGTATGCGACCTCACAAAACCCTGTCAACTCACCGAGAGCCTGTGGTCGATCGTGTGGTCGCAATATGTGCGACCACAGGTTCCGACCACACGAAGTCTGTCAGCTCACCGAGAGCCTCTAATCGATCGTGTGGTCGCATATTTGGTCAAATTTGGCGACCACACGACCCCAAATCAAGTTTTTAAACCTGATTTTCGGAGTCATTTCCCACTTTCTCTTTTGCTTTCAACTCAACTCGCTTCCACTGAGTTGCTACAGTGTCGACCACTCGTGTTTGGTGATTCTTTCTTCCATTCACGACCTCCACTCCGTTCCTTCAGGTATGTTCTCTACTGGTCCTCATTTTTAAGCTTTCAAAACAAGGTTTTTCCCCATTTATAGCATTTTCTTCAAATTAAAATTTTTCTAACCCAAAAATTTGATTTTTATTGGGGGCTTTTGCTATTGGCCACCTAATGGATGAAAACCCTCAAGAAAATTTGAGTTTCATCGGTTAGTTTTTGAGAAACTTGAAAATTTTCATTTTTGACCTAATTTTTGGGATTTTTTCAAATTGTCAAAATTTCTTCAAATTTGATCTTCTTAGTTTAAATTTCCAACTGTATGAGCCTTGCAGGATGGTTTGGAACATATGTAAGTCCTCCTGCCCAACGGTTTGGGTGAAAAGTGAGGTTTTTGGCCAAATCATGCCATTATAATGCCAAAATTTTGAGTTTTTCTCTATAACTAATATCTTGCTTGTTGGTCTGTGTCTTTGCAGATAGCATAGCTCGTATCAAGGTCCCCAGAGTTCATGATCCTCTTCGCTTCCGGTCCAATGAAACAGAGACTCAGTATGCTCGTTATGAGCGTAAAAAGGTGGAAGGGGGTCATTCTGTAAACCTGGCTAATTTAGCCTTGTTTAATGTGGAGGGTGCCTTTGGTGATATGGATTGGCTCCCCGTGATATTATATGAGGGTTGCCCCTATCCTGCACTGGTGAAGCAGTTTTATTGCAATCTTCAGGTAGTGGGTGATCCAAATGATACAGACAGGGTAGGGAGCTCAGGATCACCAGTTATGTTAAAGGAGTAGAGATCTCCTTTAACTGCCAAGAGTTGACTGATCTCCTGGGTATATCAAATGATGGCCCCTTAGTATACTGTGCACCTAAGGAACCCCAATTCCTATCTTTGATGATGCATGCAAAGATTGATCGCTAGCTTCTTAGGGATGATTGCTGGGAAATGAAGGCAATCAACCTACGGTCGAAACCTCGGGTGTACTGCAAGATTATTCAGTACAACCTAAATCCTCAGAGTGGCCACTATGAGAAGATTTCCCAGTTGACCTAGTATCTCTTGTACTGCATCTGCACTAGGCAGCCCGTCTGCCTCCCGTACATTATTATCAGGACGATGTGTCGTGCTGCGATGCCTGGTCAGATGGGCAACCTATCCTATGGGCGTTTGATCACTACCCTGCTCACTCGCCTGCATGTCGATTTAGTTGATGAGAGGATTCATGAGGATACCTTCTCGTCTGACCTTGATTGGGAGGCCATCTGCAAGATGGGGATGCGAGATGCGCAGGTCAGTGACGAGGAGAGGAACGCTATAGTGCGTCTCCGTACTCCGATAGAGATAGCAGACGCTGAGGCGACAGCAGCAGTAGCAGCAGGGGTCCATGGGGGTGATGCTGAGGATGATGATCGTATGTTCACGGATGTAGATGCCATACCTCCTCCATCACCACTGCATTCCATTGGAGCTAGCCCTTCTCGGGTTCCTTTACACTTAGCTGGTCCTTCGCACCCACCATCTGATGACGTGATGGGGCTGCTGCGTAAGATTCGGGAAGCCCAGCATGCGATTGATCAGTGGGTGGCCGATCTAGCAGCTAGTCTCTAGGTGACCCAGACTCTGGTAGCCTGGCTTATGAGGGTGTATGCTGAGGATTATGATCGAGATCGTGAGGCACCTCTTCCTCCAGCACCTCCAGCTCCACGATGCATATTTTCTTTTTTATTCGATGTGTACATGAAACTTATTTTTCATCTTAACAGTACATTATTCTCTTTCTTAATTTTTGCCTCATACAACACTGGTGCTTATAGTGTGTTCTCATTAAAGCTTTTAAATTTTTCCTAACTCAGTTCATGAACTTTTGTGGAAGTATACAGGTTTAATAGACAGAGCCTGAGAGCTCTGATACCAAGTTGTCACACCCCAATTCTGCACCAACCAGAATGGTGTGATGAACCGTCTATGATCCAATGGTTCAACCAGGATCTCGAATAGGCCGTGTCCCTTTGCTTAAACCATATACATCCACAACCATAATCAGAATAAATAAACAATAGCGGAAGTCTTTAATATTAATTAACTGAGTATCTAACAGTGATATCATAAATAAAGGATACAATTATCTCCAAAAGACTAAGACATAAAATAAAATAAATTAATCAATTACATCTTCTAAATAATCTAACAAATAATCTAATCAAAGACGCATGAGTTGCACTCGCACGACGAATCATGCGACTCCATCATAGCTTCTGCATCCATCGTCGCAACATGCCCGTACATTGGAATATTCATATAATCTTTTACCGAAGGACCTTCATCATCAACTAAAAATATTCGACGTCGAAAGGGTGAGCACACATCATGGCTCAGTGAGCAAACAAAACAATGCAACAAACATATGCATGCATTCAATTCATATCTTTGGTCCGGTTCATAAGTTTGCAATGTGCAATAGAAAGGATTGGTGGCCGCCGCACCTCTATACACGAGTGTGTGAAGTCGTCCAATGGATCAAACACCATTGCCGTCCAACATGCACCCATCATGGAATAGAGATAGAGCTAAAGTGCCTGGATCAAACACCGCATGACACTTCCCCTAATGCCCTACCCATACCAACACGTAAGCCCCTATTGGTGAGGGCTTGCAAACTGGGCTCGCAACTAACCATTCCTAATGTCAAACAGTGTATCCAAGGCCTCACCCGAGTATCCCTCAATACGTCCATAGAGATAAAGCTAAGGCCCCCCAGAAGAGTCAGAGACTATACGGACCAAGACCACCTCCCCTGATGCCCTACGACGTAATAGTTCTGCTAAGGTAATGGCGATACAACGATGTCAGTGGACAAGACTTGAGTAGAGATAGAGCTAGAGTCTGGTGACCAGGATGAACCACAGTGTCACGTCCTCCCCCTAATGCCCCACTCGTATCAAGTACACTAACCACACACATACATTCACATGCCTATTCCAAGCATCATTCATCACATCATGTTATAAATAAATAGAATTAAATATGCATGAGCAGTAATAACATGAATATTGGATGACATGTGAAATGTATATTACAATCATACAAGCATAGAATCATTCATGGTATTGACTCAATAAATAAAAATAATTTATTATTAGCCAATTAATTTAGGTCTTGTTTCCTCACCTTTGGTCGATAATAGATCCTTGTTCAAGCTTTGTAATTCACTCTTAGACCACTTGGAAACCTAACAAATTTATAGATTTTAAATTAGAATTAATTCCCATGAATTTAAACTAACAGAAACTGAGGGGTCGCAGGTATGGTAGCACATGTGGTCTCAGTTTCTTTGACCACAGGGTGTATGGTCGCAGGGTGTGGCCGCATATCCTGCGACCACACATGCGACTACACCCTCCCTGGAACTTCCCGAGGGCATGTGGTCGGATATGTGTGTCTCGTGTGGTCGCACATCATGCGACCACACGTGTGATGGTCGACCTTTCACTCTCAACTCCAATTCCTTCATGCTCAGATTCCTTGGCTTATCATTATGGTCCTTCCTATGATTGTTCTATGGCTTAGAACTAGTATTTTATACAGAATCCATTGTCTACATAATTTTCTCCCATGGATTCTCTTAGAATTTATCCATGGATTGATGATTTGGGTTTCACCTAAATCCTATCTCTTTCATGAACTATTCCAAGCTCTCAATTTAACATGGGGAATGTTTCCATACCTTAAGCTTGTTGAAGATTTAGAGTTTTCTCTGAATTTTTTTCCTCCTTAGTCTTCCTCTTTAATTCTCCTTCTCTTCCTTCTCTTCTCTTTCTCCCACTTTCAGTTTAAGTTCTAAAATGGTGGAAGAGGCTAAGGGACGTCCTATTTATAGAAGAGAACCCTCCATAATAAGCCCTACTGAGTTTAGGAAAGAACCCCCTTTCGATTAGGAAGGTTTCCTAAATTCGGTTCTGTCTGGAATCCGTGTGGTTGGAGGTAGGGTCGCAGAACCCATCGACCACACCTTCTGAAACATGAGACCACATGACCAAAATTCCTGTGGTTGCACTATTTTGAGGTGTGGTCGATCACACCTATTTAGGTATGCGACCATACGCTCATAATAGATTTTTTTTAGGTTAAATTTCATACCTGGTCTTGTGGTTCTTCATGCACTTGGTCCACTTGGCCTGACCATGATAGGAAGACCTGATACAAGGTGGTAAGACCGATTAGTTTGATACAGGTCTTACACTTGGGGTCTTGGATCATTCCTCACACTAGCACCTTTTGTATCACTTCTATCTTAGCATGCTTGGTGCGGATAGGGTATCAGGGGGAGGAAGTGGCACTGTGATCTCTGGCCTGGCCACTAGACTCGAACCCTATCTCTATGCCGTAGGGAGCTGTGCTGGGATAGGGTCTATTGTGATGACATACAAGATTGGTTAGTTGGGAGCCCAGTTTATAAGCCCTCGCCAATAGGGACTTACGTGTTAGTATGGGTAAGGCATCAGGGGAAGTGTTAGCAGTGTGTGATCCAGACACTTTAGCTCTATCTCTATTCCATGGTGGGTGCATGTGGAACGACAGTGATGTTTGATCCATTGGGTGGATTCACACACTCATATATAGAGGTGCGGTAGCCACCAATCCTTTCTATAGCACATTGCAAACTTAAAACCAGACCATAATGTGAATGTTACTCATGCATGTTGTGTGTTGCATTGTCTGATTTTCTTACTAAGCTAAGTTGTGAGCTCACCCTTGTGTACACACTATTTTTAAATGTTGATGCAGGTTACACTGTGGAAGACTATGTGGATGCTCTAGTGTATGGTACTGCTACTGCCTTGGAAGTGCAAGCAGGGGAGGACGAGCATGATGCTTCATGCAAGTGCCCTTTCTACGTGTACCTCTAGGATGGTTTTATTTTATTCTATTTTATTTCAGTTGGATTCATAAATTGTGTAAAGATATTTTATTTACTTTTTGGTGTGAACCGTTGGTTCAGTGGCAGTTCACTCACACTTCTAGTTCGGTCGAAATTGGGGTGTGACAAAGAGGTACTACAATCCTAGAGTAGTCCTCAACGAATCGTTTGTAATAACCAGCTAATCCCAAAAACTTCTGATCTTTGTATTGTTCTTAGGCGTTTCTCACCCTACGATTTCTTCTATCTAGCTAGGGTCCATATTTATTCCTTCTAATGATACTACGTGACCCAAGAAAGTTATCTTATTCAACCAGAACTCACACTTCTTGAATTTGGCATACAATTTCTTCCTTCTCAACCATTGTAAGGCTGCTCTATGGTTCGTTACAGGACTTCCTTCGTCTTTGGAATAGACCAATATATCGTCTACAAAAACTATGACTGACATGTCCAATATGTCATGTAACACCCGATTTATAAGCTTCATAAAGATGTAAGGGCAATGGTTAATCTAAACGACATAACCAGGGATTCATAATGCCCATACCTGGTTCTGAAAGTCATCAGTCATCCTTAAAATGTCACTATCCTTAATCTTCAATTTATGGTATCTTGACGTAAATCGATCTTAGAGAATATATTTGCTCCTTGCAACTGATCAAATAAATCATCATACAAGGTAATTGTAAGACCCGTGTCAAACTAACTCGATCTTACCACCTTGAACCAGGTTTACCCATCATGGACGAGATGAATGAACCAAGGGCGTGAAGGAGATCGTGATCCCAGGTATCAAATCGACCCAAAAACACTTAATTTAAAGGGAGGGTTGCATACCCAGCAAGGGAGGGTCGGACCCCCCAAGATAGAAAGTCAGACCCCCTGTTTTACAGAGGGGGTTGGACACTTTAGGAAACCAAGGGTCAACGGGATCATCGACCCTCAGTTGCCGCCAGAAATTGAAATTAGGAAAGTTTCTAAATTTCGATTGGATTCCTTCCAAATCTCAATGGGACTTAGTTTAGGAGTTTCCACCCTATAAATAGGACGTCCCTAAGCCTCTTTCACTCCTTTTAAAACTCTAATTGAATTGAGAGAAAGAGAAGAGAAGGAAGAGAAGAAGAAGAGAAGCAAGGGAGAGAAGAAAAAGTAAAAAGGAGAAGAGTTGCAGAGAAGGAGTATTCTTCTCAGGTATGGATACTAATTTCATGAATTTCTACAAACCTTAGGTAAGATAAGGATGAGAGTGTGATCTCGGAGAAACCCAAACCATCAACCCATGGTTAGGTTCCATGGAAACCCATGGGAGAATACATAAAAGCTATATAGGTGGATGATTCATGGTTCTAGACCATGGAATGTATGTTGAATGGACTGTAGGAGCAAGCCATAGGACCCCAAACACGAAGAATGGACTAAAAGGAGGAAAGTTGACCAAAACCCACAGGGGGTCGCACAGAGGGTCGATGACCATCCAACCCTATGTGACCCTGAGTATCGACCCCCAGGGTTCTGGAAGTCCAGATTAGGGGAGGGTCGCACCAGGGGTCGGTCATAACTCAGACCCTACCTCCGACCCTCAGTTAATAGAATGGTTTTAAAAATTAAAATAAATTTTAATTAAATTTTATCGACTTTGTTAGGTCTTCTAGCAATATAATAGCAATATAAAGGTGATTCTAAAGCTTGGAAGAGTATCTATTAGCAAGCTAAGGTGAGGGAACAAGACCTAAACTAATTGGTTAATAATAAACTACTTTTATTTTCTTGAGTCCAATGCCATGCTTGATTCTATGCGAATATGCTTGTAATGTGCATTCAACATGTCATCCAATATTCCTGCTATTATTGTTCATGCATATTTAATTTTGTTTACTTATAACATGATGATGATGATTGATGCTAGGAATAGGCATGTGAATGTTTGTGTGTGGTTAGTGTGCTTGATGCGAGTAGGGCATCAGGGGAGGTGTTATGCGGTGTTTGATCCCGGCACTTTGGCTCTATCTCTAACTCAAGTCTTGTGCATTAGCATCGTCGTATCGTCGTTACCTTAGCAGTCTATACCGTAAAATTGATTTTCGACGGTCTTCGCTGGCCTCTTCGCTTCCTCATATATAACTTAATCTATTATGTATCTCTTTCTCATCGAATTTTTCTTTCTATATTCTTGATTTATGTGGTCGAAGCACCACTACACTAGGTGGCAAATTGTCTCGTTCGCAGCCTTCATTCATGCCTGCTCGCTTCCACACACGCCTTGCATTCTGAACGGTTGCTATTGCGACGTAGGGCATCAAGGAGGGTCCCGATCCTTGAGTCCTATACTCTACCGAGTGGCCTTAGCTCTATCTCTACAGGTGCTCTGAGGGATGCTGGGGTGAGGCCTTGGATACATTGATTGACATTAGGATTGGTTAGTAGCGAGCCCCGTTTGCAGCCCTAGCCATCAAGGGTTAATTTGTTGGTATGGAGTTGTGCATCGATAAATGTGACCTTCGTTGTACAATATTCATTATGGGTGCTATGGGCGACGGTGAGAGTCATCGGGCGTATCCACACTCTCGTGCATAGAGGTGCGGTGGCCACCTATCCTTTCTATAGCACAGTGCAAACGTAAAACCAGACCAAAGATATGAATTGATTGCATGCATATGTATTTTTGCATTGTTTTGTTTGCTCACAGAGCCGTGATGTGTGCTCGCCCTTCGACGTTTGTTAGGAAATTATGCTACGCTGGGATCATTCCCTCGACACGTAGGACACAATATCGGCGCCACGTGGAGATTCACCATTTGGCAAAGGATAGGAACGGTATTACCCCTCAAGCACAGGAAGAAAGGGTAAACTCGGTATTTCAGGGTTTTGCACTATTCACTATAAATAGGGCGAATCCTGAGGTTTTCCACATTTACTGCTCACTTATTACTCCTGGAGATTCACGCTCTGACACATCGGTCGGAAAATCTCACCTCACCCCACACTTTACAATATCTTAGTGGACTCGACACCAAGCCCATGGACTGTTCACAGAGCCTGACTTTGGCATCGGAGTGGACCCAGGGCATCTAGCCCGCCTCCCCCCTTTGCTTTTCCTTGTCTTGCAGGTCCAGTAGCTCGGAGAGGACCCACAGGACGGATCCGGGCCGAAACAACGTCGAATTTTTTTTTAGTTGATGATGCAGGTACAACCGTTGAAGATTATATAAATGCTCCAGAATACGGAAACGTTGCAGCGATGGTAGCTGAAGATGAAGTGGATACACATGACATCTCTTGCGAGTGCAACTCATGTGTATTCGATTAGATTTTTAGTTTTATCTATTTGGATTTATTAAAGACATGTATTTGATATTTATTTATTTATGTCTTAGTTGATACAGAATAATTTGTAATTTAAATATTGATATTACAATAGATTCTCAGTTCATTTTATTATAAAACTTTTGCTATTGTATATTTACTCTGATTATGATTATGGATGTATGGGGTTTAGATAACACGGATATAGCCTACTCGAGATCCTGGTTGAACCGTTGGTTTGTTAGCGGTTCATCACACCATTCTGAATAGTGCAGAATTGGGGTGTGACAACTTGGTATCAGAGCTTTCAGGCCTTGTCCGCTAGACTAGCATACTTTCACAACCAATTATGAACTGAGATAGGATAAAAAGTAAAAACTGTAATAGTAACACACTATAAGCACAAGTGATGTTTAAGACCAATTTAAAAATAGAATAATGCATCTATTAAAGGGGAAACAAATTTTAAATACAATGCGAGAGAAACAAATATATATATATTAATACTTAAAGCAGAGTACAGTCCACAACCCGGACAGTTACTCTATATTACAAAGAAAAAAAAAGTAAAGAAATGTAATCATGAAGCTGGAGGTGAAGGAGGAGGCGGTGCCTTGCGGTCTCTGTCATAGTCCTCGGCATAGACTCTAGTCAACCAGGCCACCTGAGTCTGAGTCGCCTGAAGACTAGCTGTGAGATCAGCCACCCGCTGATCAGTCCGACGCTGAGCGTCTAGAAGCTCCACTATCCTCAGATCCGATGCGCGCTGAGCCTCTCTAATCTCGTGAAACATACTCAGCACGTCATCAGAAGGTGGACGCGAAGGACCAGCTGCATGTGAAGGACCAGCCGTAAAAGATGTACTCGCTCCAGAAGCATGTGTAGAAGAAAGAGGTGGTATGGAATCCACATCCATGTAAAGACGATCATCATCCCCGACAAAGACCACCGGGGGACCCCAATGCAGCTGCTGCTGCCTCGGCGTCGCTGATCTCGATGCGAGTGTGAGGGCGCACCATCTCGATCCTCTCCTCGTCACTGACTTGGGCATCCCGCAAGCCCATCTTGCAAATAGCCTCCCAATCTAGAGGCGACGAGAAGGTTTTCTCCTGAATCTTCTCATCCAATAAATCAACCCCCAGGCGGGTCAGCAATATAGTGATCATATGTCCATAGGGTAGATTACCCCTATGACTGGGCAATGTGGCACTGATCATAGTCCGCATGATGATGTAAGGAAGGCAGACGGGCTGTCTAGTGCAAATGTTGTACAGAAGATACTGGGTCAGTTGAGAAACCCTCTCGTAATGGCCACTCTACGGAATCAGATTATGCTGGAAAATCTTGCAAAAGACCCATGGAGCCGGACGCATATAGCAAGCCCTCATCTGCCAGCTATCAGGTCGTAGCAACTGACTATCAATCTCAGCCCTCATCTCTGTGGAGACAAACTGGGGCTCTCCAGGAGCACAGTAAACCATAGGGCCATCATAGGAAATGCCCAACAAATCCGTTAGCTGTCGGTAGTCAAAAGAGACCTCAACTCCCTCGACATAGCTAGTAATCCCCTATCCACATCATTGTAATCCCCCACCATCTGGAGATTACAATAAAACTGTCGCACTAAATCCGGGCATGTGCAAGCGTCGTAGGTAATGACAGGGAGCCACCCCATATCACCAAAGGCTCTCTCCACGTTGTATAAGGCTAACTCAGCCAAGTTCACCATACGACCTCCCTCCACTTTCTTACGATCAAAGTGGGAATATTGTGCCTCGGCTTCATTGGAACGAAAGCGAAGAGGATCACAAACTCTGGGTACTTTGGTACAAGCCATGGTATCTGCCAATAAGAAAGAAAAGAAAACATATAATATGTTAATAAGATAGAAAATCTGAAATTTTGACATTATAACGACGTAAGTTGGCCAAAAGCCTCACTTGACACCCAGACACGTGGGCAGGAGGACTTACGTAGGTCCCAACATGTCCTACAACACTCAGACAGTAGGAAATTCTAGCTAATGAAGTCCAATTTGAAGAAATTATGAGAAATCAAAAATTTCGACAAATTAGGGCAAAAAGAGCAAAAATCTAAGTTCTCGATAACCGACCGATGAAACTCAAACATTTTTGAGGGCTTTCGTTCCTTGAGACACCAATAACAAAAGCCCCCAATAAAAATCGAATTATTACGGTTGAAAAAAGTTTAATTTGAAAAATACAAGTTAAATGAACAAAAACCTAGAAATGGAAACCTAAAAACAGGTAAAAATGAGAAGGCATAGCTGAAGGGATGATGTGGACGTCAAAACACGGATCCAAACTGACCAAAATAGTGGAGTGGCACTGTAGCAACTCAGAGGTGGGAGACGAGTCGAAACGGGAGAGAAATGATGGGGAATAAACCCAGAATCGGATCTTAAAGGTCTGATTTTTGGTCTGAGGGTCGGACAATTCGACCAGGATCATCGACCCTCGGATCGACCCCCAGATCGACCCTCAGCTCTCGGGAATCTGACAAAAAACCAGGGTCGGATACTGAGGGTTGGATACCCATCGACCCCCACATCGACCCCTAGCTCTCAGGAAGAACAGGTCATTCCCAGGGTCCGATACTGAGGGTCGGACATACCATCGACCCCCACCATCGACCCTGCATAGAAAAGACAGTATTTTTCATAAAATGAGCTTAAAATTTGGAATTTTACATCGGTTAGCATGCCTACATGCAATATAAATGATTGACTCACCTATTTTGATGATTTTCAGGCACCACCAATCTCAGAAGAAAATATGTCTGGACGTAGAGTAACCAGGCAGAGTCGAAATACAGCTCCACCACCACCTGTGGAGGAAACTAGCCAGGAGAATATATATGCACAGGAAAATCCACAGGTTGTACCCCCAGGAAATCCAGACCAGGCAAATCCTACCAACTTGCCACCTCCACCACCGGAGTTAGCAACCGTGGTAATGAATCTAGCACAACAGCTACAACAGATGCAACATGCATAGGCTCAAATGCAAGTTGCAATGGGGATTATGTTCCAGGCCGCACATGCTACACCCATGCAGACTGGACAAGCCAATGCAGCACCGGTGGGTAACCACCCAGCACCTCAAACACCTCAACCACCAGCTGCACAGATCCCAGTACCTGGTCCGAAAGCAGCTCAGGTTCAGTATCAGTATCCACAACCTATGTTTGGGGCATACCCCCAAAATCAGATGGATCACTCTCGACTGGTTGAGAGATTTCTGAAGATGAAGCCCAAGGAATTTAACGGTAAACCGTCGGATCCGTTATGGCCAACACATTGGATCGACGAGATGGAGAGAAACTTTCTCATGATGACTATTACTGAAGAAGAAAAGGTGTTATGTGCTACCTTCATGCTGAAAGGCGATGCACACCATTGGTGGAAATCTACCAGGGCATATCTACTGACCAAGCACGCCCTATTGACTTAGGCTATTTATAAAGAAGCGTTCTTTGAGAAGTATTTTTCCCGAAGCTTCAAGGATTCTATGGAGAAGGAGTTCCTGAGTTTATATCAGGGCCAAATGTTTGTGGATGCATATCAACAGCGTTTTGAGGAGCTGTTTTTCTTTGCACCACTTAGTATGCAAGAAGAGGACACCAAAACCTGTAGGTTTGTCACGGGACTCAGAGAAAGCATCAAAGAGCACGTGTTGGGCTTAGACAAGAAGATTTATAATGAAGCCGTGCAAATTGCTCGAGTTATAGAAACGAGCCAGAAGGAAAGCTATTTTATGCAAAACAGAGGTGTGAAAAGGCCAGCTGGTAATTCTTACAACGGAGGTAATAACAAGACATACAAGCCTTTCCGTACTCAGAATTTCACCGCTGCACCTAAGACCACTCAAGCAGCTCAGCAGCAACCAAGGCCAAATACTGAAAGTCCAAGACGTTATAACTGCAATCAAGTGGGACATATGATGAGAGAGTGTCCTAAACCCAGGAAGCCACAACATCAAGGACGAGTTTATGCTGTTACGTCTGAGGAAGCTGCCGCATCACCCGATGTGGTCACAGGTATGACCTAAACCTTTAAGTTGTATTACAATGTGTAAGCATGTAGACTAAGTTTAAACAAATCACAGGTATTGTACCTATAAATGGCATACCCACCAGAGTACTCTTCGATTCAGGAGCTACTCATTCCTTTATATCTGTGTCGTTTGGAAAGAAACAGAACTTACCCATCAAAACATTGGACTACAAACTACTTATACGGTCACCGATGGGGTTAGAAGTGGAATTAGAGTTAGGTTATGGGCCATGTCCAGTTCTCATTGGCGAGAAAACCTTAGATGCAACCTTGATCCAACTTGGGATGGCAGACTTTGATGTCATCTTGGGAATGGACTGGTTAGCTCGGCATTCTGCAAACCTATTATGTGCCGAAAAGAAGCTAACATTTAAAGACAAAGAAGGAGCAGAATTCAGTTTTGTGGGAACCAAACTACCCCGTAAACGCAAGCTCATACTCTCAGCACTAAAGGCTAAGAAGTGCCTTGAGAAGGGGGCAGTCGGGTATCTAGTATCAGTGGTCGACCTAACCAAGGAAACACCACGAATGAAAGATATTGATGTCGTGCGGGACTATTCCGACGTATTTCCAGAGGACCTACCAGGATTACCACCCGACAGAGCCACCGAGTTTGTGATAGACCTTATACCTGGAGCTGCACCAGTATCAAAAGCACCTTATAGAATGGCTCCTACTGAACTGAAGGAATTGAAAGTGCAACTACAAGAACTGCTGGACAAGGGTTATATTCGACCCAGTATATCACCATGGGGAGCACCGGTATCATTCGTAAAGAAGAAGGACTGTAGCGTTCGATTATGTATCGACTATTGGGAGTTGAACAAACTGACAATCAAGAATCGATATCCACTACCTCGGATCGATGATTTGTTCGATCAGTTGCAAGGAGCGAAAGTATTTTCTAAGATCGACCTTCGGTCCGGTTATCATCAGTTGAAGATTAAAGAGGGTGATATTCCTAAGACAGCTTTCAGGACCAGATATGGACATTATGAATTCTTGGTCATGTCTTTTGGATTAACAAATGCACCAGTAACTTTCATGGAACTTATGAACCGGGTTTTCCACGACATGTTGGATACGTCGGTTATAGTATTTATTGATGATATATTGGTATATTCCAAGGACAAGAAAACCCACGTTAAGAATCTAAACGCCGCCCTACAGCGTTTAAGGAAAGAGAAGTTGTATGCAAAATTTTCAAAGTGTGAGTTTTGGCTAAGTGAAGTCGCCTTCCTAGGCCATGTGGTATCCGCTGAAGGAATCAAAGTGGACCCCAGCAAGATCAAGGCTATTGTAAAGTGGGAAGCACCAAAAAGCATTGCAGAAATAAGAAGTTTTCTGGGTCTCGCTGGTTATTATCGGAGATTTGTAGAAAACTATTCCCGGATTGCCGTACCTCTCACCAGTTTGACTAAGAAAGGTGAAAAGTTCATGTGGATGGATAAATGTGAGGAGAGTTTCCAGACATTGAAGACCAGATTGATATCCGCTCCGATTTTGACTATTCCTGTCCCAGGACAGCCATTTACCCTATACACTGATGCGTCAGGACTGGGATTAGGATGTGTGCTTATGCAAGGAGAACAAGTAATTGCTTACCTCAAGACAGTTAAAGATACATGAGAAAAATTATCCCACTCATGATTTGGAGTTAGCGGCGGTAGTACATGCTGTCAAGATATGGAGACATTACCTATACGGAGAGAAGTTCCAGATTAAGTTGGACCATAAAAATCTTACTTATTTATTTAATCAGAAGGAGTTGAATATGAGACAAAGAAGATGGTTGGAACTATTGAAAGACTATGATTGTGATATCCAGTATCATCCGGGGAAAGCTAATGTAGTAGCGGATGCGTTGAGCAGAAAGGCGATAATAAAATCTCAAGGGGAGGTTAGTACAACTGCAGCTATATGTACTACCGAAATGGTATTCAATCATGGCAATGAGCAATATGTGATAGGTACAACGGATGGATCAGCCAACCAAGGGTTTATTCATTGGTTTTCAAATATATTCGCGGCATTGAAAATTATACCGGATATAATGGATGAAGTGAAGAGAGCTATCAAATCAGATCCGTATCTGAGAACAGTACAAGAAGATATCGAAAAAGGTAGGACTAACCCTGAGTTCACCTTGGACGAAGAGAAAGTACTGAAATACAAAGGAAGAATATGTGTACCCAAAACAAAAAATGTGGACATTAGACACCGACTGATGAAAGAAGCCCATACCAGCATTTATTTGATACATCCTGAAAGCACAAAAATGTATCATGATCTAAATAAACTATATTGGTGGAGAGGAATGAAAGCAGATGTAGCTAAGTTCGTGTCTCAATGCCAAAATTATCATAAAGTAAAGGCTGAATGACAAAGACCTGCAGGACTGTTACAGTCGTTACCGGAACCAGCATGGAAATGGGACTGCATCACTATGGACTTCGTCACGAGATTACCACTGACTCCTCGAGTAGTTGACGCAGTTTGGGTGATTGTAGACCGTCTGACTAAGACAGCTCGCTTCATACCGATACGACCTCAGTATACACTGGAAAGGTTAGCAAAGCTGTATGTGGATAATATTGTTCGGTTACACAGTGTACCAGAGAGCATTGTATCTGATAGAGATCCTCGATTTACTTCCAAGTTTTGGGAGGGATTGCAAAAGGCTATGGGTACAACATTGAAGTTCAGTACTGCATTCCATCCACAGACAGATGGACAGTCAGAGCGTACAATCCAGATTCTAGAAGATATGCTACACGCATGTGTAATTGATTTCAAAGGATCATGGGATGAAAAGTTACCACTAATCGAGTTCGCTTATAACAATAGCTATCAGGCTATTATACAGATGTCACCATATAAAGCACTGTATGGCAGAAAGTGTCGAACTTCGTTGTTTTGGAATGAAGTTGGAGAACGTAGTATTGTTGGGCCAGAATTTGTTGAAGAGACTTGTCGAGTGGTAGACATTATCAAGGAAAGGGTAAAAACAGCTCAGAACCGTCAGAAGCAATATGCAGATACTCGACGCAGAGATCTTGAGTTCGCTATAGGTGACAAAGTATTCTTGAAGGTATCGCCTATGCGAGGATTGAAACGGTTCGGACAGAAAGGGAAACTCAGTCCAAGATATGTCGGGCCATATGAGATTCTAGCTAAGCATGGAAAAGTGGCTTATCAGTTAGCACTACCACCATCTATGTCAAGTGTGCATGACGTATTTTATATTTTCCTATTGAAGAAGTATGTCAAGGATCCAACGCACGTTTTGACAATAGATTTACCGGATTTGACTGATGATTTGACATTTGAAGTAACACCAGTAGAAATCACCAGTCGAAAGGTTCAACGACTACGCAACCGAGATATATATTATGTTAAGGTCATTTGGAAAAGTAGAGACATGGAAGAAATTACTTGGGAGGAAGAGAATGCTATGCAAAAGCAATACCCTCACTTATTTGATTCAGAAGGTACGTATAATTTTGGGGACGAAATTTTTATAAGTAGGGGGGAGTTGTAAGACCCGTATCAAACTAACCCGGTCTTACCACCTTGAACCAGGTTTATCCATCATGGACGAGATGAATGAACCAAGGGCATGAAGGAGATCGTGATCCCAGGTATCAAATTGACCCAAAAACACTTAATTTAAACAGAGGGTCGCATACCCAGCAAGGGAGGGTCGGACCCCCCAAGACAGAAAGTCAGACCCCCTGTTTTACAGAGGGGGTCAGACACTTTAGGAAACCAAGGGTCGACGGGATCATCGACCCTCAGTTGCCGCCAGAAACTGACATTATGAAAGTTTCCAAATTTTGATTGGATTCCTTCCAAATCTCAATGGGACTTAGTTTAGGAGTTTCCACCCTATAAATAGGACGTCTCTAAGCCTCTTTCACTCCTTTTACAACCCTAATTGAATTGAGAGAAAGAGAAGAGAAGGAAGAGAAGAAGAAGAAAAGCAAGGGAGAGAAGAAAAAGTAAAAAGGAGAAGAGTTGCAGAGAAGGAGTATTCTTCTCAGGTATGGATACTAATTCCATGAAAATCTACAGACCTTAGGTTAGATAAGGATGAGAGTGTGATCTCGGAGAAACCCAAACCATCAACCCATGGTTAAGTTCCATGGAAAACTATAAGAGAATACATAAAAGCAATATAGGTGGATGATTCATGGTTGTAGACTATGGAATGTATGTTGAATGGACTGTAGGAGCAAGCCATAGGACCCCAAACACGAAGAATGGACTAAAAGGAAGAAAATTGATCAAAACCCACAGGGGGTCGCACAGAGGATCGATGACCATCCGACCCTATATGACCCTGAGTATCGACCCCCAGGGTTCTGGAAGTCCAGATTAGGGGAGGGTCGCACCAGGGGTCGATCGTAACTCAGACCCTACCTCTGACCCTCAGTTAATAGAATGTTTTTAAAAATTAGAATAAATTTTAATTAAATTTTATCGATTTTGTTAGGTCTTCTAGCAATATAATAGCAATATAAAGGTGATTCTAAAGCTTGGAAGAGTATATATTAGCAAGCTAAGGTGAGGGAATAAGACCTAAACTAATTGGTTAATAATAAACTACTTTTATTTTCTTGAGTCCAATGCCATGCTTGATTCTATGCGAATATGCTTGTAATGTGCATTCAACATGTCATCCAATATTTCTGCTATTATTGTTCATGCATATTTAATTTTGTTTACTTATAACATGATGATGATGATTGATGTTAGGAATAGGCATGTGAATGTTTGTGTGTGGTTAGTGTGCTTGATGCGAGTAGGGCATCAGGGGAGGTGTTATGCGGTGTTTGATCCGGGCACTTTAGCTCTATCTCTAACTCAAGTCTTGTGCATTAGCATCGTCGTATCGCCGTTACCTTAGCAGAACTATTGCAACGTAGGGCATCAAGGAGGGTCTCGGTCCTTGAGTCCTATACTCTACCGAGGGGCCTTAGCTCTATCTCTACAGGTGCTCTGAGGGATGCTGGGGTGAGGCCTTGGATACATTGATTGACATTAGGATTGGTTAGTAGCGAGCCCCATTTGCAGCCCTAGCCATCAGGGGTTAATTTGTTGGTATGGAGTTGTGCATCGATAAATGTGACCTTCGTTGTACAATGTTCATTATGGGTGCTGTGGGCGACGGTGAGAGTCATCGGGCGTATCCACACTCTCGTGCATAGAGGTGCGGTGGCCACCTATCCTTTCTATAGTACAGTGCAAACGTAAAATCAGACCAAAGATATGAATTGATTGTATGCATATGTATTGTTGCATTGTTTTGTTTGTTCACAGAGTCGTGATGTGTGCTCACCCTTCGACGTCGAATTTTTTTTTTTAGTTGATGATGCAGGTACAATCGTTGAAGATTATATAAATGCTCCAGAATACGGGAACGTTGCAGCGATGGTAGCTGAAGATGAAGTGGATACACATGACATCTCTTGCGAGTGTAACTCATGTGTATTCGATTAGATTTTTAGTTTTATCTATTTGAATTTATTAAAGACATGTATTTGATATTTATTTATTTATGTCTTAGTTGATACAGAATAATTTGTTATTTAAATATTGATATCACAATAGATTCTCAGTTCATTTTATTATAAGACTTCCGCTATTGTGTATTTACTCTGATTATGATTATGGATGTATGGGGTTTAGATAACACGGATATAGCCTACTCGAGATCCTGGTTGAACCGTTGGTTTGTTAGCGGTTCATCACACTATTCTGAATAGTACAGAATTGGGGTGTGATAGTAATGGGTATCAATTCTTGATCGTGAGCTTATTTAATTCCTAGTAGTCTATACACAGTCGAACACTATATTCCTTCTTTATGAACCACACTACTGCTCTCCATGATGAAATACTTGACTAATTAGAACCTTTGTCTAATAACTCCCGTAGTTGAGTCTTCAATTCCTTCAACTCTGTAGGAGTTATTTTATAGGGTTCCTTAGACACAGGTGTCGTCCCTGGTAACAAGTTGATAACGACTCAAACACACGATCAGGTGGAAACCTAGGTAAGTCTCCTGAAAACACATCAGGGAATTTTTGTATCACCTCAATATCTTTCATCTGTGGTGCTTCATTAGTAACATCTACCACATATACCATATATCCAACTCCTTTCTTTTTAAGGCATCTCCTCGCCTTTAGTACAGAGAGGATAAGCTTTCACTTCCTAGGCAATGCTTCCAATAAAATTAAATTATGTGTCATCTTTGCTCTTGTCATTCATGACAACCTCTTCTATACACATAACAGCTTTGTAGAGTGTTGAGACAATCAATCTATCCCCAAGATGACGTCAAAGTCTGTCATCTCAAGTCAAATAGGTTGCATCCAAATTTCGTCCATCCATACGACTAAGACATTGTTCATAACACTCATCCAATATAACATCTAGTCCAAAAGGGCTTAAATTAGTAAAATCTCGTATAAGGTCTTAAGAGCACATCTATCTCCTTCATCTCTTATGGTTTTTCAAAGACCATCACCAATAATCTCATATTGTACTCATTAGCTTATATCTCTTTTATCACTGATGTTCTACCCTGATCTCTCTTTCATATATCCCGAAAGCATCTTTTGATTGTTTACTCATTACATATCCAACATGTCCACACATAAACATTAGGGTATATGCTTAAAATTTCATTATTTCCACTAAACTCTCTTAGTCTTTACTCAATCCTCTTATTTGACATTGGGAATAACTCACTATTACTTATACTAATCTGAATACTATCAATGCCATGATTTTTTACTCCATCCTTGTATCCACTCTTAGATATTCTTTTTGAAATCTTCTTCCTTGTCAAAATTCATACCGATATAGCCATCTTTAACTCTGTTCAAGCGCTATCTACTATTTACTAGTCACTCTTGGTAGCTCTCACTTCTTACTCATGCACTCTTTTACAGACTATGACTCGTATCCATCCATCTAGTAATCTCAAAATAGATTCTCCATTACTTCATCCGAGATTTCTTGGCTATAGAGATTATTCTGAATTCAATCGTCTTCCCTCCAATAATTCATTTATTAACTAAACATCTTATCAATGGAGATTGAAATATAAGAATCAGAATGTTTATCCAAAAGCAATTCATTTCCTTCTTTTGAATTGAGTATATTGATGAACACTTGTTTTATTTAGTGAACCGAGGTTCAAATAATCAAGAGTAAATCTATGGTAACCAAACCGACATCCAAAGATCGTTAGGTTGCACGGTGGTCCAAATACATGAAAAGAAAGGTTCTATAGCTCTTAGCCTCATGGTTATAAGTTCTTTCGAGTATATAATGTCATTGGTTAAGGCACTTTAAGAATAAATCTGGAGAAAGTTTTTGGTACATCAATAAATCAGGTATAAAATCAAAAAAAATGTCCATTCAAAATGATTAAGCCTTTGACTGTTTATTCAGTTCATATCTCTATTCATATTGTCGATCATGAGAGTAGCTTAGATTGGTATAATCAGGACTAATTCTAAGGAAACAACATCTATAACTCCAATTGACAGGTGGAATCGAGAAGGTATCCTGTCAAGACATGATAATTTAAAATCAGATATGTACATCCTCTATAATCATGAGGGTAAGTCAACGATGTACCGCATCCTATATACACCTATCTAGATATATGACCACATTAGATTTGATCCCTTGCTGAAAACGTATGAGGCTCCATCTTCAAAAAAATGTTTCTATGTTCTTGTCTGAACATTCTGCCATGGTGCAGCTATCACATACATCGATGGCTGATAAGGATAACCACCTTGATACACTGCTTGTTGTGCACCAAGCTTCTGCACTGGGGTGTATGTTATTGAAACTAGCTGTATGGTAGGCATTGTATTACCGCTAACATGTGCTAGAGGTATAGTGTAGCTACCAATAGGTACTGTACTTAGTCTGACCCAGAGGTATTAGGATAGCATTAGTAACTTGGGTAATGATTTCCATGGTAACTTGTATAGCTGGTATCATCTGTTATTGCTTTTATATTTTATCGGACCAAGTTTATTACATCTGTGGCCAAGGCACTTGGTAGTCCAGGTAGATTGACTGGAGTGGCCTGGTTGTTCACCCCCTTTGATTTGCTCCAGTCTGATTATCATTATTTGACATTTGCTCAGATGGGTTCTCATTACCCATTCTCTACCCAGATGGTAGTGGGGTTGGGTTGCGGCCTCTTCTTAATGCTCAGTGGTGACGGATCAGGGTGTGGCAGATCTCACTCTGAGTCTCCACGTCACCCAGGAGTATAGCTTTATCTTCTTTTATAGTTACTTTTATTTTTTATGTATGACCATTGTTATCCTATCTCTGTTGGATTCTACCCGAGATCTTTCTCTTTACCACTGTAGGGATTTAGGCATTACTAGCTATTTTTCTTCTTCCTTTGTCATACATCGAGTTTCACATCTTGTGAATACCAACTCTATATTCTAATTTTCTGCTTTACAGATGCTCCCCTCTTGCTACTATACTATATTTTTTGTATACTCAGGAAACTATCCAACTTGTAAACCGTATCATATCTTATTTGTTTATCAGGATACATTTAGATTTTTCTTTTTCTTCGTTTGTATATACATATGGTTTTCCCTTTTATATGTACATTATTATCTTATAAGTTATGTCTCAACCAACACAGGTGCTTATGGTGTGTTGTATTAAAGCTTTTAAATTTAACCTAACTCAGTTCATGATTCTTGTGGAAGTATTCAGGTTTGATGGGCAGAGCCTGAGAGTTCTGATACCAAGCTGTCACATCCCAATTCTGGACTAACCAGTGGTGTGATGAACCATCATGAGAACCAACGGTTCAAACCAAGATCTCGTATAGAGCGTGCCAACCATGTTAAATCAAAACACATTCCAAAATAATAATCAGAGATAATAATTAAATTGCGAAAGTCTTATTAATAATGAACTGAGAGTCTACAGTAATAATTAAATATTCCACAAGTTATCTTCAAGAATCAAAACATAAATATAACAAACTATTACAAATCCCATAAGTCAAATATGAAAAATAGAACACTAAGCGTAATTCAGTGGAAACGCTCACTTGATGAGTCATATTCGTCATCCACAGCTTGCACGACCATAGCCCCACTTTTCCATACGTTGACATATTCATGTAGTCTTCAACCGTAACACCTACAACATCAAAAACTAAAAAGAATTATGCGTGCGAGGGTTAGCTCTCCAACATGAGCTCAGTAAGTAAACAAAATAATACAATAAACATATGCATGCATTCAATTCATATCTTTGGTCTGATTTTAAGTTTACAATTGTGCTATAAAAAGGATTGATGGCCACCGCACCTCTATACATGGGTGTGTAAGCCCACCCAATGGATCAAACACCATTATCATCCACATCCACCCCACCATGGAATAGAGATAGAGCTAAAGTGTCCGTATCACACACCGCCAACACTTCTCCTGATGCCTTACCCATACCAATACGTAAGCCCCTATTGGTGAGTGCTTGCAAACTGGACTCGCAACTAACCAATCATAATGTCATCCAAATGTATCCAAGGCCTCACCCTAGCATTCCTCAATGCGTCCATAGAGATAGAGCTAAGGCCCCCCAACAGAGTCAGAGACCACACGGTCCGAGACCACCTCCCCTGATGCCCTATGACGTAATAGTTCCGTTAAGGTAATGGCGATACAATGATATCAGTGGTTAAGACTTGAGTAGAGATAGGGCTAGAGTCTAGTGACCAGGCTGAACCACAATGCCACGTCCTCCCCTTGATGCTCCACTAGCATCCAACACACTAACCACACACACAATTACATGTCTACTCCTAGCATCATCATCCTCACATTATAAATAAACAAAAATAAATATGCATGAGCAAAAATAGTAGTAATATTGGATGACATGTGAGATGCACATTACAAGCATAGAATCATTCACTACATTGGACAAATAAAATAAAACAGTTTGTTATTATCCAATTAGTTTAGGTCTTGTTCCCTCACTTTTGATTGATGTTTGTTCATCTTTCAAGCTTTGGAAGCCACTTTGAATCTATTGAGAACCTAAACAATTAATGTATTTAAGTTAGGGTTTAAGTTTACCAAGTTACAGTAGTAAAAAACCTTGTCTAGTCTCAAAATATACTTGCTGATATCGTATAGTCACAGGTGTAGTTGAACCTGTGGTCTTAGTATATGCGACCACACACTGTGTGGTCGACCTCTGTGGTGGCATTCTACCACAGCATGAGACCACATGATTTTGGAAAACTTCCTGAATAGTTGTGGTCGACTCTCTGGTCACCCTGTGGTCGACCATAGCTGCGACCATACGAAGTTTGATTGATTTTTTTACTTCTTACATGAGTTTCTCCTCTTGACTTATCAATGGGATTCACCCTAAGATTATTTTATGGCCTTTAATCACAGTTTATCCTTATCAATTTTTCCTAACCTATTCTCTTATGGTTTTCCTTAGAAATTCCATAACCGAAATCGTTACATTAAATTCAACACATCAACTTGATGAAAAAGAACCTATCCTATCTGATCTAGCTTTATAAAGACAGGTTTATACCTTAAACTTACAGTAAGGAGATAGAATTCTTCTCTGTAAAACCCTTCCCCAAGCTTTTTTCTCCTTTTCTTCTTCTCATTCTCTTCCTCCCTCTTTCTCTCTTAGGTTTAGAGTTTCAATTTGGATTCTAAAAGAGTGAGAGAGGCTAAGGGATGTCCTTTATATAGAGAAAAATCTCCATATAGAGTCCCACTTTAATTAGGAAAGAGATCCCTTAAGATTTATAAAGTTTTTATAACTCAGAGTCGGTTTCAACATCGTGCGGTCGCACGTGTGGTCATAGAATCCGTCGACCACACGTCCCAAATATGCGACCACACGTCGTGCCGTCTCATGTGTGTGGTCTCCTGGTCGACCACACATTCGACCACACCCCTCAAAAATGAAACCACACGTCTATTTTTTACTGGTCTCACTTCTTTTATGGTGTGGTCGACCATACCAGTTTAGGTAGTAAACCACACACTCAAACTTTACTATTTTTGGGTCGATTTGCTTGTCTAGCCTTGTGGTTTCCTCACACGGTTAGTCCACTCGATCCGGCTATGATAGGAAGACCGATCACGACATAAGAACGTAAGGTTACACATGATTCATGATGTGTGGGTCTTACAGACTCTTTATGAAAATTTCATCCACCGTTGAATGCACTAATCAGATCGTACGGCTGCTCCAATTTGGATTCGGTTCAGATTTTTATGTCAGAGTTTAAGGCAGTATTTAAAGGCTCAAACGAACTCAGATTTTTCTCCATATCATTTTGGAAAGCTCAAGACGTCCTCTACAATTTCACTGAAGACCACTTTTCAATTCTGGAATTATTTTCATGTCAAAAACCTGCATGACGCTCAGAACATCAATATTAAGAATACTAGAATTTTCTTATCTTTTAACAATTAATTGACAAAGTCTCTAAAATATGCCAAATTTATAGAATAAATTATAATCAACTCAATAAGGCATAAAACATATTAAAAAATATAATGCAAAGGGAATAAAAATATAGAAATCACACTTATTATCCACTTATGCTTAATTAGCAATGCTTGGGACTGAGGTTGGATATGAATATCAAGAGGATCATTTATATATGATCCTATACATGATCCTAATGATATTTCAATAGTTGTAAACCCTTAGTGGGTCATTATTAGTAACAGAATTCTCAATTTTGAATCAAGAAATGAAACCCATGAAGTTGCTGAAATTTATTGTTAATTTATGCTAAGATGATTAATGAATGTTATATGTTTTAAATTAGAGCTTGGGGAAGCAAAGTGAATGTTAAGAGGTGTATTTCATAGGTATTAAGAGGTAAGGAAGTGATAAAATAGTTGCAGACCTTGGAAGCAAGTTTTAATGGCAGATTTTATTAGAACTATGAAGAAATCGATTATTTTTTATATGGGTTTTCTACTTAAGATAATAATGAGCTGGGTTTTGGTTTTATCTCTTCATTGAGTAATGAGAATGTATTCCTAATGCTGAATCAGTAGGTTTGAGACCTTTTAAACCCATTTGGAATGATTTGTAATTTCAAGTTTAATGAAAGGTTAATGGGTTACAGGTTCGGCCCGCCGGTCTAGTCAACGGGTTACCATCGGATCAAAAGACCGGTCTTGGATTGATCCAATGAATCTGGTCTTAAGATCTCATCAGTTCAAGTAAGATTCTGGGAAGCTGGGTCGCACGTGCCGAGTGTGAGGATATTCTAGAGAATGTTCCTCTTTTCCGTCTCTCAAAACAAATGAAGGGGAGGTCCCTAAAAATAATAAGTCGTAGATCATCACCTTTAATCTCATCTACCCATATCGATGGACGGTAAATAATCATAGCCGCCACCTAAATCAAGGTCTAGGACCTATAATGTCGTCATCTTGCAAGGGGAGACGTCTAATGACTCGTATCCCAAATTTGGCATTTATCTTCATAGATTAATGGGCCACAACCATGAACATATATAAAATAACCAATGGGCTATAGGTCACCAATATATAGGAATGACTAATGGGCCACAGGTCTAAAAACACACTGCAAACCATGAAATAGAAAGTAAACAAGTTAAGGAACAGGTAAGAGTGTCAATACCTGAGATAATATCGATGGAAAGTCGTCAGTAAATGGAATGAAATCAAGGAAGTCAAAAGAGGGAGATGAATGAGAGACATATGTGCGTAAAGAGAACAAAAATGGACAATGAAATGTAAGTAGAAAGACTTACCGTTGACAGAAAGGAGGGACCTTGAGCTTCAGCACCTTCTTTCGGCTTCCTCCCCAAGAATGAAAGAGGAAAAAAATATAAACAAAGAGAAGAAGAAATCCTCCAGACTATTGTCTTCTAAAACCCTACTTTATATTAGGGGAGCAATAGGATCAGGTTGGGCCAAGTATTTGCAAACCCCAATCCTACCGAAGGCCCTTTCATGTTAACCCAAACCCTACCCTACCCTGTCAAGGCCAAACATAACCTCAACCCTTATCTTACCCTGGCAGGGTTCACTCAAACTCTATCCTACCTGATTGACCCTAACTGGGCCGAGCAGGGTCGGGTTTACACTGATTGACTCTGAATCAAGTTCTGGCTGACCTTGGTTTACCCTGAACTCAACATTTTAACATATATTAATATTACTAATACATCATTCCCCGCTAAATATAATAATATGAGAATGAAAAACCAAAAGTGCATAACAGTGTGCCCATTGCCTTGGTTTTAATTCGTTGACCATTCTAGTTGATTAAATTTAATAATGAAAACCTAAAGTCCAACAGTAACACATAGCTTAATAACATTTCCCATATTTCTGCTTAACCAAAGAAAAAAATCCCTTCTTCGTGATAGTTTCATTCTGACGCCTAGCAGCCCTTCCATAGTCGACTCTCTATGAATTTCTTTTTTTAATAAATATAAAGGTTAATTATAGATGCCATAACTCATAAATGTTTGTGAAGTTTTAAGAAGTCACAAGGCAAAATCTGAGTCACTCAATTTTAACAATCTCTTCTCTTTTTTTGCTTTTTTTCTTTTTTTGGAATTTACAGGAAGTTGTAAATCGAAAGAGAAATCTTGAACATCAAACATGGTTGTACAATGTAAATAGAGAACGTAATATGGGATTAAAGAAATTAAAAAAAAAGAACCCCACATCTTTTTGTAATTATTCAAAAAGATGTTAGTCATTACAGTTGCAGATAAAAAATAGTGGACTGAATTTTACACGAAAAGTAATTGCACTGAGTGTATTTTCACATAGTTTCTAGACTGGCCCATTGCTAGATTTTTTCACTTTTAAGATCAACTTGCATCGTGAGAGCAATGATTTGGGGAAGCCTGCTTAATGACTTCTCAAAAAAGGGGATTGCAAGAGGGAAGAACATAGGAAGAAGAGTACCTAATTGGTTACTGTTCAATGCTACTTCTTCTTCTTCTTGCAATCACAAGGTGGAGGCTTGGAGGTGTGGAGGAAAGGCAGAGAGGAGGGAGAAGCTCGGCGGCGTCGCCTCTCGGGAGAGGAGGCAGGTCGGCATGGTCTCTCCTTAGCTAGATAGCCTGGACTCAAGACTCACTGTGGGGTTGCAAAAGGGAGTTACGATTTTGGGAGAGGGAGATTAGGGATTAGGGTTTTTACTTTTTAGAATATATATATATATATATATATATATATATATCAAAAGTAGTTGGGTAGGGTCAAGTCGGACTCAACCCGAAGCCTCAACCCTAACCCTACCCTGTACCCTGATTAGGTCCAATCAAGGTTCGGGTCGGGTTAGGCCCTGACCTGGTTCAGGGCGAGTTTGGGCAGGCTCAGGTCGTTAGGGTAAAACTTGCACTCCTACTTTATATATCAACACTAGTTTTAGTATTTACACAAACCTTCTTTGCAAAAATTTTTCTTAAAGACTCACCTTTTCTCTGTGTATTCACACTCAGCCCTTGGGCCCTTGAATGGGTTTTTGACCATATTTGCACTTCAGGCAGAGAGCCCATTTTCGGCCCATTGAAATACACTCAAGTGCATAATAAAACAAAATAAATTAAATTAAATTAAAAGGGTTGTTATTATTGTAATAAAGGTTTGTTATATTTGGAAATATAACAAAACAAATCTCAACCATTTGTACACATGCATAGACATATATGGGTGCATACCAATACATAAGAGGTATTTGATTGAATTAGAGCTTAAAATTCGACATGTGGGTAAAGTAGGACATATTATATCTAAAGATTAGAATGGACACATCAACGGCCCATGTGACATTTGGAAAAATAATAAACCCTTATTACAACAATAATAATCCAAACTGAAAATAATAATAACAATGATAATAAAATAAAATAGAAATAATAATAATAAAATTAAAAAAAAAAAAACAATACAATAATTATGATAGAAATTGACTAGGGAACAAGGGTGCGACAAAAATGGGATACCCAACATCGGGCCGCATGAGTACCTGGCATGTTGGCTCGTGGCAAGTCAACTCGGGGCTTGACTTGGATGCCCTGCCAAGTTGACTCAATTAGGGAACCCGAGTCACTCCCTAAAACCTTTTTTTTTTCTTCCCTCGGCCAGTGGATCTAACCCGTCTCTTTCGCCGATGGATGATAAAGCATCCGACTTCTGATAGCGACGATTTTTATACAACCGCGATCGTTTCTTCGAGACCTTCGATTTGATATTTTATTTGATGTATTTTAATCATCAGAAAAATTCGATGAAAAACAAATATTTGATAATTCCATTTAAAACAGAGAGAAAATCTCAATGTCAGACCCAATTTGTTTGGATTTATCTTTAAATTCATTAATCATCGATCCAACAGATAAATTTCAACTCCAGGATTACTGCTCTCCCATGCAGCGAGACAGGTTTCTTCTCCCTTAACTCTTTTTATATTAATAAAATAATTATATAAATCAGATAGATTATGTGAGTACGAATTGAATACCTTTAAATTCAGAAAAAAAAATGAATACCTATAAACGGATTGATGAAAATATTATTTCTTACAACAGAACAGACACGGATGGGATTATAATTTTTTAATACTATTCCTAATATTCTTAGTCCGGCGATGTGTAACCTATCATGTAAATGTTGCGTGAGTTCCACTAACACCACCTATTCACTCTTGACTCTTGAGTATCATTTAAGTGTTGCGTGGGTCTCCGTACCCAAAAAGAAAAAGAAAAAAAAAGAAAGTGTTGTGTGGGTCCCATTAACACCGCCACTTACGCAACTAATGTGTGAGGTTGTACTTCCTTTCTAAAAAATTTCTATCCAGCCTCCCAGTCCGGCCGGCACCGATGGATCTTTCTAATGAGCAAGAGCATAATCTAATAATAGTGCTGACCCTGCTGGGCGTCTCAAAGAATCTGAATCTCTTCTCCTCATAACCGTTGGATCTTTCTGATAAGCGAGAGCATAATCCAACCACGGTTGGATTGGAACAAAAGCCGTTCAATTATTCTAACCTTAATAGCATGATGATTATTTGGGTAGTACTACCTTGGATATGCGGCAAAATCAGCAGTTTTGCATAAACGGCCGTCCAGTCCACTGTCGTTGGTCTATAGAACATGTATATCCACGTGTCAAACGATGCGATCTTACCGTTCCAATCTTAGACGTGCGTCTCGCTTGAGTTCCAGAACATCAACTCGATGTGCCCACGTGTCAAACGATCCGATACACCAGGTTTTAAAATACATGTGTGGCTCTGATTTTTTTCTCGACTTCCAACATCTTGAAGATAAGGCATCAAAGCAACGGAGTGGATAAGAATAGATAATTGTGAGGAAAGGTGAGTACTGTCCACCCAAATTGCATCAAACCACGTCAGCCCTTGCCTGGAATTAGATAAGGACACTTTTTTTTTGCTTTTCCTTTTCCTTTTCCTTTTCCTTTCCTTAACCTTTTTCTTTTATATATATATATTCAGATGGAAATAGGAATCCATCAAATCAAGAAATTGGGTTGAAGCGTTAGGGCTTTGTGATTATTGATTCACAAGATAAGAGATAAGGAGTCATCGTTCTTCCAAACCATCATATTTGAAGAATTTGAATATAAACAGTTTACGAATCCCTATCAGCGTCGTTATCAAGCTCTTGTTGTCTGCCCCACGCTTTAGGTTCCCTTACGCTTTTTGTATAGAGTATTTTCTTCAAGAGATTTGGAAATTCATTGGCGTTTCTGAGTTCTGCTTTCTTTTAGATTGAGATTTATCAGAGTTTGGGTTTTCTTTATCAAAAAGATGGCTATGGCAGTTGGATTGATGAATGGTGGGTCTTCATCCTCATGGATTCAGAGAGGTTTCCTGAAGAACAGAAAAGCGAAGACGATGAAGGTTTCTTGTGTTTCTTCTTCTAATGGATTAACAGATCAATACAAAACACTTAGAATCCAACCTGGTGCTTCTGAGGGCGAGGTCAAGAAGGCCTTTCGCCAGCTCGCCTTGCAGGTTCGTTAAACTCTGTTTTTTAATATTATTCTCTCTGAATTTTTTGAGGATTTCTTCTCTGATTGATCTTAATCTATGTTCAGTATCATCCGGATGTCTGCAAAGGAAACAATTGCGGTGTTCAATTCAACCAAATTAACGAAGCCTATGATGTGAGTTTTAGACATTAAGATATAATAATCTTCCAATTGTGTTTTCATTCAAAACTCATTAGGGATTGATCGATTGATGAATCTGGATTTTATTTTTATTTTATTTTTTAATTTTTTTTTGTTGCAGATTGTGATCAGCTACTTGAGGGGAGAAGAGAAGAACACTATTGATCAATACGAATCGGAAGATTACAACGATGCAGACGAACAAATGAGAGGGATGTGCGATCCTGATTGGGACATGTGGGAAGAATGGATGGGATGGGAAGGTGCAGGAATTCGTGATTACACTTCTCACATCAACCCATATATCTAATCTTCCAGGCTCATCAGTCATGATATGGAAGGAGAATCTCTACCGTCAATATTTTCTCTTTTTTTTTTTTCTTTTTTTTTTAATTTGCTGGAGATGAATGGTTTGAGTGGTCCGATCAGAGAGGAGAGGTTGGGTTGTGTATATAGCTGTGGTACTGGTACATGATAACAGTCAAGACCTTGTACATACATATGAGATTATCAGAATAACATTTCCAGAGAAGCCCACTATGAGGCTTTGCCTATTGGGATAATTGAAGAGATTTTCAGAAATTATATTTTCTCAATTATTGAAAATTTTTCTTTCTTAACTTTTGATTTTTCCATTGTGTTCTACGTTGCTGTTGCTATTGCCATGGCGGTCATGAGTCATGACTTGTTGCCAAATTTTCGAACAAAATTCAGGGATTTAGCATGGGGATGTGGAGAAAATAATAGGGGAAGGATCTCCAAACTAATAAGGAAAATGAGGCCAGGTCTCCAAACTGCTCGTTCCAGTATTTTTTGTTTTTTTTAATTCGTTAATTCTTTAGTTTCAATCAAGTGATTGGTTTGGTTGAAATCAATATAATAGAACGAATTTTTTGGGAAAGAGTAACAGATTGGCATGTACCAATAAGGGATTGGTTTCTCAAAATCAAGTTGGACAAAGGAATTTGAGTAAATATGTAAGAAAATGATAGTAATTGTTCCTTCCAATGAATTAAGAATCTTATTATTTAAGGCTGAGTTTGATTGCAAGGAGAATTAAAGAAGAGAGAAATGAAATTTTTTAATTTAAAAAATAAATTTTTGTAATGATTACAACATATGCTATCACATTTTTATAAAATTAATTTCAAATCATTCCATATCTAAGTTATTAACTTACGCAACCTAAGAATTTATCTTTTTCTATCATTTTAAATGAAAATACATTGAATTTGAACAAAAAAATAATCTCATGTTGTCTGGTTCCTCTAATCGTGATCCAACTGTTGGAGTTCACTCGATATGCATACCAATGTACGAGGTGAACTTCAACCACTAGATCAAGACTAGAGTCCTCTTCAAGGACCGAAGACAATTCGAACCTCAATAACAAAAGAACCTTGAAAGCAATCTGATGCCGCTTGAATCGGAATGGATAGAGATCAATCCAATTCCAAATTTTAAAACCTTGAATGAGGCATGACATTGCTTGATATCACTTCAACAATATGCATTTTTTGTGACAGTACTTTTCCGTCACCATAAATACATTCTTATCGCCATTGATTTTCACTGATGCAAGGGTTTGCGTCACCAGTTCGTCGCCATAGCAACCGTGGTCTAAAATCATTTTTGACGATGAAAACTTAGATCCCATCAGCTAAAATGATTTTCAACGATGGAGTTTTAGATACTGCTGTCAAGTTCCATTGCCAAAAATGCTTATTGTTGTAGTGTATGTGATTAGGGGTGAAAGTTTTGCCCTGACGGCCCGAGCCCGCCCAAAACCGCCCTGAACCCGGTCAGGGTTTAGCCCGGCCCGTACCCTGATAGGGTCCAATCAGGGTACAGGGTAATTTTTACCCTGTCAGGGTAAGGGCGGGTAAGGGTTGAGGCCTCGGGTAAAGCCCGGCCCGACCCTACCCACTTATATATATATATATATATATATATATATATATATATATATATATATATATATATATTTATATATTTAATTTATAAATATATATATAAATAATTTTTATTTCATTTTGTTTTTCTAAATAACCCTAAATCCCTAAATCCCTAATCTTCTCTCATTCTCTCTTTCAAACTTTCGGTCTTCTCCTACCGCAATACCGCCTCTCTTTCAAAATTCAGTCCTTCAGAGTTCGAGACTCCTTCTCCTCAGAGGCGCCGGCGCGGCCATTTCTCACTTCTCAGTTTCTCACTTTCTCTCATTCTCTCTTTTTCTCTTACTACTCTCGCTCTCTATTTCTCCTACCGACGGTTTCTCTATTTCTCCTAAAACCGGCGAACGCAGCTGAAGGCATTGACGACGGCTCCTACAGGGCAGTTGACGGCGAGAGCGTCTCTCACTCTCTCTTCCTCCTACTGCCGAGTCGACGACACTATCTACAGAGTAGAGCCACCATATCTGATTCACGGATTCAGTCCCATCGGATCATCTTCTTCCTCTTCGGCCTGATTTTAGGTATAAGGTATTTATCTCTCTCTCTCTCTCTCTCTCTCTCTCTCCCTCTAGTCTCTCTCTCTCTCTATCTTTCTGAATCTTTGCAATTTGCACTTTGCACATAATATTAGGTTTCCATCTAATTGTTTACCAGAGTTTTAATTTGGTATGAAATAAAACTTAATTATTTGTGGTTCTTTGTTTGCTATCCTTTTTCATTATCTAATTGTTTACCAATTACCAGCGTCCCTCTCTCCGTCCTATCAATTTTCTTAATTTATTTGTGGTTGGTTCTTTGCTTGCTATCCTTTTTCATTATTCTTATTTTTTTCTCTTACGATTAACTTAAAACTTAGTATTTGTTTACCTGTCCTCTAGTTAAATTGATTTTGGAGGTAGGTAGTACTGTAGTTTGGCAAGCATGTGGTTCATGATAGTTAGGTTATTCAAATGCCAAAAGGGGTGTGATTATGGAGACTTCTGTTGGAATTGTGATGCAGAAATACCAGAGGAAGAAGAGGCTCAACTGAGCCTGCTGTTTTAGAATTCCTGTTCTTACTAAGAATTCTCAGTTTTGTTCTATCTGAAGGATCTGTTATCCGTTTTCTTCAATTTCCTGATTGTTATTTAGTTAGTATCAATCAGACTGGACCAGAATTAATGGTAGCAGAGAGATATGGTCTCAAAGCTAAGGTGGTGACACTGATGAGTGATGACAGAGGTGGTGTCACTCCATTTCTTTGTGCAGAGATTGGCTGTGGAACATTGTTTTAGGTATATCAATAATATTCAATTAGGGTCAATCAGGGTAAACCCTACCCTGATTTAGGGTCAATCAGGGTAAACCCGACCTGGCCCGGCCCGATCAGGATAAATCAGGGTAGGGTAGGGTTTGGTAATACCCTGCCAGGGTAGGGTAAGGGTTGAGGTTATGTAATACCCTGACAGGGTAGGGTAGGGTTTGAGTTAGCATGAAATTTTTTTGGGTAGGGTAGGGTTTGCAGATATCCGGCCCAACCCGACCCTGTTTCACCCCTATATGTGATGATGACCAGAAAATGATGCATGGAAAATGGTGTATTAATTTAGTGTAAATGTAGGGAGTTGAAAATGATGACCCCCCTTACAGCAATCGGGTGGCATGTCATTCATTTACTTCATTTCTTCTTCCTAATTTCTCCATGGGATTCTTTAAATTTTCAATCCCTTTTGAACCACCATTGTGGTGGGGCCCTTTGACAAAAAAAATCGTAGGTGTAGTGGCACATGAAAGAGTGATGTACTAAACGGATTTACATCGTCTCCTCCCAGTGGTTCTGGGAGGACAGTGGCAACTTATCTCGGATGGTTGCCACATGACTCTCAGTGAATCCGAGACCCATGTCCGAGCCGACAGCCTCTGTCGACTTGGTTTGTCGGTTGGGTGTCGACTTGGATGTGGGTTTCGGATTCACCGAGAGCCACGTGGCAACCATCCGGGATAGTTTGCCACTGTCCTCCCAAACCACTAGGAGGAGACGATGCGGATCCTGTAGCAAACTGGCAATATATGTATCCGATGGCATAATGGTATTTAATTAAATATAATCCAATACTCAAAATGCCACATAATCGTAAAACGATAAAAGAATTTTTGAACAAATATGTCAGTAAAGGGTTGGTGGTATGAGGTAATGGAATTATATATATATATATATATATATATATATATATATATATATATATATATATATATATATACTTTTCATGGAAAACGGAATTGGAGAAGACACCGGCAAGCTTTAGTTGGTGGTATGAGGTTATGGAATTGAGTGTCCTGCTTCACGGGGAAAAGGGTTGGTGTGTCAAGTGATTGGGTGTTTAAGTGATTAAGTGGTGGAGGTCTAAAAAAAATTGGAAAAAGATTTTTGTAATATGTACTTGGTTCACGCATTGGGTGATAAAATGACTATTCCACACCCATTATTTGGATGTCTTTCCTCATAATCTCATTGGCTCTTCTCTTGCATATAAGGCAAACAGCCAAGTAAGAAACCTTTTTCTAAATTTATATTTTTTAATATCAAAAAAAACATTGAGATATGATCTTGCCAACATATATAGATGCCTGACCTAAGATGTTGTAATACATTGTTGGTGAATTTCATACAATAAAAATTAAAAGACATGAATCCATCTCCTTGGCACGATTAGATTGAAGTGGCTAACAAGTGTGAGCGTACTAGATTTAAGTGGTTAAAAAGTATTAAGTTGTTTGTGAAAATAATTTTTGATATTATTTTAAGTCAGGTAATTCTGTTCATTTCATCATTTTTATTCATCATTGAGTGGGTTGGGAGGTTGCACATTTCAGGAACCCCCCATGGCTGAAGGTGAGGGTTCAAGGGAATAATCCTCAACCCAAATTTTTTGAAATGGTTTTTTGGAGACAGTCCTGTATTTTTGGGGTTTAGAGTTTCTCTATATATAGGATGTATTTTCTCATTAAGAGAGTATTGAACGATGTAATTTTTTCATATAAATAGTAGATTCAGAGATTGATCGATTTGTCATGGACATAACCCATACACATTGTGTGAATAAACCCACATAAAATCAATGTATTGTAATTTCTTTAAGGGTAAATTACACAGACACCCCCTCTACTGTTGTGAAATGAACAGAACTACCCTGCTTTTTCGAAAGTTACACAGAATACCCCTATAATAATGCTATCATACAATCTTGTCCCTACCGTTACTTTCAACTTAACGGTAGATACTCAATTTTTTTTAAGACGAAAATACCCTTACTTCTTAAAAAACCACGAAACCTCTTTGTGAGAGAAGACTATTGAACTCCAGAGCTTCACTTCCTTCTTCTCCCACGACGAATAATGATATACTAGATGTCTTGCTCAATCACTCCCAAGGCAACAGTTCAGAGTTTGGCCGTCCCGATACCAAATCGTTGATTGGGGTCAGTACCCATTTCTCAAATTCGCTTTTTCTAGTTTCTTCTTCTCTTTGATTATTTGTATATGCAATGTTATCAAGACATATTTGCAGCAGGGACCCACACGACCGCTACGACAGTGGAATGGGCCATGGCGGAACTGATACATAGCCCGGATTCGATGGCGAAGGTTTAATCGGAGCTCCAAGAAAACATTAGTGAGAGGAAACCAGTGGAAGAGAGTGATGTAGCTCGTCTCCCTTATTTACAAGCGGTGGTGAAAGAAAGGAGCACAGATCCTCCCCATCTATATCTTCCAGACACTCTGTAACTCTTCCACGGCAAAATCCATCTTCCCACATCAACATCCTATACAACACAAAAACCCAACTCAAAATATAATCAGGAAACAAAAACCCATTCATCACACAATACTAATCTCTGTATGGGTAACAATAATATCCATGACTTTTTATCTCCCCCTGTTCTATTCCTCTGCTTTTCAGAAAGCCAAAGAGTAAAGCAGTAAAGAAAAAACGTACTCACAAGCTGCCGTTGTTGTCCCCGACCTTGCAACCATTGCCACCTCTACTTCTCCTAAAATCAGGAGACAAACCCATATGAAGAAAGGGACCAAAAATGGAAGAAAAATAAGTACGAAAATTATTAAAAAGCAGAGGAAAGAGTGTTATTTACATACGGGCGAGGTCGAATGGTCCAGAAGACGGAGTAAGTCCAGTCTGAATTAAGACAGACACTCCTAAGAGCCTCGTGAAGGGCCATCATCCCAACCGCTTCTTTGCTCCTATCGTGTCACCTCAAGTGGTATCGCTCCTGAAGTGGAGATCTGTGGGTTCATTGTACCCAAGGATACCCAAGTGCTGGAATCGGGATCCGCCATTAAAATCGACCAACAAGGGCCAAACATTGTCAAAGAGGATCGAAGGGAATCGGGATCCGCCATTAAAATCAACCAACAAGGGCCAAACAGAAAGAAAACCTAGAAGAAAACGGGCCAAACACTGTTAAAGAGGATAGAAGGGAATCGGGATCCGCCATTAAAATCGACCAACAAAGGCCAAACGGAAAGAAAACCTAGAAGAAAACGGAAGTGAAGAGAAGAAAGAAGAATGGTTTTACCCTTAGTAAGGGTATTTTCCTCTTAAAAAAAATTGAGTCTCTGCCGTTAAGTTGAAACTAACGGTAGGGATGAGATTGTATGATAGCATCATTATAGGAGTATTCTGTGTAACTTTTGAAAAAACAGGGTAATGTTGTGTAATTTCACTACTGTAGAGGGGGTGTCTGTGTAATTTACCCTTTCTTTAATTATTGTTCTTCTGTTACATGCTTAATTTTTAACATATTATACTTCACCACTGCATAAATCTGCATTAATTTTTTATATTTATTCCCTTGGATTCTTAATGCTAATATGCTTGTCTTAATTTTTTATATTTATTCCTTGGGTTCTTAATGCTCAAGATGACTTTGTAAATTGTTTGAGTGGGACAGGGAGCTATGAGGGGATTCATATCGTCTTCTCCCAGAAGGAGAGGACAGTGACAGCCTGCTTTGGATGATCACTATGTGACTCTCGATGAATCCAAAACTTACGTTCAATTCATCGAGAACTATGTGACGAGAACTATGTGACGTTCTTCCGAAACAGGCTGTAGCTGTCTTCTAAGGGGAGAAGATGCGGATCCGCTATGGGGTCGTTTTGGTATAGGAAAGGGTCGACGCAACCCTTAATTAATGCCTTCGAAATTCCTTCAAGATGAGTGAGTGGATTCCACCCAAAGTTTAGAAAAGTGTTACTCCACCTGTCATTTTTATCATCAAGTTGGTTAGGTGGGGCTAAAATTTATTGAAAAGGAAACCTCCATTTGTTTACATAATTACATTGCAATCAGATAGATAACTACAAAACTACAAATTGGTAAGCCGCTCCAAGGGCCTGGTAAGCTGCGCTGCTCAACCGGTTTCGAGGAGTCCGATCCCAGGTAACAAGACCTCCAAATCTTCTTCCAAAATTTGAGCCAGTCGTCCACAATCATCCCTGCTGCATCTGTCAAGAATCCATGATCCTTTCTCTCTTGTTCCAGCTCTAGACCCCCTGTCGCGGCCAATAGAGGCATCAGATACGGATAATGGTTAGAAACCTGCCAATTCGAGTGCTTTGGAGAAGATTATCGGTTCGGTTCTGATTTGAATTCAGATGATGTTAGTCGGAGGTTCTGGATTGGTAGTGGTAGGGATGTCGTTTGGTTTAGAGTTATAAATGGTTGCAGCAGGGGATTCGGCGGATCAAAGAATGCAACAGAGGGGTATTGTCGGGTTCGACAAGGCTTGGTGTAGCATGTCGAGCAGGGGGGTCGGATACATTATTGCATGTGGGAGTTGGAGAGGGTTTAGCAGTGTCGATTTGCGATGTTGGTGAGTAGGTTCTAAAGGTTTCTGGTGCGATGATTGTGAGGACAACGGTTCATGGACCTGATCTGATTGGGTCTTGGTTCTGATGACGAGTTTGAATTCTGACATGATGTGCATCATGGCCAGTTGATGCTGCACTATGGGCAAAGAAGGACTGACAGATTAGGATGAAGAGTCGGATCTCTAGGTTTACGCTGGAGGTACAGAGGTGAGAGGCTCGAGTAGAGTACTGTGAGTAACGGTGATCTCTCCGGTCGGTGTTACGGCAGTGAGAGAGGTGGAGTCATCACTTCGTATGACGGTAAACTGTGCGGGACACCTATACGGGGTGTGGGCTATGCCGGTTTGGATGTAGCAGTTTGGCAAAGACAATGGACATGCATACATTCTTCTTCAAGGTGACTTGTAGAATCCAAGCAAAGTGGAAATTTATTGAGTTTGGTGTCTGGTACTTTGTGGGGTCCACACAGTTACCAGGGTAGTACTTGTATTAGGGTTTGGGTGTATTACATGTATG
Organism: Protea cynaroides; assembly: GCA_028583415.1. Taxonomy (NCBI): domain Eukaryota; kingdom Viridiplantae; phylum Streptophyta; class Magnoliopsida; order Proteales; family Proteaceae; genus Protea; species Protea cynaroides. The sequence continues at coordinate 85,605,424 of CM053276.1, read as the reverse complement.
GAGATAAACTTGTAATTGTGTGGAGGATTAGGGTTTCTAAGGATCCTTATATATTATCTTTGTGTGAGCATCCCAAGGTAAGGCTGACAGAGGAGTACACTTTATGAAGTGGAGAACTATAAATTCTTTATTGGGAATAAAGGAGATCTCTCTTTCTCTAATGTGGAGGTAGGTATCCCACGTTGGGGTACTGAATCACAGTAAATCTTGTGTTGTGTGTTTGTTTGATCTTCGTTCTTTCTCTCTAGTTTACGCTTTCATCCCTAACAATATTCAGATACAATTGCCAATCTCTCTTGACTGCACGATGACATATTGAGCCATTGATGGAGACATATTTTGGGTATGGAAACTAGACCCATAATATAGAAGGGAATCAGAGAGATGCAACCCAAAGCAACGACGGTGTAACCCACAATAGTGAGGTCCGTCTAATTGAGGAAAGACAAGAAGAAAATGGATAAACAAATGGCAATAATGCGAGAAATACCTAAGCGATTTAGCTGCGACTTTGTACAACAAAGCCATCGACTCAGCGATTCAAAATCTTAGAAACCAGGAGGCTAAGCTGCATGAACTCTCCACTGAACCGGAACCACCAAGATCTTGGTCAAAGAGCTCAAGGGTATGGGAATCACTACCAATTGCGTCGCCCCAACCCTAGTTGCCACTTCGTTGGGAAGACAGGAGACCAACAAGAGGTTGGTAGACGCATGCTCCTTGGGTCAACTTGGGGAACCTCAAGATATCACTCATATCGTGGGATTCATCGCCTCCGATGCCACCCAGTGGATCAATGGCCAGTTCATCTGCGTCAATGGTAGCTTTGTTGTCTGAATCTTTAGTGATTTCAACATAATGTTAAAATTTACATTTTTATTTTTCACAATCTAAAACCAATAGGATAAAACTATTAATCAATTTTTTGGGTTTCCACCATCATTTAAATGCGAATGAATGTAATTGTCAAAACTAATGGGTGGTAAATGAAATTAATACATACTCTAGAGATGGTACGCATAATTTACCCAAGATTCAAATATGCCTCACTAATATATAGATCCCTCTTCCATAAGAATCCATTTTTATATACGAATCGTGTACATATACCATCGTACATCAGACCATATGTCTGCTCGTTAAGAATATCCTTTGTTAATTGGGGCACCAACCCAAAGGTACCCCACCCCAAGTGAGTTTGACTTTGATCTATCCATCCAACTCTCTTAAAGCCACATCATCATGCCGTATAATGATATTTCTCCGAATAGATAACTTGCAATGGTTGACATTTTCTTCGGATATATAAATCAATGCTATCACTAATAAAGCAAAGGTTATCCTTTCCTTTGAAAAAAAAAAAAAAAAAACTACTTGCAAAGCGCAGTTGGTAAGAGGTAATAGGATTTTTACCCCAAAAAAAATAATAATAATGGGATTTGAGGTTTAAGTGGTGGGTAGTATGGACTTTCTATATATATATAGAGAGAAAAAGAAAAAAAGAGAGAGAAAAATAAATATAACAAATTAGAATATACAATTTTTTATTTTATTTTATGCTACTCTCACTGTTCAATTTCCACCAAAATACTATTTCGTGAGCCTCACAATTTTATTAGAATATTAGTTTTTAAATTTCTGTTACTGAATTCTTAATGCTCAAGATAACTTGTGACATGTTTAGATGGGATAGGGAGCTATGAGGTCCTTTCTTTAAGATTAGTAAAATTGTCAAAGGAACGCAATAACCAATTAATAGATGTTCCTATGAATTCCATCAAAATAATAATAATAATAATAATAATAATAATAATAATAATAATAATAATAATAATAATAATAATAATAACATCTCATGTCAAAAACAATAAAATAATGTGATAATGTCTCATATAACACCACATGGAAGTACGTTGTTTTGATCACTTTAAAAATTATGGGACCAAAAATTATATATGGAGAAAAATGGAATCTTTCTCATCATTTCTAAGAATCAAGGTGGATGGGTATAGGTAAGGGTAGGGGTAGGAGTAGGGAGGAAGAAGAGAGAGAGAGATTATGGAGGTGAGGCAGAGGGCAGAGGTGAGGGTAGGGTAGAGGTGCCAAGAATGTAGGACTGGAAGGAGAAGGCGGAGGTAAGGGTAGAATTGTAAAAGGCAGAGTATGAGTGGGAGAATTGGATAGAATGGAAAATATTTCCAGTCTCGATAGAATTGTCTAATAAGGAACCTCAGATGTAACGTTTCAAACATAAAATGTGTCGGGCATAATTTTCTTAAACATTAAATACCTCACCTCTAATTTATATAATAATACTTCAACCTATTTATTTCAAAACATAATCATGTGATAATGTCTCGGACGCCACCATGAAAGAAATGGATCTACATCCTCTCCTCGTAGAACCATTGGGAGGACAGCAACAATTTCATTCGGATGATCGATACGTGACTCTGGGTGAATTCGAGACCCACATTTAAGCCTACACTTAGTCGATAAACCAAATCGACAGAAGGTGTCAGCTCGAACGTGAATCTCGGATTCACCCGAGAACCACGTGTCGACCACCTGGATGAGATTACCGCATCCTCCCAAAACTGGGAAGAGACGATGTGAATCATATCTTTAAAAAAAACATTTATATGTGGAGAAGATCTCAAATCTTCTTTAATTATGCTTAGAAAAAATTAATCGTATAACTCAGGTTCCATCTCTGTCATGAGTAATTGTCTATTGGTGGGTATTGAGGCAACCAACTTTGATCGTGCATCATTGTAAAGCAACCATTTCAATAAAAAGATTCGAACAAAAAAAATCTTTTATAAAAAAAAGGAAGAAATTTTTTTTATGTTTTTTGAATAATGTGATTTTGGGGTTTATGGAATCAGTTATTTGAATTCTTCATATGGAAGATGGTGATAGAGCTTTTTTTTTTTTTTTTTTTTTTTTTTTTTTAGGTAAAATGATGGAACTACCTTAAGATATTTAAATGAAACAATGAAAAGAGTAACAAAGGTATTTGAAAAACTTAAGGAGATAGATAATCACTATGGACAATTTTTAGGGATCTTTGATGAAAAGAGAAATCATAATATTGTAGGTCTCATCTCTCAAATTTATCTTATGGGCTTTATTAATTATTAGACCAATTGACTAATGGGAGTCCACAGATCTTCAGTTCATCGATTTTGATCTGGTTCACCATGAGTTGAAGATAAATCAATCTGATCCATTATGGGAATGATTTATGATTTAAGTTAGTATTATATATATTAGATTTAGAGTTCCTACAACCCTAATTGCTTATTTCATCTCTTTGCTCCATATGCACAGAAACTGAAGGAAACTCTCTAAGATTGTGGAAGACTTGAACCAAAGCTACTCGATACATGCAGAAATCAATCTTCAACTACAGGTACGCCTCAATGATCTCCTATTGTATATTGTGTTTCGTTCTCTGTGTAGATCAATGGGTTGTGATGAGGAACCCTATAAATGTATTAATATAACTAACAGCCGGTATCATAGTTGACCATATAGACTTAGAATCAATGGTAGTAGATTGTAAAGACCTACCTTAACTAACTGACATAATAGAAAAAAAAAAAAAATTCTTGATTTTGGATTTAACCTATCAGAGATTCTTCACCATCGAAATTTTTTTCAACCGGTAAAAGGTCACCAAAATCAAACCGCATGACAGATCTCGAAGAGACGATCATGATGATATAAAAATCATTGCTGTCTCGGGTAGAATTATTTAGACATGGGAATAGAGAGATATCATGTCTGTAATGTACAATACTCATATTTGGATAGATTTTGAAAGTATGTATTTGAGTGCTTTGTTCAAAGGATTATCATCATTAATGTAATTGCTAGAGTTTTGGTATGGGTATTTGTATTTAAGTTTATTTTCATGTTGAACAAGCTGAATGTTATTTGTTTTAAGATCATATATTTATTGCCCTTAAGAGGGACAGTGCATAGATTCTGGAAAATTCTAGACACTGATAATGGAGGATATGGTTTTATATGATAGCAAACTATTTTGGACCTTCTACCAAAAAAAAAAAAAAAAACCTATTTTAGACCAAAGTTTTAGGACAAATCAACGTCTAAGGGTTATATTTAATCCTTTATATGATGAAACTTCTAAACTAAGGAGGGAGGAAGAAATACCGAATCGTTTTGACTTGTAGTAAAAAGAACTAAGGTACAGCAATATTATTGTATAAATTGTATAGAGTAATCAATAATAATGTAACAAACAACTAATTAATATTCAATAATTAATTATCAAGTACTAAATAATATACATGTAATAATCATACATGCATCTAATAGGTTATATGTTAACCTAACTATATACTAAAACTGGAATATACATAAATGAAATATAACAGTACATACCTTATAGAATAAATCCAAAAATGATGTAGGCTTGAGTCGTGTTGGTACACTCTCTTTAAGACTGTATTTGTCTTCTATTAGGTGCAGTAGATCCCCGCAAACTAGCCTCCAAGATAAAACAACCCCTCCAATGACACCCACCTAGTGTATACGCACTGTCAGGTGTATGCAGACCCGACGGTTAAGATCAACCTCCTTTGAAAAGCAAACTCAATGGACTCTGATTAAAACAAAGTAGAGGAAGAGAGTTGCAGAAAGGGAGAAGAGAAGAATTTGAGTGAGATGGATGCTTGGGGTCGGGCTCTATTTATAGGGCTCAAATACCCAGTCATGGCCATTGGATAGGGTGTGACCCTCCAAATGGACTGTCCAGATTGATCTAGATCTCGGATCCTGAGATCGACTGTCCAAATGACACCCCTTTTATATGTAGAGATACATCTCTACACATAAACCCTTTCCAAAAGGGTATCCGGGTAGGGGTGTATCCGAATTCGATAATAACACATACCCATACCCATAGCCCATATCCCACAGCCCACGCCCAGGACCGCACCCACGCCCGTGTCACAATTGCAAGTCTCAGGTCACGATTGGATCCGGTTCAACGCTCGCGCGTGTGCATGTGTCAACCGAGCTTTGCTTCCTTTTTGGGGCTCAATAGGTGGAGGACACTCCTTACAAATAAAGACCTCTCCTCCACAATCCCTAAGCAATGTAGGACTAAAAAGTCTTACATTGGAAAGACCAACTCAAAATAAAAAAAAAGAAATTTCCGCCCAAAACGAAAACCAAATTTTGGAGCTAAAACAAAAAGGAAAGTTTTTTTAATTTAAATCTTTTGAAACTTTCATTTTGAAAAACCTTTTTGACTTTTGATTTTTTTTTTTCAATAATTCCCCCATAAGTTTCAAAAGATTGAGTAAAAATGGAATCAGGTAGTTGATCTCATGAGAACTATAAGTGACGTTGTCGTAGATGTTTTTTGACTTGAATCTACACTAGGTCTGATAGGCCACGCTATAGGGTTCGGGTGAAGCAACGTTCCTTGATCCTTTCCTCATTGGTGTAGCCAACTGACCTATCAGCCACTTTTTACAGTTCAACCCTTGAAAAGCCCTTAATAGTGGATATATTTTTAAACCGGCATTGTCCCTATCCTGGTTCATGAATGTTTATGAAAAAACCCTTAAAACTCTCATTTGAAGCAGCCCCACTTCTTACATTCAGTAAGGTCAACCCATGGTGTGAACCACAGTTAACACACCCCCATATTCCCCTGAGATAATTTGGCTTGACTAAGAATCATTGAGATTCATCCTCTGTTCATTGTGGTGAGTACTACCTTACCATCTAACCAGAATGAGTAAATTTTGATAGTTCTAAACAAGTCATCTGCGTGACTTTGTTCTTACCCATTGTTGGGGAATTATGCCACCCTGTCATGATAGCCTAGACACGTAGGACTCGACCAACGAGCCACGTGGAGATCCCCAATTCGACACAAGAAAGCATCTTCACCAACTCAAACACAAGAGTAAAGGGGAAAAGCGGCATATTGAAAATATACATTATTCACTATAAATAGGGAAAATCCCGAGATTTCAGGTACTACAACATTTATTACTCATTTACTCATCATTGGGATTATCGCTCTGACACTTGGGACGGAGAATCTCTCACCTACCCCACTTACATTTAAAATACTATTGTGGGCTCGACACCGAGCCCATCGACTGTTCACAGAGCCCTAACTTTGGCATCGGAGTGGACACGGGGCCACATGCCCGGCTCTTCCCCTTGTTGTTGCTCGTCTTGCAGGTCTAGTCAGCTCGATGGGCCTACAAGACGGATCAGGGCCGAAACAGTTTGGCGCCCACCGTGGGGCCGCTTTGAGATTCGACGTCAGAAGATAAATCCAGAGAGAAGTCTTCAGTCATGAGTCCAAGAAGAACACGAAGCCAAAGGGTCAGTCCCAACCCCCCTCTGATCGACCAACGGATGAACCTTGAAGATGAAGATAGGTCGAGGCCAAGACCTAGCAGAGATAGAGGAAAGCGAGCAGCTGAGCCAGCACCCTCGCGAGAGGCATTCGTCACCTACGAGCAGTTTGAAACCGTGGCACAGCAACTCGCGGTGCTGACCAGATTTGTGCAGGGGCTACAGACCCCAATAGCTGAGGCCACATCCCGTCCCCCCATAGGTGTCGTCCCTCCGACTGATCCACATCAGGAAGCCGACCTCCCTAGAGATCCGCCTCGCGATTGTCAAAGGCAAAACGGAGCTAGACCCACCAGACATGGGAACGGGGCGCACCCAGCTCCAGAATTAAGCGGAACGGGGTCAACATCACAGCACGGGAGGATCCCTGTCAGAGAAAGGCTCGGCCCGCAACCGAGAGCAGTGACTGGATGAGGAGAAGAGGCCTTGGACGAACTTCTCATCCCGTAACATGCAGCGCTACCAGAGGTTGTCATGGGGTCACACAAACAAAGTGCTCCCATGGACCCGGAGGTAGCCGCGAAAATAGCGGACCAGTTAGCAGCACTGCACTGAAAGGTCGAGACGATGGAAAGGGCAGGGATAACCCAGGATGAGGATAGGAATTATTCTACGGACAACCCTCTGACCGATATCATCATGAGGGTCCCCTTGCCCAACTGGTTTAGCATGTCGCCGGTAGATTCCTACGATGGGTCCACCGATCCAGTCGACCATCTGAATAACTTCATAGGGGCGATGGTCCTCCACGAGAATCCTGACGCGATCATGTGTAGGGCCTTCCCCCTAACCTTAAAAGGCGCGGCTCGGATGTGGTTCAAAAACCTACCCCCACGGTCTATTGACTCTTTCAAGAATATGGGGAAATTATTCAGAATGAATTTCCAAGGAAGCAGGGTGCAGCGGAAGACAAGCGCGCACCTTATGAATATGAGGCAGAGGTCTGGAGAGACCCTGCGGGCCTTCTTGGCCAGATTCAACTTAGAACTTTTACAAGTAAAGGATATCGACGAGGCGATTCATTTCGCTACGTTGAGAGCAGCGGTCACTGACCCAAAGCTCAGGTTCTCAATCGCTAAGAAGGAACCGACAGATTTACAAGAACTCTTGGCCCGATGTGAGAAGTTCGCCACTGTCACACCCCAATCCCGCACTATTCAGAATGGTGTGATGAACCGCTAATAAACCAACGGTTCAACCAGGATCTCTAATAAGTTGTGTCCGTTGAAATTAAACCATACACATCCACAACCATAATCAGAATAAATACACAATAGTGGAAGTCTTAATATTAAATGAACTGAGAAATCTAACTGTGATAATCAATAATAAAATATCAAATTATGTTATATCAACCGAGACATAAATAAATAAAATATCAATTACATTTCCTTAATAATTCAAATAAAAATCTAATAAAAAACACATGTGTTGCACTCGCATGAAGAGTCATGCGTCTCCACTAAGTCTTCAGCCTCCATCGCAGCAACGTGCCCGTGTACAGAAGCATTCATATAGTTTTCCACCGTGGTACTTGCATCATCAACTAAAAATATTCGACGTCAAAAGGGTGAGCACACATCACGGCTCAGTGAGCAAACAAAACAATGCAACAAACATATGCATACATTCAATTTATATCTGTGGTCTGGTATATAAGTTTGCAATGTGCTATAGAAAGGTTCGGTGGCCGCCTCACCTCTATACACAGGGTGTGTAATCCCACCCAACGGATCAAACACCATTGTCGTCCACATCCACCCCAACATGGAATAGAGATAGAGCTAAAGTGCCCAGCCCAAACACCGCATAACACTTCCCCTGATGCCTTACCCATACCAATACGTAAGCCCCTGCTGGTGAGGGCTTGCAAACTGGGTTTGCAACTAACCAATCCTAATGTCAAATAATGTATCCAAGGCCTCACCCCAGCACCCCTCAATACGTCCATAGAGATAGAGCTAAGGCCCCCCGGCAGATTCGAAGACTACACGGTCCGAGACCACCTCCCCTAACGCCCTACGACGTAATAGTTCAGCTAAGGTAATGGTGATATGATGATGTCAGTGGACAAGACTTGAGTAGAGATAGAGCTAAAGTGCCCATATCAAACACCACATAACACCTCCCCTGATGCCCCACTCGCTTTAAGTACACCAACCACACACAAACATTCACATGTCTATTCCTAGCATCATCATCACCATCATGTTATAAATAAAATAGAATTAAATATGCATGAACATTAATAGCAGGAATATTGGATGACATGTTGAATGCACATTACAAGCATACACGCATATAGTCATGGCATTGGACTCAAGAAAATAAAAACAGTTTATTATTAGCCAATTAGTCTAGGTCTTGTTCCCTCACCTTTGCTTGAGTGTAGATCCTCTTTCAAGCTTTAAGAATCACTTTTATATCAATAGGAAAACCTAACAAGTCAATAGATTTTAGTTAGAAGTCATTCAGACAATTTTAGGCTTGTTGTTAAGCGAGGGTAGCAAGGTGGGTTGCAGGTAGGGTAGCAGTTTACTGCGACCCCCAGGGTAGGGTCGATGCCAGGGTCGGATGTTCCATCGACCCTGGGTGCAACCACCCCTTTCCTGGACTTCCCGAATACTAGGGGTCGATCCTGTGGTCTGGTAGGGTCGATTCCCAATCGACCCCACGTGCGACCCCCCGAGGGTTGAGTCGAGAATATCATTCTACAGTCCATTCTTTCATGTTTGGATCCTATGGCTTACTTTCACAATCCATCCTATGCTTGTTCTATGGCTTAGAACTCTAGGTTTCTTCCTTACTTTGCCTACCATGATTTCTCCATGGATTTCATTGAAATCCTCCCATGGATGTATGATTTGGGTTTCTCCTAGACCATACCCTCTTCATGTACTATTCTAAGGTCTTAGATCATCAATGGAAATGTACCCATACCTTAGGTTTTGCTGAGATCCAGAGGTTTCTCTGAATTCTTCACTTTAGTCTTCTTCTCCAATTTTCCTTCTCTTCTCCTTCTCTTCTCTTTCTCTTACTTTCAATTAGGGTTTCAAAAAGAGTGAAAGAGGCTTAGGGACGTCCTATTTATAGAGTAGAATCTCCCAAAATAAGTCCCATTGAGATTAGGTAGGAATCCCATTGAAATTTGAAAAGTTTCCTATTTACGGTTTTTGTCGGCAAACAGGGGGTCGATGAGGGGGTCGGAGATCCCGTCGACCCTCAGTTCTAAGTTGTCTGACCCCCAGTTAAAATATCAGGGGTCTGACTTCTTAGTGAGGGGGGTCGACCCTGCCTATCTAGGTATGCGACCCTGCCCTCCAATTTACTATTTTTGGGTCAGTTTAGTACCTGGTTTCGCTATTTCCTTCACGCACTTGATGCATTTGGCTCGACCATGATAGGTAGACCTGGTAAAAGGTGGTAAGACCAGTTAGTTCGATACGGGTCTTACAACTCTCCCCTACTTATAAAAATTTCGTCCTCAAAATTATACATACCTTCCGAGTCGAATAGATGAGGGTATTGCTTTCGCATAGCATTCTCTTCTTCCCATGTGATTTCTTCTATATCTTTGCTTCTCTAGGTGACCTTTACATAATAAATGTCACGGTTGCGTAGTCGTTGCACCTTTCGGCTGGTGATTTCAGTTGGTGCTACTTCAAATGTCAAATCCTCAGTCAAATCAGGTAGATCTACTGTCAATACGTGCGTTTGATCTCTGACATACTTCTTCAATAAGGAGATATAAAATACATCATGCACACTTGACATAGATGGTGGTAGTGCTAACTAGTAAGCCACTTTTCCACGTTCAGCTAGAATCTCATATGGTTCGACATATCTCGGACTTAGTTTCCCTTTCTGTTCGAACCGTTTCAAACCTCGCATAGGTGACACTTTGAGGAATACCTTATCACATACGGCGAATTCAAGGTCTCGGCGTCTAGTATCTGCATATTACTTCTGACGATTTTGAGCCGTTCTTACTCTTTCCTTGATAATGTCGACTACTCGACAAGTCACTTCAACAAATTCTTGTCCAACAATACTACGTTCTCCAACTTCATTCGAAAACAAACGAGTTCGACACTTCCTGCCATACAGTGCTTCATAGGGTGACATCTGTATAGTAGCCTGATAGCTATTGAACTTAATCAGTGGTAACTTTTCGTCCCATGATCCTTTAAAATCAATTACACAAGCTCGGAGCATGTCTTCTAGGATCTGAATGGTGCGCTCTGATTGTCCGTCTGTCTGAGGATGGAATGCAGTACTGAACTTCAATGTTGTACCCATAGCCTTCTGCAATCCTTCCCAAAACTTTGAAGTAAATCGTGGATCTCTGTCGGACACAATGCTTTCAGGTACACCGTGTAATCTGACAATGTTGTCCACATACAACTTAGCTAACCTCTCCAGTGTATACTGAGGTCGTATAGCTATAAATTGAGCCGTTTTAGTCAGTCGGTCTACAATCACCCAAACTGCATCAACTACTCGGGGAGTCAATGGTAACCCTGTGACGACATTGGCTTTTCCCGGATGGTACACAATGTAGCAGTGGTGCTAACCTCTTCTTGAGATTTCATCATTCCCTTTCTACTCAGTGCGTCCGCAACCACATTAGCTTTTCCCGGATGATACTGGATATCACAATCATAGTCTTTCAATAGTTCTAGCCATCTTCTTTGTCTCATATTCAACTCTTTCTAATTAAAGAGGTAAGTAAGACTCTTATGATCTGATTTAATCTGAAATTTCTCTCCGTACAAGTAATGTCTCCATATTTTGATAGCATGTACTATTGTCGCTAATTCCAAATCATGAGTGGGATAGTTCTTCTCATGTGTCTTTAATTGTCTTGAGGCATAATAAATTACTTGTTCACCTTGCATAAGTACACATCCTAATCCCAGTCATGACGCATCAGTGTACAAAATAAATGGATGTCCTGGAATCGAAATGGTCAAGATTGGAGCTGATATCAATCTAGCCTTCAATGTTTGGAAACTCTTCTCGCATTTATCAGTCCACACAAACTTTTCGCCCTTCTTAGTCAAACTGGTGAGAGGTACGGCAATTCGGGAATAGTCTTCCACAAATCGTTGATAATACCCAGTTAGACCTAAGAAACTTCTAATTTCTGCAACGCTCTTCGGTGCTTTCCACTTTACAATAGCTTCAATCTTGCTAGGATCCACTTTAATTCCTTCAGTGGATACAACATGGCCTAGAAAAGCGACTTCCTTTAGCCAGAACTCACACTTTATAAATTTGGCGTAGAGCTTCTCCTTCCTTAATCGCTATAGAGCGGCATTTAGATTCTTTATATGAGTTTCCTTGTCCTTGGAGTAGACCAATATATCATCGATGAATACAATAACTGACGTATCCAACATATCGTGGAATACCCGATTCATAAGTTCCATAAAGGTTGCTGGTGCGTTCGTCAATCCGACAGACATGACCAAAAATTCATAATGTCCATATCTGGTCCTGAATGTTGTCTTGGGAATATCACCGTCCTTAATCTTCAACTGATGGTAGCCTGACCAAAGATCGATCTGGGAGAACACTTTGGCACCTTGAAACTGATCGAACAGGTCATCGATCCAAGGGAATGGGTACCGATTCTTGATTGTTAGTTTATTCAGTTCTCGGTAGTCTATACACAATCGAACACTACCGTCCTTCTTCACTAATAATGCTGGCGCTCCCCATGGTGATATGCTAGGTCGGATGTAACCCTTGTCCAGCTGTTCTTGTAGTTGTACTTTTAATTCTTTCAGTTCAGTAGGAGCCATTTGATAAGGTTCTTTAGATATTGGTGCGGCTCCGGGTATCAGATCTATAACAAACTCTATAGCGCGGTCGGATGGTAATCCTGGTAGTTCGTCAGGAAATACATCTGGATAGTCATGCACAACATCAATATCCTCCATTCGTGGTGCTTCTTTGGTAAGATCGACCACAGATACTAGATACCCAACTGCTCCTTTCTCAAGGCACTTCCTAGCCTTTAATGCAGAGAGTATGAGCTTTCGTTTATGAGGAAGTTTGGTTCCAGAAAAATTGAACTCTGCTCCTTCCTTGTCTTTAAATGTTTGATTCTTTTCAGCACATAATAGGTTTGCAGAATGCCGAGCTAACCAGTCCATTCCCAAGATGACGTCAAAGTCTGCCATCTCAAGTTGGATCAAGGTTGCATCCAAAGTCTTTTCATCAATAAGAACTGGACATGGTCCATAACCTTTTACTAATTCCACTTCTAATCCCATAGGCGATCATACAAGCAGTTTGTAGTCTAAGGATTTGAGGGGTAGATTTAGCTTCTTTCCAAATGACACAGATATAAAAGAATGAGTAGTTCCTGAATCAAAGAGTACTCTGGCAGGAATGCCATTAATAGGTACGATACCTGTGATTTGTTTTGGTTTAGTCTACATGCTCACATAATGTAACACAAAATGATAAGATCCAGGTCATACCTGTGACCACATCAGGCGATGCGGCAGCATCCTCAGATGTAACCGCGTAAACTCTGCCTTGTTGTAGTTGCTTCTTGGGCTTAGGACACTCCCGGTAATAATGTCCCACTTGATTGCAGTTATAGCATTTTAGCCCTTCATTATTTGGCCTTTGTTGCTATTGAGCTGCTGAAGTAGTCTTGGCTGCAGCATTGAAACCTTGAGTACAGAAGGGTTTGAATACCTTGGTGTTCCCTCCGTTGTAAGAATTTCCATTTGGCCTTTTTATTCCTCTATTTTGAGCAAAGTAGCTCTCTTTCTGGCTTGACTCTATTACTCGAGCAATTTGTATAGATTCATTGTAGATTTTCTTCTCAAGTCCCTAAACATGTTCATGTATGCTTCCCCTAAGTCCCATGACGAATCTTCGGGTCTTTGTATCTTCCACCTGCATACTGACTGGTGCAAAGAAAAACAGCTCCTCATAACGCTGTTGATATGCATCGACAGTCATCTGTCCCTGATATAAACTCAGGAACTCCTTCTCCATAGAATCTCTGAAACTCCTAGGAAAATACTTCTCAAAGAATACCTCCTTATATATATCGCAAGTCAATTGGGTGTGCTTTGTCATCAGATATGTCCATGTGGACTTCCACCAATGGTGTGCATCGTCTTTCAGCATAAATGTTGCACACAATACCTTTTCTTCCTCATTCACTGTCATCATCGTGAAACATCTCTCCATCTCATCGATCTAATGTCCTGGCCACAACGGATCAGCTGGCTTACCACTATACTCCTTGGGCTTCATCTTCAGAAAACGCTCCACTAGTCTAGAGTGGTCTAGTAGATGCGGGACATAAGCCCCATACATAGGTGGTTGGTATTGATATCCACCTGGAGCTACTTCAGGGTTTTGTACTTGAGCCTGCATGATGGGAGTCTGAGGTGCATGGGGTACTGTGTTACTTCCCCCTGGTACTGTGCTTGCCTGTCCTGCTGGCATCGGTGTCGTCTGTGCAGCTGGAAAGGTCATGCCTATGGCAGCTTGCATAGTAGCTTGTGCCTGTTGAATTTGCTGCAGCTGTTGGGCCAAATTCATTACGACAGTAGCCAGGTCTGTAGGTGGAGCTGGCAGATTGGTAGGATTTGTCTGCCCATTAATTACGGACAGTGCCGTGTTCGTATTCTCCTGTATTTTTGGGTGTATCTGGCTGTCTCCCCCCACAGGTGGTGGTGGTGGGATGGAGTTACGGCTTTGTCTGGTCACTCTGCGTCCAACCATTATCTGTTCTGGTAATGGGAATGCCTGAAAATCATAGAATACGTGAGGAAATCATTATATACTTCATTCTCATATTTAAATCCACTAACCAATGATAATTTCAAATTTTTTAGATCATTCTGTCAAAAATACTGTATTTTTCACTGCAGGGTCGATGGTGGGGGTCGATGGATGTCCGACCCTCAGTATGCGACCCTGAGAATCACTGATTCTTACCGAGAGTCGGGGGTCGATGTGGGGGTCGATGGATGTCCGACCCTGGGTTCGACCCCTGGTTCTCTGTCAGATCACCGAGAGCCGTGGGTCGATGAGGGGGTCGGAGGGGGGGTTGGATGTTTTGGTCGAATTCTCTGACCCTCGGACTAAAAATCAGGTTTTTAATCCCGATTTTGAATCCATTTCTCATTCTTCCTCCTCCTTTCCGACTCGGCTCGTCCCTCTGAGTTGCTACAGTGACAACTCGGACTCATTGGTGCTATTTGCTTCTCATTTCGATGTCTACTCCTCGTCTACAGGTATGTTCTCTACAGTTTCATGTTTTTTGGGTTTCTTAACTAGGTTTTTGCTCATTTATATCATTTTCTTCAAATTAAACTTTTTTCAATCGTAAAAATTCGATTTTTATTGGCGGCTTTTGTTGTTGGTGACTCAATGGACGAAAGCCCTCAAAAATATTTGAGTTTCATCGGTTGGTTATCGAGAAACTTGAAATTTCCCCTTTTTTCCCTAATTTATCGAAATTTTTGAATTTCTTGAAATTTCTTCAAATTTGATCTCTTTAGATGAAATTTCCAACTGTATGAGTCTTGCAGGATTGTTTAAAACCCTTATAAGTCCTCCTTCCCACGTGGATGGCTGAAAAGTGAGGTTTTTGACCAATTTATGTCGTTATACTGTCGAAATTTTTGGGTTTTTCATCTTTACTAAACTAATATATGTTTTTCTTTATTTTTGCATATACTATGGCTCATACCAAAGTACCCAGGGTTAATGACCCAGTCCGCATCCGTTCTAACGAGGCGAAGACACAGTATGCCCACTACTCTCGTAAGAAGGTAGAGGGAGGTCGCCGGGTGGACTTGGCTAGCCTGGCCTTGTTCGATGTGGAGAGGGCTTTTGGTGACATGGGCTGGCTTCCTGTGATCACCTATGACACCTGCACTCGGCCGGATTTGGTGAGACGGTATTACTGTAATCTCCAAGTGGTGGGAGATTACAACGATACCGAGAGGGGTAGAGAGCTCCGGATCACCAGCTACGTCAAGGGAGTCGAGATTTCATTTGATTATCGATAGCTAGCCGACTTGTTGGGCATTTCATACGACGGCCCCTTAGTGTTCTATGCTCCTGGAGAGCCCCAGTTCTTTTCATTGGAGATGAGAGATGAGATTGACCGTCAGATCATCAGAGAGGATCGCTGGGAGATGAAAGCAATATACCTTCATCCAGAGCCTCGGGTGTACTGCAAGATTATTCAGCACAACCTGATACCTCAGAGTGGGCATTACGAGAGGATCTCCCAGTTGACCCAGTATCTGTTGTACTGTATCTGCACTAGGCAGCCCGTCTGCCTTCCTTACATCATCATGCGGACGATGATCAGTACTACGTTGCCCGGTCATACTGGCATCCTGCCTTATGAACGCATGATCTCTATGCTGCTTACCCACCTGGGTGTTGACATGGTGGATGAGAGGATTCAGGAGAAATCCTTATCATCACCTCTGGATTGGGAGGCCATTTTTAAGATGGGCATGCAGGATGCCCAGGTCAGCGACGATGAGAGGAACGCTCTGGTGCATCCACGTACTCGAGTGGAGATGGCTGACGCTGAGGCAGCAGCAGCAGCCGCTGGAGCAGGAGTTCATGGGGGTGATGATGATCGTTTATACATGGATGTGGATTCCATACCCCCTCAATCACCTACTCATGCTACGGGAGCTGGTCCTTCCTATGCAGCTGGTCCTTCACATGCAGCTGGTGCTTCACATGTACCTTCTGATGACATGATGGGGATAATGCATGATATTCAAGAGGCTCAGCGCATGTCTAATCTGAGGATGGGAGAGCTTCTAGAGGCTCAGCGCATGTCTGATCAACGGGTGGGAGAGCTTCTGGATGCTCAGCGCTTGTCGGATAAGCCGATGGGAGAGCTTAGGGATGCTCAGCGTGTGACTGACCAGCGGGTGGCTGATCTCACAGCTAGTCTCCAGACGACCCAGACTCAGATAGCTTGGTTAACTAGAGTCTATGCTGAGGATTACGACAGAGACCGTGAGGCACCGCCTCCCCCATCACCTCCAGCTTCTTGATGTATTTTCTTTTTATCTTTCTTTTTGTACTTCAGAGTAACTGTCCGGGTTATGGACTGTACTCTGCTTTAGACTTGTATATATATACGTTTGTTCTTCCTTCGAGTGTATATAAATTTGTTTCTCATTTAATAGATGCATTATTCTCTTTCAATTTTGTCTCAAACAACACAGATGCTTATGGTGTGTTATTATTGCAGCTTTTAAATTTTTATCCTATCTCAGTTCACAAACTTTTGTGGTAGTATACTGGATTACAAGACAGGGCCTGAGAGCTCTGATACCAAGTTGTCACACCCTAATCCCGTACTATTCAGAATGGTGTGATGAACCGCTAATAAACCAACGGTTCAACCAGGATCTCTAATAGGCTGTGTCCGTTGAAATTAAACCATACACATCCATAACCATAATCAGAATAAATACACAATAGCGGATGTCTTAATATTAAATGAACTGAGGAATCTAACTGTGATAATCAATAATAAAATATCAAATTATGTTATATCAACCGAGACATAAGTAAATAAAATATCAATTACATTTCCTTAATAATTTAAATAAAAATCTAATAAAAAACGCATGCGTTGCACTCGCATGAAGAGTCATGCGTCTTCACTAAGTCTTCAGCCTCCATCGCAGCAACGTACTCGTGTACAGAAGCATTCATATAGTCTTCCACCGTGGTACTTGCATCATCAACTAAAAACATTTGACGTCGAAAGGGTGAGCACACATCACGGCTCAGTAAGCAAACAAAACAATGCAACAAACATATGCATGCATTCAATTCATATCTATGGTCTAGTATATAAGTTTACAATGTGCTATAGAAAGGTTCGGTGGCCGCCTCACCTCTATACACAGGGTGTGTAAGCCCACCCAACGGATCAAACACCATTGTCGTCCACATCCACCCCAACATGGAATAGAGATAGAGCTAAAGTACCCGGATCAAACACCGCATAACACTTCCCCTGATGCCTTACCCATACCAACACGTAAGCCCCTGCTGGTGAGGGCTTGTAAACTGGGTTCGCAACTAACCAATCCTAATGTCAAACAGTGTATCCAAGGCCTCACCCCAATACCCCTGAATACGTCCATAGAGATAGAGCTAAGGCCCCCGGCAGAGTCGAAGACTATACGGTCCGAGACCACCTCCCCTAATGCCCTATGACGTAATAGTTCTGCTAAGGTAATGGCGATACGACGATGTCAGTGGACAAGAATTGAGTAGAGATAGAGCTAAAGTGCCCAGATAAAACACCGCATAACACCTCCCCTGATGCCCCACTCGCATCAAGTACACCTACCACACACAAACATTCACATGTCTATTCCTAGCATCATCATCACCATCATGTTATAAATAAAATAGAATTAAATATGCATGAACATTAATAGCCGGAATATTGGATGACATGTTGAATGCACATTACAAGCATACACGCATAGAATCAGTCATGGCATTAGACTCAAGAAAATAAAAACAGTTTATTATTAGCCAATTAGTTTAGGTCTTGTTCCCTCACCTTTGCTTGAGTGTAGATCCTCTTTCAAGCTTTAAGAATCACTTTTATATCAATAGAAAAACCTAACAAGTCGGTAAATTTTAGTTAGAAGTCATTCCGACAATTTTAGGCTTGCTGTTAAGCGAGGGTCGCAGGGTGGGTCGCAGGTAGGGTAGTAGTTTACTGCAAGCCCCAAGGTAGGGTCGATGCCAGGGTCGGATGTTCCATCGACCTTGGGTGCAACCACCCCTTTCCTGGACTTCCCGAATATTGGGGATCAATCCTGTAGTCTTATAGGGTCGATTCCCAATCGACCCCACGTGCGACCCCCGAGGGTTGAGTCGAGAATATCATTCTACAGTCCATTCTTTCATGTTTGGATCCTATGGCTTACTTTCACAATCCATCCTATGCTTGTTCTATGGCTTAGAACTCTAGGTTTCTTCCTTACTTTGCCTACCATGATTTCTCCATGGATTTCATTGAAATCCTCCCATGGATGTATGATTTGGGTTTCTCCTAGACCATACCCTCTTCATGTACTATTCTAAGGTCTTAGATCATCAATGGAAACGTACCCATACCTTAGGTTTTGCTGAGATCCAGAGGTTTCTCTGAATTCTTCACTTTAGTCTTCTTCTCCAACTTTCCTTCTCTTTTCCTTCTCTTCTCTTTCTCTCACTTTCAATTAGGGTTTCAAAAAGAGTGAAAGAGGCTTAGGGACGTCCTATTTATAGAGTAGAATCTCCCAAAATAAGTCCCATTGAGATTAGGTAGGAATCCCATTGAAATTTGGAAAGTTTCCTATTTATGGTTTTTGTCGGCAAACAGGGGGTCGATGAGGGGGTCGGAGATCCCGTCGACTCTCAATTCTAAGTTGTCCGACCCCCAGTTAAAATATCAGGGGTCTGACTTCTTAGTGAGGGGGGTCGACCCTACCTATCTAGGTATGCGACCCTGCCCTCCAATTTACTATTTTTGGGTCAGTTTAGTACCTGGTTTCGCTATTTCCTTCACGCAGTTGGTCCATTTGGCTCGACCATGATAGGTAGACCTGGTACAAGGTGGTAAGATCGGTTAGTTCGATACGGGTCTTACAGCCACAGCCAATGAGATCTATGAGGCCAACAAGGGCTTAGTTGATACTCCCCACAAGCGAACAGACGAAAGGCTGGACCTCACAAAGTCAGGAGAAACCAAGAGGTCTAGAAGGGAGGAGGCTCGAGCTAAAGGCCTACTCTAGAAGAAGTTTTGTGATTACACCCCACTCAATCGGTCCCTCGGAGATGTATATTCTCTTATTGCTAATGACGGGTATCTCCAGAGGCCCCAAAAGATCTTGATAGAGGCGAGGCAGAGAAATCCGAACAAATACTGTCAATACCATCGGGACATTGGTCACACCACCGATGAATGTTGGAATTTGCAAGCAGAGGTTGAAGACCTCATTCAAAGAGGGTATTACAAGCAGTATGTGGATCACCGAGCCCCGAGGGTACCCGCGACGTCAGCGAAAGATCGGAGAAGACCACCCCTCCCGCCTCAGGAAAGAACTCCCATAAGGGAACGTAGAAGACAAGGAAGAGAACCCAGGAGGGTAGCAGGAAGAGAAGAGCGAAGCGATCCTCCTCGGGAGGAAAGAAGAAGAGATAGGGCAGTCGAGCCCCGGTAGTAAGAGAGGCACCCTGAGCAGGAGCCTCGTCAGCAGGCAGAAAGAAGAGAAAGAGGGCCGACCCCGGCTCATCGAGAAATCGGAGTCATCCATGGCCAATTTGTCTATACCCCCAGTACGTACATGAACCAGGGAGGGTATTGAATTCTTTGGAATCCCAGGGGAGGCCCCAGTTAAGAATTGATCCCAGGTTGCCACGGAACAAGACGAGACTCCTCCTCTGCCGCCTTTGTGCGTGCTCGACCCGCCCCCAGCAACAGATTTGCCCAATGATCAAGTGGCTACTATCAGAACTGCGAAGATGAGGGATGATCCACGAAGAACCAAGGCTGAGGCGGCTACTCAATTGGCCAGGGCAGTGCAAGAAAAGGACATGGCAATTGACCGACCCTTATTGGCCGCGGCGGCCACCTCGGCCGCGGTGGAGAATTTAAGTTATGATCCTTCCACGCAGGGACGAAAATCAATGACTATCATCGGCGGACCAGCGGCGGGCAACACATTGGCTAAGGCAAGAAAGGCCTATGCTCGGAGTGTTAAATCAACTGAGTGGCCCGGGAAGAGGGCCCGCACGGGGGACTTCCTAATATTCAGCGATGAAGACCTGTGCGGTCTGAAACTGCCACATGAAGACGCTATTGTCATCACATTGAGAATAGAGGAGAGCGATGTTCACAAGATCATGGTCGACATAGGCAGCTCCACGGATATTATCTACTGGAAGGCCTTCCAGTGCATGAAAATTCTGCATGAGCGGTTGTTACCCGTGGCCTATCCTTTGGTCAGTTTCTCAGGTGACCTCGTCAATGTGAAGGGATCTATTAGGTTGTCCGTCAGGGTGGGCACCTACCCTCGGGAGTCAAGGATCACGATGAACTTCTTACAACGCCTTGCTGGGACGGCCTGGAATGGTCGCGCTCAGGTCGGTCCCGTCCCCATTACATTTGGTTATTAAGTTCCCCACGCCAAGAGGAGCAGGGGAGTGCCGAACCGATCAACTCGTATCACGAAAATGTTATTCGGCCGAGCTCTCAGACTACAAAAAGCTGGCCCAAGCCTTACAAGTATGAGTCGAGGACCTGCGGGACGACCCCAAGCAACAAAGAGGAGAACACGCCGAGGACCTAGTCCAGGTCCCTCTAGCGGAGGAGAACCCAGAGAGAACGATCCAGATCGGATCATCACTTACGAATCCACAGAGGACGGAGCTGGTAAGTTTCTTGAGGACAAATGCCGACATTTTTGCCTGGTCTGTGGCCGATATGCTAGGAATCCCACGAGACGTGGCACAACACTGCTTGAATGTAGATCTTTGGCACCGACCCAAACGACAGAAGAAGCGGACGTTCGCTACGTCTCGCCAGCGCCTCATAGATGAAGAAGTGGGGAAATTATTAGAAGCAGGATTCATTAGGAAAATACATTACCCAGAATGGCTTGCCAACGTCATCATGGTCTCAAAGGCAGAAGACAAATGGCGCATTTGCATTGATTTCACCGACCTCAACAAGGCATGCCCCAAGGACAGTTTTCCCCTTCCTCGCATCGACCAGCTCATCGATGTTACGGCCGGACATACTCAGTTAAGCTTCATGGATTCCTATTCTGGCTACAACCAGATCCAGATGCATGCGGGCGATGCAGAGAAGATTGCCTTTGTTACCAACCGAGGCCTATTTTGCTATGATGTGATGCCCTTCGGTTTTAAAAATGCCGGGGCCATATACCAGAGATTGGTCAACAAAATCTTTGCCAAACAGATTGGAAGGAATGTGGAGGTCTATGTTGATGATATGCTGGTGAAGAGCCACCAGGTCGGGAAGGACCACATAAGAGACTTGGAGGAGGCGTTCGGAGTGCTGCGAAAGCACAGGATGCGTCTCAATCCGGCTAAGTGCGCGTTCGGGGTCACCTCGGGGAAATTTCTTGGATTCATGGTATCCAGTTGTGGCATTGAAGCAAACCCTATGAAAATTGCGGCCATCCTCGACATGCCAGCACCAACCAAGGTGAAGAAAGTGCAGGAGTTAACCGGACGAGTGGCTGCCCTGAGCCGATTCATGTCACAGTCGGCGGATAAGTGCCTCCCCTTTTTCCAAACCCTGAAGGGTAATAAGACCTTTCATTGGACGTCCGAATGTCAACAGGCATTCGACGCATTGAAAAATTACTTGGTATCTCCTCCGCTGTTGGTTAAGCCAGAGACAGGGGACACCTTGGAGTTGTACTTGGATGTATCTTCGAAGGCGGTAAGTGCGGTGCTTATCAAAGAAGTGGAGGGCGTCCAACGCCCTATTTATTATGTCAGCAAAATTTTGTTGGAGGCTAAAAATCGATACAAATTTATCGAGAAGGTCGCTTTGGCGTTGGTAACATCTGTGCGCAAGCTCCAGCCTTATTTTCAATCACATTCCATCACCGTTCTGACCGACCAGCCCCTCAAGAAAATTTTGTCAAGGCCAGATATCTCAGGTCGGGTAATTAATTGGGTAGTGGAATTGAGTGAATTCGATCTTAGTTACAAGCCCCGCACGGCTATCAAGGCTTAGGCCTTGGCCGATTTCCTTATTGAATCATCCCCTCAAGAAGCAGGAGAAATAACAGACGACCAAGTCACGGAGAACACTTCGCAACCATGGACCCTGTTTATCGATGGAGCCTCAAACAAGACTCAATGTGGTGCGGGTTTCATTCTCACCAGCCCAGAAGGGTTTCAAATTCGCTATGCCCTCCGATTCACGTTTCAAGTATCCAATAATGCGGCCGAGTACGAGGCACTGATTGCTGGACTACGCCTGGCTAAAGCAGTAATGGAAAGAAAGGTCGAGGCCTCCAGCGACTCTCAGTTAGTGGTGAGACAGGTAAACGGGGAATACGAGGCCAATAAGGTGAGCATGTCCGCATACTTGTGAAAAGTCCAAGAGGCCGCATCAGCCTTTGAGTATTTCACACTGCGCCACATACTCCGAGATCTAAACACCCTGACAGACTCTCTGTCGAAACTGGCCACTTCGGACTTGAATGATTTAGATCATTCGGTGTATACTGAAGTCTTGAGGCACTCAGCCGTGGATCCAAACTCCAGAACAATATTGCCAATAGCATCGGAACCGTCATGGATCGACCCAATTTTTTCATTTCTTTGAGAGGGCAAGCTACCAGAGGACAAAAAAGAAGCCAGGAGAATACAATCAAAGGCCACTTACTACGTGGTAGAAGCTGACACTTTGTACAAAAGAGCTTTTACGTTCTCTTTGCTACGGTGTCTACGTCCATCAGAAGCAGCGCTGGCCATCCAAGAGGTCCACGAAGGTATTTGCGGTGCACATCAGGAGGGGAGAGTCCTCGCTCGCAAGATATTGCGTCAGGGATATTATTGGCCGCAAATGCGCAAGGAATGCATTGACTATGTTAAAAAGTGTGGAAAATTCCAGATGTACGCACCGGTCCCTCACCTGCCAGCTGCCCCCTGAGGTCAATAGAAGCGGCTCTGATCCCCTTCGCCACCTGGGGAATGGACATCATGGGTCCATTTCCCCCTGCTCGCTATCAGAGAAAGCTTGTCATAGTTGTGGTGGATTACTTCACTAAATGGGCTGAAGCAAAGGCGGTGTCCAGTATACCTGAGGGCACCATCTGTGAATTTTTCAAAAAATCGGTCGTATATCGCTATGGTGTTCCCAGGGTGCTCATCACTAACAATGGAAAATAATTTGATAACAAGGCCTTCGCTGCATTCTGCAAGGAACACCGCATCGATCATCGATGAGGCACGGTCAAGCACCCCCGAACCAGCGGGCAGACTGAAGCCACCAACAAAATTTTGCTGAAAGGAATCAAGTCACGATTGGATGGGTCCAAGGGTCGATGGTTAGACGAGCTACCGCACATTTTGTGGGCAGACCAGACAACACCAAAAGCGGCTATCGGAGAATCCCCATTCCGGCTTGCCTTTGGTATGCAAGAAGTTGTGCCTTTAGAAGTAAGGCTCACCTCGCACAGAATCACCAACTACGACTCTCTCTTGAACGAAGAAGGGTTGCGTGCGAACTTGGACCTCCTAGAAGAAGTAAGAGATCAAGCCCAGATCCGGATAGCTGCCCACCAACAGCAAGTGGCTCGGCATTACAACAAGAAGATGTGTGAACGATCGTTCAAGGTCGGGGACCTTGTCCTCCGAAGGACCATCGCATCAGACCCCACCAATCAGGGCAAACTGGGTCCCAATTGGGAAGGGCCCCATTAGGTTACAGAGGCACTCCAGAGTGGCGCATATCATCTGATCGACATGGATGGCAAAGCTCTGCCTCGAGCATGGAACGTAGAGCATCTCCGAAATTTTTACCAATGCTTTTTTCAATAGTGTAACTTGGCCATTGCGACAACCCATTTGATAATGAAAATCTCATTTGGCTTCTACTCTTGTCTCCAAACCGACGACCTTAAATGTCACACCCCAATTCCGCACTATTCAGAATGGTGTGATGAACCGCTAATAAACCAATGGTTCAACCAGGATCTCTAATAGGCTGTGTCCGTTGAAATTAAACCATACACATCCATAACCATAATAAGAATAAATACACAATAGCGGAAGTCTTAATATTAAATGAACTGAGGAATCTAACTGTGATAATCAATAATAAAATATCAAATTATGTTATATCAATCGAGACATAAGTAAATAAAATATCATTTACATTTCCTTAATAATTCAAATAAAAATCTAACAAAAAACGCATGCGTTGCACTCGCATGAAGAGTCATGCATCTCCACTAAGTCTTCAGCCTCCATCGCAGCAATGTGCCCGTGTACAGAAGCATTCATATAGTCTTCCACCGTGGTACCTGCATCGTCAACTAAAAATATTTGACGTCAAAAGGGTGAGCACACATCACGGCTCAGTGAGTAAACAAAAAAAATGCAACAAACATATGCATGCATTCAATTCATATCTGTGGTCTGCTATATAAGTTTGCAATGTGCTATAGAAAGGTTCAGTGGCCACCTCACCTCTATACATAGGGTGTGTAAGCCCACCCAACGGATCAAACACCATTGTCGTCTACATCCACCCCAACATGGAATAGAGATAGAGTTAAAGTGCCCAAATCAAACACCGCATAACACTTCCCCTGATGCCCTACCCATACCAATACGTAAGCCCCTTGCTGATGAGGGCTTACAAACTGGGCTCGCAACTAACCAATCCTAATGTCAAACAGTGTATCCAAGGCCTCACCCCAACATCCCTCAATACGTCCATAGAGATAGAGCTAAGACCCCCCGGCAGAGTCGAAGACTACACAGTCCGAGACCACCTCCCCTAACGCCCTACGACGTAATAATTCTGCTAAGGTAATGGCGATACGACGATGTCAGTGGACAAGACTTGAGTAGAGATAGAGCTAAAGTGCCCGGATCAAACACCGCATAACACCTCCCCTGATACCCCACTCGCTTCAAGTACACCAACCACACACAAACATTCACATGTCTATTCCTAGCATCATCATCACCATCATGATATAAAAAAATAGAATTAAATATGCATGAACATTAATAGCAGGAATATTGGATGACATGTTGAATGCACATTACAAGCATACACGCATAGAATCAGTCATGGCATTGGACTCAAGAAAATAAAAACAGTTTATTATTAGCCAATTAGTTTAGGTCTTGTTCCCTCACCTTTGCTTGAGTGTAGATCCTCTTTCAAGCTTTAAGAATCACTTTTATATCAATAGGAAAACCTAAAAAGTTGATAGATTTGAGTTAAAAGTCATTCTGACAATTTTAGGCTTGCTGTTAAGCGAGGGTTGCAGGGTGGGTCGCAGGTAGGGTAGCAGTTTACTGCGACCCCCAGGGTAGGGTCGATGCCAGGGTCGGATGTTTCATCAACCCTAGGTGCGACCACCCCTTTCCTAGACTTCCCGAATACTGGGGGTCGATCCTGTGGTCTTGTAGGGTCGATTCCCAATCGACCCTACGTGCTACCCCCCGAGGGTTGAGTCGAGAATATCATTCTACAGTTCATTCTTTCATTTTTGGATCCTATGGCTTACTTTCACAATCCATCCGATGCTTGTTCTATGGCTTAGAACTCTAGGTTTCTTTCTTAGTTTGCCTACCATGATTTCTCCATGGATTTCATTGAAATCCTCCCATGGATGTATGATTTGGGTTTCTCCTAGACCATACCCTCTTCATGAACTATTCTAAGGTCTTAGATCATCAATGGAAACATACCCATACCTTAGGTTTTGCTGAGATTCAGAGGTTTCTCTGAATTATTCACTTTAGTGTTCTTCTCCAACTTTCCTTCTCTTCTCCTTCTCTTCTCTTTCCCTCACTTTCAATTAGGGTTTCAAAAAAGTGAAAGAGGCTTAGGGACGTCCTATTTATAGAGTAGAATCTCCCAAAATTACTCCCATTGAGATTGAAAGGAATCCCATTGAAATTTGGAAAGTTTCCTATTTGTGATTTTTGTCGGCAAACAGGGGGTCGATGAGGGGGTCGGAGATCCCGTCAACCCCCAGTTCTAAGTTATCCGACCCCCAGTTAAAATATCAAGGGTCTGACTTCTTAGTGAGGGGGGGTCGACCCTGCCTATCTAAGTATGCGACCCTGCCTATCTAAGTATTCCGTCCTTCCGAGTCGAATAGATGAGGGTTTTGCTTTCGCATAGCATTCTCTTCTTCCCATGTGATTTCCTCTATATCTTTGCTTCTCCAGGTGACCTTAACATAATAAATGTCACGGTTGCATAGTCGTTGCACCTTTCAACTAGTGATTTCTGTTGGTGCTACTTCAAATTTTAAATCATCAGTCAAATCAGGTAGATCTACTGTCAAAACGTGCGTTGGATCTCTGACATACTTCTTCAATAAGGAGATATGAAATACGTCATGCACACTTGACATAGATGGTGGTAGTGCTAACTGCTAAGCCACTTTTCCACATTTAGCGAGAATCTCATATGGTCCGACATATCTCGGACTTAGTTTCCCTTTCTGTCCGAACCGTTTCAAACCTCGCATAGGTGACACTTTGAGGAATACTTTATCACCTACCGAATTCAAGTTCTCGACGTCTAGTATCTGCATATTGCTTCTGACGATTCTGAGCCGTTCTTACTCTTTCCATGATAATGTCGACTATTCGACAAGTCTCTTCAATAAATTTTGGTCCATCAATACTACGCTCTCCAACTTCTTTCCAAAACAAAGGAGTTCGACACTTCCTGCCATACAGTGCTTCATAAGGTGACATCTGTATAGTAGCCTGATAGCAATTGTTGTAAGCGAACTCAATCAGTGGTAACTTTTCATCCCATGATCCTTTAAAATCAATTACACAAGCTCGGAGCATGTCTTCTAGGATCTGAATGGTGCGCTCCGACTGTCCGTCTGTCTGAGGATGGAATGCAGTACTGAACTTCAATGTTGTACCCATAGCCTTCTGCAATCCTTTCCAAAACTTTGAAGTAAATCGTGGATCTCTGTCTGACACAATGCTTTCAGGTACACCGTGTAATCTGACAATGTTGTCCACATACAACTTAGCTAACCTCTCCAGTGTATACTGAGGTCGTATAGCTATAAATCGAGCCGTTTTAGTCAGTCGGTCTACAATCACCCAAACTGCGTCAACTACTCGAGGAGTCAAAGGTTACCCTGTGACGAAGTCCATAGTGATACAGTCCCATTTCCATGCTGGTTTCGATAACGGTTGTAATAGTCCTATTGGTCTTTGTCGTTCAGCTTTCACCTTCAAACAATTTAGGCATTTAGACATGAACTTGGCTATATCTGCTTTCATTCCTATACACCAATATAATTTCTTTAGGTCATGGTACATTTTTATACTTTCAGGGTGTATCGAATAGGCGGTGGTATGGGCTTCCTTCATTAGTCGGTGTCTAATGTCCAAATTTTCTGTTTCAGGTACACATATTCTTCCTTTGTACTTCAGTACCCTTTCATCATCTAAGGTGAATTCAAGAGTAGTCCTACCTTTTTTGATGTCTTCTTGTACCGTTCTTAGATAAGGGTCTGATTTAATCGCTGTTTTCACTTCATCAAGTATATCGGGTACAATCTTCAATGTGGCGAACATATTTGCAAACCGATGGATAAACCCTTGGTTGGTTGATTCACCCGGTGCATCTATCACAAACTGCTCATTACCAAAATTAAATACTTTTTTGGTAGTACACAGTGCAGCAGTGGTGCTAACCTCTTCTTGAGATTTCATCATTGCCTTTCTACTCAGTGCGTCCGCAACCACATTAGCTTTTCTGGGATGATACTGGATATCAAAATCATAGTCTTTCAATAGTTCTAGCCATCTTCTTTGTCTCATATTCAACTCCTTCTGATTAAAGAGGTAAATAAGACTCTTATGATCTGATTTAATTTGAAATTTCTCTCCGTACAAGTAATGTCTCCATATTTTGACAGCATGTACTATTGCCGCTAATTCCAAATCATGAGTGGGGTAGTTCTTCTCAAGTGTCTTTAATTGTCTTGAGGCATAAGAAATTACTTGTTCACCTTGCATAAGTACAAATCCTAATCCCAATCATGACGCATCAGTGTACAAAATAAATGGTTGTCCTGGAATCGAAATGGTCAAGATTGGAGCTGATATCAATCTAGACTTCAATGTTTGGAAACTCTTCTCGCATTTATCAGTCCACACAAACTTTTCACCCTTCTTAGTCAAACTGGTGAGAGGTACGACAATTCAGGAATAGTCTTCCACAAATCGTCTATAATACCCAGTTAGACCTAAGAAACTTCTAATTTCTGCAACGCTCTTCGGTGCTTCCCACTTTACAATGGCTTCTATCTCGCTAGGATCCACTTTAATTCCTTCAGCGGATACAACATGGCCTAGAAAAGCGACTTCCTTTAGCCAGAACTCATACTTTGTAAATTTGGCGTAGAGCTTCTCCTTCCTTAATCGCTATAGAGCGGCATTTAGATTCTTTATATGAGTTTCTTTGTCCTTGGAGTAGACCAATATATCATCGATGAATACAATAACTGACGTATCCAACATATCGTGGAATACCCGATTCATAAGTTCCATAAAGGTTGCTGGTGCGTTCGTCAATCCGAAAGACATGACCAAAAATTTATAATGTCCATATCTGGTCCTGAATGCTGTCTTGGGAATATCATCATCCTTAATCTTCAACTGATGGTAGCCTGACTGAAGATCGATCTTGGAGAACACTTGGCCCCTTGTAACTGATCGAACAGGCCATCGATCCAAGGCAATGGGTACCGATTCTTGATTGTTAGTTTATTCAGTTCTCGGTAGTCTATACACAATCGAACACTACCGTCCTTCTTCTTTACGAATAATTCTGGCGCTCCCCATGGTGATATGCTAGGTCGGATGTAACCCTTGTCCAGCAGTTCTTGTAGTTGTACTTTTAATTCCTTCAGTTCAGTAGGAGCCATTCGATAAGGTGCTTTAGATATTGGTGCGGCTTCGGGTATCAGATCTATAACAAACTCTATAGCACGGTCGGGTGGTAATCCTGATAGTTCGTCAGGAAATACATCTGGATAGTCACGCACAACATCAATATCCTCCATTCGTGGTGCTTCTTTGGTAAGATCGACCACAGATACTAGATACCCAACTGCTCCTTTCTCAAGGCACTTCCTAGCCTTTAATGCAGAGAGTATGAGCTTTCGTTTACGAGGAAGTTTGGTTCTAGAAAAATTGAACTCTGCTCCTTCCTTGTCTTTAAATGTCAGCTTCTTTTCGGCACATAATAGGTTTACAGAATGCCGAGCTAACCAGTCCATTCCCAAGATGACGTCAAAGTCTGCCATCTCAAGTTGGATCAAGATTGCATCCAAAGTCTTTTCATCAATAAGAACTGGACATGGTCCATAACCTTTTTCTAATTCCACTTCTAATCCCATAGGCGATCGTACAAGCAGTTTGTAGTCTAAGGATTTGAGGGGTAGATTTAGCTTCTTTCCAAATGAGACAGATATAAAATAATGAGTAGCTCCTGAATCGAAGAGTACTCTGGGGGGAATGCCATTAATAGGTACGATACCTGTGATTTATTTTGATTTAGTCTACATGCTCTAATAATGTAATACAAAATGTTAAGATCCAGGTCATACTTGTGACCACATCAGGCGATGCAGCAGCATCCTTAGATGTAACCGCATAAACTCTGCCTTGTTGTAGTTGCTTCTTGGGCTTAGGATACTCCCGGTAATAATGTCCCACTTGATTGCAATTATAGCATTTTAGCCCTTCATTATTTGGCTTTTGTTGCTATTGTGCTGCTGAAGTAGTCTTGGGTGCAGCTTTGAAACCTTGAGTACGGAAGGATTTGAATACCTTAGTGTTCCCTCCGTTGTAAGAATTTCCATCTGGCCTTTTTATTCCTCTATTTTGAGCAAAGTAGCTCTCTTTCTGGCTCGACTCTATTACTCGAGCAATTTGTATTGCTTCATTGTAGATTTTCTTCTCAAGTCCCAGAACATGTTCACGTATGCTTCCCCTAAGTCCCATGACGAACCTTCGGGTCTTTGTATCTTCCACCTGCATACTGACTGGTGCAAAGAAAAACAGCTCCTCATAACGCTGTTGTTATGCATCGACAGTCATCTGTCCCTGATATAAACTCAGGAACTCCTTCTCCATAGAATCTCTGAAACTCGTAAGAAAATACTTCTCAAAGAATGCCTCCTTATATATATCCCAAGTCAATTGGGCGTGCTTTGTCATCAGATATGTCCGTGTGGACTTCCACCAGTGGTGTGCATCGCCTTTCAGCATAAATGTTGCACACAATACCTTTTCTTCCTCATTCACTGTCATCATCGTAAAATTTCTCTCCATCTTATCGATCCAATGTGCTGGCCACAACGGATCAGTTGGCATACCACTATACTCCTTGGGCTTTATCTTCAGAAAATGCTCCACCAGTCTAGAGTGGTCTAGTTGATGCGGGACATAAGCCCCATACATAGGTGGTTGGTATTGATATCCACCTGGAGCTACTTCAGGGATTTGTACTTGAGCCTGCATGATGGGAGTCTAAGGTGTGTGGGGTACTATGTTACTTCCCCCTGGTACTGTGCTTGCCTATCCTGCTAGCATCGGTGTCATCTGTGCAGCTGAAAAGGTCATGCCTATGGCAACTTGCATAGTAGCTTCTGCCTGTTGTATTTGCTGCAGTTGTTGGGCCAAATTCATTACGGCTGTAGCCAGGTCTGTAGGTGGAGCTGGCAGATTGGTATGATTTGTCTACCCATTAATTACAGACGGTGCCGTATTCGTATTCTCTTGTATTTTTGGGTGTATCTGGCTGTCTCCCCCCACAGGTGGTAGTGGTGGGATGGAGTTACGGCTTTGTCTGGTCACTCTGCGTCCAGCCATTATCTGTTCTGGTAATGGGAATGCCTGAAAATCATATAATACGTGAGGAAATCATTATATACTTCATTCTCATATTTGAATCCACTAACCAATGATAATTTCAAAATTTTCAGATCATTCTGTCAAAAATACTATATTTTTCACTGCAGGGTCGATGGTGGGGGTCAATGGATGTCCGACCCTCAGTATGTGACCTTGAGAATCACTGAATCTTACCGAGAGCCGGGGGTCGATGGATGTCCGACCCTGGGTTCGACCCCTGGTTCTCTGTCAGATCACCGAGAGCCGTGGGTCGATGAGGGGGTCGGAGGGGGGGTCGGATGTTTTGGTCGAATTCTCCGACCCTCGGACTAAAAATCAGGTTTTTAATCCCGATTTTGAATCCATTTCTCATTCTTCCTCCTCCTTTATGACTCGGCTTGTCCCTCTGAGTTCTACAGTGACAACTCGGACTCATTGGTGCTATTTGCTTCTCATTTCGACGTCTACTCCTCGTCTACAGGTATGTTCTCTACAGTTTCATGTTTTTAGGGTTTCTTAACTTGGTTTTTGCTCATTTATATCATTTTCTTCAAATTAAACTTTTTCCAACCTTAAAAATTCGATTTTTATTGGGGGATTTTGTTGTTGGTGACTCAATGAACGGAAGCCCTCAAAAATATTTGGGTTTCATCGGTTGGTTATCGAGAAACTTGAAATTTCCCATTTTGCCCTAATTTCCCAAGATTTTTGAATTTCTTGAAATTCCTTCAAATTCGATCTCTTTAGATAAAATTTCCAACTGTATGAGTCTTGCAGGATTGTTTAAAACCTTTATAAGTCCTCATGCCCACGTGTATGGGTGAAAAGTGAGGCTTTTGACCAATTTATGTCGTTATACTGTCGAAATTTTTGGGTTTTTCATATTTACTAAACCAAAATATGTTTTTCTTTTTTTTTTACAGATACTATGGCTCATACCAAAGTTCCCAGGGTTCATGACCCAGTTCGCTTCTGTTCTAACGAGGCGGAGACACAGTATGCCCGCTACTCTCGTAAGAAGGTAGAGGGAGGTCGCCGGGTGGACTTGGCTAGCCTGACCTTGTTCGATGTGGAGAGGGCTTTTGGTGACATGGGCTGGCTTCTTGTGATCACCTATGACGCCTGCACTCGGCTGGATTTGGTGAGACAGTTTTACTGTAATCTCTAGGTCGTGGGAGATTACAACGATATCGAGAGGGGTAGAGAGCTCCGGATCACCAGCTACGTCTAGGGAGTCGAGATTTCATTTGATTCTCGACAGCTAGTCGACTTGTTGGGAATTTCATTCGACGGCCCCTAAGTGTTCTGTGGTCCTGGAGAGCCCTAGTTCCTTTCATTGGTGATGAGAGATGAGATTGACCGTCAGATCATCAAAGAGGATCGCTGGGAGATGAAAGCGATCTACCTTCATCCAGAGCCTCGGGTGTACTGCAAGATTATTCAGCACAACCTGAAACCTCAGAGTGGGCATTATGAGAGGATCTCCCAGTTGACCCAGTATCTGTTGTATTGTATCTGCACTAGGCAGCCCGTCTGCCTTCCTTACATCATCATGCAGACGATGATCAGTGCTACGTTGCCCGGTCATACTGGCAACCTGCCTTATTGACGCATGATCTCTATGCTGCTTACCCGCCTGGGTGTTGACATGGTGGATGAGAGGATTCAGGAGAAATCCTTCTCATCACCTCTGGATTGGGAGGCCATCTGTAAGATGGGCATGCAGGATGCCCAGGTCAGCGACGATGAAAGGAACGCTCTGGTGCATCCATGTACTCGAGTGGAGATGGCTGACGCTGAGGCAACAGCAGTAGCCGCTGGAGCAGGAGTTCATGGGGGTAATGATGATCGTTTATTCATGGATGTGGATTACATACCCCTCCATCACCTACTCAAGCTACGGGAGTTGGTCCTTCTTATGCAGCTGTTCCTTCACATGTAGCTGGTCCTTCACATGTACCTTCTGATGACATGATGGGGATATTGCATGAGATTCGAAAGGCTCAACGCATGTCTGATCTGAGGATGGGGGAGCATCTAGATGCTCAGTGCATGTCTGATCAGCGGGTGGGAGAGCTTCTGGATGCTCAGTGCTTGTCGGATCAGCGGGTGGGAAAGCTTAGGGATGCTCAGCGCGTGACTGACCAACGGATGGCTGATCTCATAGCTAGTCTCCAGACGACGCAGACTCAGATAGCTTGGTTGACTAGAGTCTATGCTGAGGATTATGACAGAGACCGCGAGGCACCGCCTCCCCCATCACCTCCAGCTTCTTGATGTATTTTTTTTTTGTACTTCAGAGTAACTGTCCGGGTTGTAGACTGTACTCTGCTTTAGACTTGTATATATATACATTGGTTCTTCCTTTGAGTGTATATGAATTTGTTTCTCATTTAATAGATGCATTATTCTCTTTCAATTTTTTCTCAACCAACACAGATGCTTATGGTGCGTTATTATTACAGCTTTTTAATTTTTATCCTATCTCAGTTCACAAACTTTTGTGGTAGTATACTAGTTCACAAGACAGGGCCTGAGAGCTCTGAAACCAAGTTATCACACCTCAATTCCATACAATTCAGAATGATGTGATGAACCCGCTAATAAACCAATGGTTCAACCAGGAACTCTAATAAGCTGTGTCCGTTGAAATTAAATCATACACAACCACAACCATAATCAGAATAAATACACAATAGCGGAAGTCTTAATATTAAATGAACTGAGGAATCTAACTGTGATAATCAATAATAAAATATCAGATTATGTAATATCAACCGAGACATAAGTTAATAAAATATCAATTATATTTCCTTAATAATTCAAATAAAAATTTAATAAAAAACGCATGCATTGCACTCGCATGAAGAGTCATGCGTCTCCACACAGTCTTCAACCTCCATCGCAGCAACGTGCCCGTGTATAGAAGCATTCATATAGTCTTCCACCGTGGCACCTGCATCATCAACTAAAAATATTCGATGTCGAAAGGGTGAGCACACATCATGGCTCAGTGAGCAAACAAAACAATGCAACAAACATATGCATGCATTCAATTCATATCTATGGTCTGGTATATAAGTTTGCAATGTGCTATAGAAAGGTTCGGTGGCCGCCTCACCTCTATACACAGGGTGTGTAAGCCCACCCAACGGATCAAACACCATTGTCATCCACATCCACCCCAACATGGAATAGAGATAGAGCTAAAGTACCCGGGTCAAACACCGCATAACACTTCCCCTGATGCCCTACCCATACCAACACATAAGTCCCTGTTGATGAGGGCTTGCAAACTGGGCTCGCAACTAACCAATCCTAATGTCAAATAGTGTATCCAAGGCCTCACCCCAGCATCCCTCAATACGGCCATAGAAATAGAGCTATGGCCCCTCGACAGAGTCGAAGACTACTCGGTCAGAGACTACCTCCCCTAACGCCCTATGACATAATAGTTCTGCTAAGGTAATGGCGATACGACGATGTCAGTGGACAAGACTTGAGTAGAGATAGAGCTAAAGTGCCCGGATCAAACACTGCACTGCATAACACCTCCCCTGATGCCCCACTCGCATCAAGTGCACCAACCACACACAAACATTCACATGTCTATTCCTAGCATCTTCATCACCTTCATGTTATAAATAAAATAGAATTAAATATGCATGAACATTAATAGCAGGAATATTGGATGACATGTTGAATGCACATTACAAGCATACACGCATAAAATCAGTCATGGCATTGGACTCTAGAAAATAAAAACTGTTTATTATTAGCCAATTAGTTTAGGTCTTGTTCCCTCACCTTTGCTTGAGTGTAGATCCTCTTTCAAGCTTTAAGAATCACTTTTATATCAATAGGAAAACCTAACAAGTCAATAGATTTGAGTTAAAAGTCATTATGCAATTTTAGGCTTGCTATTAACTGAGGGTCACAGGGTGGCTCACAGGTAGGGTAGCAGTTTACTGCGAGCCCCAGGGTAGGGTCGATGCCAGGGTCGGATGTTCCATCGACCCTGGGTGCGACCACCCCTTTCCTGGACTTCCCGAATACTGGGGGTCGATCTTGTGGTCTGGTAGGGTCGATTCCCAATCGATGCCACGTGCGTCCCCCCGAGGGTTGAGTCGAGAATATCATTCTACAGTCCATTCTTTCATGTTTGGATCCTATGGCTTACTTTCAGAATCCATCCTATGCTTGTTCTATGGCTTAGAACTCTAGGTTTCTTCTTGACTTTGCCTACCATGATTTCTCTATGGATTTCATTGAAATCCTCCCATGGATGTATGATTTGGGTTTCTCCTAGACCATACCCTCTTCATGAACTATTCTAAGGTCTTAAATCATCAATGGAAACATACCCATACCTTAGGTTTTGGTGAGATTCAGAGGTTTCTCTGAATTCTTCACTTTAGTCTTCTTCTCCAACTTTCCTTCTCTTCTCCTTCTCTTCTCTTTCCCTCACTTTCAATTAGGGTTTCAAAAGGAGTGAAAGAGGCTTAGGGACGTCCTATTTATAGAGTAGAATCTCTCAAAATAAGTCCCATTGAGATTAGGAAAGAATCCCATTGAAATTTGGAAAGTTTCCTATTTACGATTTCTGTCGGCAAACAGGAGGTCGATGAGGGGGTCGGAGATCCCGTCGACCCTCAGTTCTAAGTTGTCCAACCCCTAGTTAAAATATCAGGGGTTTGACTTCTTAGTGAGGGGGGGTCGACCCTGCCTATCCAGGTATGTGACCCTGCCCTCCAATTTACTATTTTTGGGTCAGTTTAGTACCTAGTTTCGCTATTTCCTTCACGCACTTGGTCCATTTGGCTCGACCATGATAGGTAGACCTGGTACAAGGTGGTAAGACCGGTTAGTTCGATACGGGTCTTACATTAAAGCTACAACAAATTGCAAAATTGAGACCCATGCGACCAAGAGTTCCAACTATAACAGACTTGACCGAGGAGGGTAGACTCAGCTCCGAGCCCAATTTGAGACCCATGCGGCCAAGAGTTCAACTAGAACAGACTTGGCCGAGGAGGGTAGATCTGGCTCCGAGCCCAATTGAGACCCATGCGGCTAAGAGTTCATTAATTAGAATGGACTTGGCCGAGGAGGGTAGACTCAGCTCCGAGCCCAATTTGAGACCCATGCGGCCAAGAGTTCAACTAGAACAGACTTGGCTGAGGAGGGTAGACCCGGCTCCGAGCCCAATTGAGACCCATGTGGCCCAGAGTTCATCAATTAGAACAGACTTGGTCGAGGAGGGTGGACTAGGTTCCGAGCCCAATTGAGACCCATGCGGCCAAGAGTTCAACTAGAATAGACTTAGCCAAGGAGGGTTGACTCGGTTCTGAGCCTAATTGAGACCCATGCGGCCCAAAGAGTTCACCAACTGGAGAACACATTGGGCCGAGGAGGGTAGAGAACCCCAATCTTAACCTTGGGTCGGCACATCGGCAAACAATCACGTCAGCATACAGTCCATACACTTTTCACGTCGGGCATAATAAAAAGGAAAAAATGACAGCACAAGCTCGAAGTTCACAACAAAAGAGTTCATAATAAAGGCCAGTCTATTATACTTCATAAACCAAGGCCCCCCTTACATTTGATACCAGGGCGCCCCGATGGTACAAGAAAAAAAAGGAGTTACAAAATTTTATGTTACAGGGGTGCAGGTCGTCTGATCTTGGGGAATCACCCCGCTGCTGCCACCTTCGTCAACGGTCCGGGGAGGGGGACCCCCGGGAGTGCGAGGAGAACCTGTAAGTAAAGCCGTACCATCCTGTGGGGTGGCCGGAGTCTCATCATCAGCATCGGGGGAAGGGGGAGGATCCTCTCCTTCAAAAACCTCGTCCAACTGTCGAAGAATCTCGGCATCATCCGCTGGTGGTATCTCGACCGACACGTCAACAGGTTGCAGGCACTCGGCATTAGTATAGTCCACCCCGGGAGCCTTCTCATCCACATATTCTTTTAAGGCCAATGCTCCCTAGGTGAAGCTCTGAAGAGAATACCGCCCCACCAGCTCCTTGCCGCCCCACCAGCTTCTTGAAGTCCTCCGACCTCTGATACAGG
The DNA here is from genome assembly GCA_028583415.1 of Protea cynaroides. Taxonomy (NCBI): domain Eukaryota; kingdom Viridiplantae; phylum Streptophyta; class Magnoliopsida; order Proteales; family Proteaceae; genus Protea; species Protea cynaroides. The sequence goes on along the minus strand of CM053276.1, from coordinate 85,568,230 downwards.
CGAACCGCCCCTGCGGCAATCGATCGAGTCCTCAAGAAGGCATCTTTGAACTTTGCCCCATGCTCTCTAGCATGTTCCACAAACGAATTCAGCTTGGCTATCCGGTCTTCCCTAGCTTTCTCCGCCTCTTGGGCGCGGCACCTCTCCTCGCGCATTTGTTCCACCTCGGCTTGGAGGCGAGTGACCTCGGCTAACACAGAAGTGACCTCCCGCTCCTTGTACCGAAGCTGCAACCTGGCGTCTTCCCTCTCCTCCTCAGCCTGATGCAGGGTTACATAGTTATGGTTAATTCAGTAAAAAAAAGAAAAAAAAAAGGGGGACGTGAAATGTAACTTACTGACGCAGCTAGGGTGTCTGCACCCAAGATCAGAGAGGGTGTGGGCAGCTCCTGCACCAGTGCCCAATCTCGGGGTAGAATGGCCCCCTTCATCAGCTCTCTAGCAGCGTGAATGTCACCCATTGTCGTGTCATCCTCGGTTAGGGCCCAGTCAGGCTGAAATGTCTGCTCATCACCCATCTTATTCCGAGGTGATGGGCCCATGAGCGGAATACGTCGGACGTCGCTCACCACTCCCCCTGCCCCAAAATCACCCTCGGCCTAGCGGAGGGGGACGCAGATCGTTGCTGTGGGCGTAGAGGGGTGGGATGCCAGGCAATCTTGTCACACCCCAATTCTGAACCAACCAGAATGGTGTGAGTGAACCGTCACTGAATCAACGGTTCACACCAGGATCTCAATAAGACCGTGTCCACTCATACAAACCATTGCACATAACCACAATCAGAATAATAGTAAATACAGCGAAAGTCTTTAAATAAATGAGCTGAGTAATCTATTGATAAATTTAATAAAATATCCAATTATTCAATGACCAAAACTTAAATAAATATTTTTACATCAACTGTATCCCAATAGAAAAATAACTGAAATAAATAAAGTAAAACCCTAAGGGTACACGCAAAAAGGGCACTCGCATGAAGCGTCATGCTCGTCCTCTCCTACTTGCACATCTAGAGCAGCAACACCTCCATACGCTGAAGCATTCACGTAGTCGTCCACCGTGTAACCTGCATCAATATCTAAAAATGGTGTGTACACAAAGGGTGAGCTCACAACTTAGCTCAGTAAGACGATCAGACAGTGTATCAATATTATATGCATGAGTAACAATCATTTTAAGCTGTGGTCTGGTTTAAGTTTGCAATGTGCTATAGAAAGGATTGGCAGCCACCGCACCTCTATACACGAGTGTATAGCATCGCACAGTAGATCACACCGCTGTCGACCCACATGCACCCCTCATGAAATAAAGATAGAGCTAAGGCATCCACTACCTCCCCTGATGCTCTACCCATACCAATACATAAGCCCCTACTGGCTAGGGCTTGCAAACTAGGCTCGCAACTAACCAATCCTATATGTCATCACTGTAGGCTCTATCCCAGTATAGCTCCCTACGGCATAGAGATAGAGCTAGAGCGTAGTGGCCAGGTTGAAGATCACAGTGCCACGATCTCCCCCTGATACCCTACCCGCACCAAGCATACTAAGACAAAACAATATGCAAGTAGACTCTATCCCAACATAACTCCCTATGGCATAGAGATAGAGTTAGAGCATGGTGACCAGGCCGGAGACCACAGTGCCACGACCTCCCCCTGATACCCTACCCGCACCAAGTATGCTAAGATAGAATGCTACAAAAAGGTGCCAGTGTGAGGAATGATCCTAGACCCCAGGCCTTTCCCATTCCACACACCAACGAAAACAATCACATGCCTAGCAATCATATCCTAGCATAGCGAGTATGCATGAACAATAATAATAGCTGAAAGTAAAGGATGACATGCAATATGCACAAACATCAATCCGCACATTCATTGTTATTAACAACAGTTTGCTGTTCATTAACTTTTAGGGTTTAGGTCCGATCCCCTTACCTGACGCTCGTTCGATAGCTTGCTCCACGTCGCAAGATCCAAACGTGCTATCACAAAGTCCTACATAATATTAGGATTCAATTAGAATAGTTTCTTAGGGTTTACGTTGGTCGGAAACCAACGAGGTTACAAATACACCTCACAAAGCTGACCGATCGCATGTACCGATCGCAGCTCTGTGGGGAAAACTGGAGACCGGTATGGTCAGCCGGTCCCCACAGGCTACTCCCCGAGAGATACCGGTCGCGGTACCGGTCACAGGACCTACGACCGGTATGGTCGACTGGTATGTCTCTGGAAGACCATACGCTTGGTTTTTCAACTGTCGTTGATCATTCTCTATTGATTCCAGGGTTCCTCCTACACATTCTAAGTCTGAGCTTTGAGTTAGAGTTGTTTTCAATTCCATTCATGTCTAGTTTTGATGGTATTCATCCTAGAAATCGAATCTAGGGTTTATCGACTAAATTAGGGTTTGACGGCAAAGTAGAGTTTAGATCAATACCCACTCTGCGTGGTATTGATTCAACAACAATCAACCCTATAAGAGTTCATAGAGTAGAGAAAGGTTCAAGCACTTACCGTTGACTGGCGATAAGGTGTGTGTCGTCGAACGACAATATCGGCTCTTCCTTCTTCTTCCTAGCTCCTTCTCCTTCTTAAATCTCCTTTTCCTTTCTAGGGTTTGTAAGAATCATTAGAAAGGTTTATAGGAGGTTTAGAGGGGTTTATATAGGCTAGAATTAGGTTTAAGAAGCCTCCTAGGATTAGAAAAGTCAATCGGTTTGAAATTTGGAAAGTGGGACCCGCAGTGATCCAATTCCGATCTTGGTAGTCTACTGCGCAGACCATACCGGTCGACCGGTATGAGTAAATCATACTTTTGTTGGTCCATTTTTGGTCCGATTTCATACCTGGTTGTCATCCGCTTGTCCCGTCTGGTCTGGTGATGATCGAAAAACCTGTTACGACATGAACGAAGGGTTTAGATTGGGTTCACGGAGTGCGGGTCTTACACCACTTGTCCCCGCAGACTCACCAAGAGCAAGAACGGCCTTGGACGTGGCCACATCGGTCCCCTTTCCTGAAAAGTCAAGAGCACAATACCGGGGCATCAGGGGCATGGCATAGATACGAGCAGCCTCAGCCAATGCGGAATCAAGAGATATCTTACGTGATCTTTTAGCAGGTTTCCGTGCCATGTCCCCCTCACCGCCACGTCGGTCCGACGATGCCTTGACAACTTGTTCGTCCTGCGACCTCTTCGCTGTGGCCTCCCTTTTGGCGGCCTCCTTTCTCCTCAACTCCATCAGGTACTCCTTGGACAGCATCAATGCAACACACAAAAATAGAATCAGCCGAAGTTAATAGGTCGTTGTCAGTTTACGATGTGACAGTAATACTCACACGGATGATTTTCATATAAAAGAAGAGGGTCCCTCAGGTCAGCCACGCGAATGGGAGTCCCCTCAGATTGGCGAGCTCGCCGCAGCAGCTCGGACTCTTCGGACAGCAGGGGTACGTCGGTGTTGAGCGGTTCTGCATCCAACTTCTTCCAAACATTCTCCAACACCACGTTTTCACCTCAGATGTAGAAGAACTTGTTCTTCCAAAGTTTGATGGAGGTAGGCTTGTCTGCCAGAAGCTCGTCGAAGTCAGGTCTCTTGGCAAAATAGTACCACCCCATCTTGCAGTAGTCATTTAGGATGAACATGGCTTGGAACATATTGAGGGTCGGCCTATGCCCTAAATTTCTAAAATACATGACGAAGGCGATCATATTCTTCCAAGAGTTCGGCATCAGCTAGATCGGGGCCACCTGGTAGTACTCCAATATCTCAGCCACCAACCGTGGTACCGGCACGCAGAATCCAGCCTTGAACATCTCTACATTTACGCAGAGCTCTGAGCGATGACTCCAGCAGGCTCGGTCCCCAGGGGCGGGCATTTGGATCTCCACATCGTCTGGTATTTGGTACCGTTCCCGAAGGCTGTCAAATTCGGCCTTTGTTAAAAGGCAAACCTCTCCCCTAGCATCGAACTCTGGAGGGGCATCAGCCTCCTCTCGGGCCTTGATTATAACTTTCGATCCCGTCTCGTGTGTCGAGACCCCTGATAAAAGTTCGTGCCAAGACGCGCCGGATGTTGTTCCCGACCTAGTTCTTTCAGCAGAGCCCTCTGTTCTCAATTCCCGCCCTCAGTTACCCGCTCAACAGACCGACTTGCCGAAGACGTGCTTGTAGTTGACCCGCTGCCAGACGATGCCAAACTGTTGCTGCTGCTGTTGGGGACGATCCCACAGTCTCGATGTCTACTTCCACATCGGTATCTCTACCCTCGCCAACCATGGTTAAGAAAAAAGAGTTAAGAAAAAAACTTACTAATTGCGAGGCGAGCTGATATCAACAAGCTGAGGAAGCCGAAGCAATGTCAAACAACCGAGTTCGAAGAAAGCCGATGTCGCCGAGCCGACGTGAGCAGTAAAATCTTCACAGTAACTTCAAAATGAAGGCCCTCATGCCCCACCACCCCTTTAAATATACATTCTATTATGGCGCTCCACGTGGCACCTCACCATTGGCATACCGAATCGGTGCATTCATTATCGACGACGCTTCCCGGGTCCGTCAACCGGGTCCCGCCTTGCGGTATCCACGTTTCCAACCCAGATCCAAACCCAGGTCCGAATCCGCATCGGCCCCATCTCAACCTGCTGCATCGGATCCATTGTGGGAAGATCGGCACAAAACAGACTTGGAATTTATACTTAGCACTGGACGATGTGTATTGGCCGCGGTGCCCACATCGACTGGGATCACGTGACAATCCCGTGATCAACCCAGAGTATTCTGAAGATAGGCCGATGTATATTGGCCGCGGTGCTCACATCGGCCCATTCAGCTCAGATCATGTAACAATCCTGTGACCGCATCAGCATCTCTTCAGATAGACCGATGCGGATTGATCGTGGTGCCCATATCGGTCTAGCCATATCGGATCACGTGACAACCCGTGATCATCTCAGAGTATTCTCAGGATAGGCCGATGCGTATTGGCCGCGGTGCCCACATCGGCCCATTCAGCTCGGATCATGTGACAATCCTGTGACCGCATCAGCATATCTTTAAATAGACCGATGTGGATTGACCGTGGTGCCCACATCGGCCCAGCCATATCGGATCACGTAACAATCCCATGATCATCTCGGAGTATTCCCAAGATAGGCCGATGTGCATTGGCCGCGGTGCCCACATCTGCACAATTGGCTCATATCACGTGACAATCCCGTGACCGCATCAGCATCTCTTCAAATAGACTGATGTCGATTGACCGTGGTGCCCACATCAGCCCAGCCATATCGGATTACGTGACAATCCCGTGATCATCTTGGAGTATTCCCAAGATAGGCCGATGTGCATTAGCCGCGGTGCCCACATCGGCACAATTGGCTCGGATCACGTGTAAATCCCGTGACCACATCAGTATCTCTTCAAATAGACCGATGTGGATTGACCGAGGTGCCCACATCTGTCCAGTCACATCGGGTCACGTGTAAATCCTGTGACCACATCGGCATCTCTTCTAACAAGTCGATGGTGGATTGACCGTGGTGCCCACATCGGTCCAATCACATCGGGTCACGTGCAAATCCCATGACCACATTAGCGTCTCTTCAAATAGGCCGATGTGGATTGATCGTGGTGCCCACAACGGTCCAGTCACATCGCGTCACGTGTAAATCCCATGACCACATCAGCATCTCTTCAACTGGACCGATGTGGATTGACCGTGGTGACCACGTCGGTCTGATCACATCGGCCAAATCACATCGGCCACCACTGTGACTACGGCTGTGAGGTCACGTGTCAGTCACGTGCTCGCCTCGGTAGGAATAAAGACATTCTCCGAGGTGGTTTAGCCGATGTGCCCACCTTGGTGCCCACACCCCCAACTTCAAGACCAAGCCAGTCTCCCACATTGCAAAGGACATCACAGCAACTGATCTATATGGGCATGAACTTATGCACAACCAAATCTTAAGGATTCAACAGAGCAACGAGGCAAATTGTTGGGGAAAAATTCCATCATTCTTCTTTGCTCAGCCGAACCTTACAGATTCAGCAGGGTAACGAGACAAGTGTTGGGGAATTATGCCATGCTGTCATGATAGCCTAGACATGTAGGACTTGACCAACGAGCCACGTGGAGATCCCAATTCGAAACAAGAAAGCATCTTCACCAACTCAAACATAAGAGCAAAGGACAAAAACGGCATTTTGAAAATATACACTATTCACTATAAATAGGGCAAATCCTGAGATTTCAGGTACTACAACATTTATTACTCATTTACTCATCCTTGGGATTATCGCTCTGATACTTGGGACGGAGAATCTCTCACCTACCCCACTTACATTTAAAATACTATTGTGGGCTCGACATCGAGCCCATCGACTGTTCACAGAGCCCTAACTTTGGCATCGGAGTGGACACGGGGCCACAGGCCCACCTCCTCCCCTTGTCGTTTCTCGTCTTGCAGGTCTAGTAAGTTCGGTGGGCCTCCAAAACGGATCAGGGCTGATACACCCATTAAATTTAATTCCAGGGATCTTCTATCACATAGGTTGGGTTTCCATCACATGGCTTATGACACGGGCTTTAAGTTCATTCCTTTAGATGTATCAATAATGACCTTGGTGGTTTGTGGCTTTGTAAATATATCTACCATATTCTTTTCTGACTTTACAAAGTCGATAGTTATCATTCCTTCATTTACATGCTACCTCATAAGGTTGTGTCTTAGGCGTATATGTCTTCTTTTTCCGTTATATATCTTGCTTTTTTGCTTTAGCAATGGCTGCCTAACTATCATAATGTAGTGATATTGGGGGCATAGGTTTAGGCCATAATGGAATTTCTACCACCAAATTTTTAAGTCACTCGACTTCTGCCCCAATCTTCTCTAAGGCTATAAATTTACATCACAGTACCCTTCTAGAACTGAAGGATTCCCACTATAGTGTAAGCCATAGTTTATAATTCCCTTCAAGTACCTTAATAGCCTTGTTAGAACTTCCTAGTGTTCCTTTCCTGGGTTATGAGTATATTGACTCAATTTTCCTACTGTCAAAGCTATGTCTGGTCTTGTAGAGTTCATCAAGTATGACACTGAACCAATAATCTGGGAATACTTCTTTTGGGAGACTGGTTTACCTTGGTGTTTTATGAGATGATTTCCTACCTCTAAGGGTATTTTTATTGGAGAGCACTTATTATACCCATACTTCTTTAGTAGGCTTTCCACATAATGTGATTGGGATAATATTATCTCATTAGGTTTTCTTTTAACTTTGATGCCTAAAATGACATCATCTTCTCCCATGTCCTTTGTATCAAACTTAGACATAAGAATTTTCTTTGTTAAATTCACAACATTTAAATCGGTTCTCATAATAAGCATATCATCAACATAGAGAACAATAATTACACCCTTGCCATTATTAAATTTACTATATACATACCTTTCAGAATTATTGATAACAAATCCATTATTTACTAACACATGATCAAGTTTTTCATGCCATTGTTTCGGTGCTTGTTTTAAACCATATATGGATTTAATTAATTTACAGACTTTATATTCTTGTCCAGAAACTATATATCTTTCAGGTTGTTTAATATAAATTTCTTCTTCTAAATCTCCATTTAGAAAGCAGTTTTTACATCCAATTGATGAATAACTAAATTATAGATTGAAGCAATAGCAAATGAAGTTCTTATAGTTACAATACGAGCTTTTAATGGTCTATTTCCAGAACACAGCATCTGGAGATGTTACTGCCTCTTGATATGTAAAGGAGTCTCTACCCGCATGATATATTAATATGTCATCACCTAGGTTAGTGGGGTTTCTCTATCTTTTACTTCTCCTAAGTAACTTAGTATCCATATCATTAGATTCTTAATCTTTATTACTATTATTATTCATAACAGGATTCTCATGATAAGTAACATTATTCAACTTTGGAAACACATGTTCAAAAAATTCAGCATCACGAGATTCGATTATGGTGTTAGCATCAAATACATTTTCAATGGATTTTAATACTAGGAACCTATATGCAACACTATGTTGTGCATATCCTATAAATACACGGTCACATGTCCTAGGTCCAAATTTTCTTTTCTTAGGTTCAGGTATTCGAACCTTGGTCAAACACCCCCTACCCTTAAATGGTTAAAAGAATGTTTCCTTCCATGCCAAAGCTCAATAGGAACAATGTTAGATCTCTTAGGAGGTATTCTATTAAGTATATAACATGCAGATAAGATAGCTTCCCCCCACATGTTATAAGGTAATCCAGAGCTAATTAAAAAATAATTCATCATTTCTTTTAAAGTTCTATTTTTTCTTTCTGCTACACCATTAGACTCAGGTTGATATGGTGTAGTAGTTTCATGAATTATTTTATTTTCTTCACAAAACAGAGATAGGCTATGAGTGTCATACTCAGTCCCTCTATCTGTAACACTTGTACTCTACTAACCCGATCTTACCATGTCGTGTCAGATCTTCCTATCAAGGTCGGATCAAGTGGTCGAAGTCCATGAATGAACCACAAGGCTAGGTATGTAAATAGACCCAAAACCAGTCAATTTTGAGTGTGTAGTCGCATACCTGAGCTGGTACGATCGACCACACCTTAAGGAAAGTGAGACCACTCAAAATTCAACGTGTGATCTCATATTTGGGACTTGTGGTCGATGAATTTTAAGACCACACGTGCGACTGCATGATGTTGAGACTGACTGAGTTTTTGAAAACTTTCCTAATCTAAGGGATCTCTTTCCTAATTGAGGGAGAACTCTATATGGAGATTTTTTCTTTATATAAAGGACATCCCTTAGCCTCTCTCACTCTTTTAAAATCCAAATTGAAACTCTGAACCTAAGAGAGAAAGAGAGAAAGGAAGAAAAGGAGAAGGATGTCTGAAGAGGCAAGCTGACAGGAAGGAAGGTTTAAGCTTGCTACAGAAGGCCAAGGTAAGGAATCATCTCTGTCACATAGTATAGGATTTTTTTCATTGTAAATTTAGATGTGGAATCGATGTGAAATCTCAACCATGAGATCCCATGAACAAAAACTCAAGGAAGATCCATGGACAGCAGGTTAGGGTGGATAACTTTACAAAAATTACAAATTTAAGGCCATAGACCGATCATAGGAGGGACCCTAATGATAAACCAAGGAATCGACTCATGAAGGGATTGGATTGAGGATAAAAATCAATCGAACTTTCATGTGGTCGCAGCTATGGTCGACCATAAAGTGATCACATGATCGACCACACGCTCTCGGGAAGATCCCAGAGAAGGTATGGTCGCATGTGTGGTCCTAGGATATGCGACCATACATATCGACCACACGTCCTATGGTCGCAAATACTGAGACCACAGGTTTCACCACACCTACGACCACACAGTTTCAAGAAGTCTGTTTGAGTCCAGATTAGGTTTTCGACTACTGTAACTTGGTAAACTTAAACCCTAACTTAAAATCCATAAATTTTTTAGGTTCCCAAGTAGTTCAAAAGTGATTTACAAGGCTTGGAGAAGATCAAACATCGTTAAGAGGTAAGGGAACAAGACCTAAAATAATTGGATAATAAACTATTTTATTTTATTTGTCCAATGCAATGAATGCTTCTATACTTATACGCTTGTAATGTGCATCTCACATGTCATTCAATATTACTGCTATTTCTGCTCATGCATATTTATTTTTGTCTATTTATAGCATGATGATGATGCTAGGAATAGGCATGCTATTGTGTGTGTGGTTAGTATGCTAGATGCGAGTGGAGCATTAGGGGGAGGACGTAGCACTGTGGTCTCTGGCTTGGTCACCAGACTCTAGCTCTATCTCTACTCAAGTTTTGCCTACTGACATCGTGGTATCTCCATTACCTTAGAGGAACTCTTACATCTTAGGGCATTAAGGGAGGTGGTCTCGGACAGTATGGTCCCTGACTGTACCGGGGGGCCATAGCTCTATCTCTATGGACGTATTGAGGGATGCTAGGATAAGGCCTTGGATACATTTGGATGGCATTAGGATTGGTTAGTTGCGAGCCCAGTTTACAAGCCCTCGCTAGCAAGGGCTTACGTGTTGGTATGGGTAGGGCATTAGGGGAAGTGTTGGCTAAGTATGATCTAGACACTTTAGCTCTATCTCTATTTCATGGTGGGGTGGATGTGAGATGACAATGGTTTTTGATCAATTAGGTAAACTTATACATTCGTGTATAGAGGTGCGGTGGTCGCCAATCCTTTCTATAGCATAGTTGCAAACTTAAAACCTGACCAAAGATATGAATTGAATGCATGCATATGTTTGCGTATAGTTTTGTTTGCTCACTGAGCCATGATGTGTGATCCCCCTTTCGACATCAAATATTTTTAGTTATTGAGGCAGGTCCTACTATGGAAGATTATATGAATGCGTCAACGTATGGACATGTAACAGCTATGGATGGAGAAGCAATGGAGGAAGCACATGATCCGTCATGCGGGTATAACCAATGTGTTTTTTTATTAGTTTAGCTATTTTGACTATTGAAAAATATAATTGACTATTTTACTTTATGTCTTGAGTCATTTGAAAATAATGGGATTTAATTATTTATTATCACTATTAAATACTCAGTTCATTATTAATAAAGACTTTAACTATTTATTTATTTATTTACTCTGATTATTGTTATGGAATGAGTTTGGTTTAACCGGATGGGTATGGCCTATACGATATCTTGGTTTGAACCGTAGGTTCTCATGACTATTCATCACACCACTGGTTAGTCCAGAATTGGGGTGTGACAGCTTAGTGTCAGAGCTCTCAGGCTCTGCCCAATAAACCAAAATATTTCCAAAAGAGTCATGAAATGAGTTAGGATAAATTAAAAACTGTAATACAAACACACCATAATCACCTCTACTGTTTGAGACATAAATTAAGAAAGAAAATAATGTATACATGTAAATGAGAAACTATATGCATATATCTATATATGAACTCGAAGTTAGAATAACAAGATGTACCTCTAGAATCAGAGTACTGTCCACAATCCAGACCGTTATTATGTAATACAAATAGAAGAAAAATATAACATATGATGGCGCTGGAGGAGTAAGTGGAGGAGGTACCTCTTCGTCTCTATCGTAGTCCTTGGCATACACCCTCGTGAGCCAATGTCACACCCCAATTCTGGACTAACCAAAATTGTCACACCCCAATTCTGTACCATTCAGAACGGTGTGATGAACCACTAATAAACCAATGGTTCAACCAGGATCTCTAATAGGCTGTGCCCGTTCAAAGAAAACCATACACATCCACAACCATAATCAGAATAAATACACAATAGCAGAAGTCTTAATAATAAATGAACTGAGGAATCTAACTGTGATAATCATAAATAAAATATCAAGTTATGTTGTATCAATCGAGACATAAGTAAATAAAGTATCAATTACATTTCCTTAATAATTCAAATGAAAATCTAATAAAAAACGCATGCGTTGCACTCACATGAAGAGTCATGCGTTTCCACTAAGTCTTCAGCTTCCATCGCAGTGACGTGCCCGTACACAGAAGCATTCATATAGTCTTCCACCGTGGTAGCTACATCATCAACTAAAAATATTTGACGTCGAAAAGGGTGAGCATACATCACAGCTCAGTGAGCAAACAAAACAATGCAACAAACATATGCATGCATTCAATTCATATTTGTGGTCTAGTTTATAAGTTTGCAATGTGCTATAGAAAGGTTTGGTGGCCACCACACCTCTATACACGAGTGTGTGAATCTGCCCAAAGGTTAACGTTTATTGTCGTCCCACATGCACCCACTATGGAATAAAGATAGAGCTAAAGTGCTTAGGACCACACCGTATAACACTTCCCCTGATACTCTACCCACACCAACACATAAGCCCCAGCTGGCGAGGGCTTGCAAATTGGGCACGCAACTAACCAATCCTAATTTCAAACAGTGTACCTATGGCCTCACCCCAGCATCCCTTAATACGTCCATAGAGATAGAGCTAAGGCCCCCCGGTAGAGTCGAAGACTACACGGTCCGAGACCACCTCCCCCGATACCCTACGACGTAATAGTTCTGCTAAGGTAATGGCGATACGACGATGTCAGTAGACAAGACTTGAGTAGAGATAGAGCTAGAGTCTAGTGACCAGGCTGAACCAGGATGTCACATTCCCCCCCCCCCTGATACTCCACTCGCATCAAGCACACTAACCACACACATACATTCACATGTCTATTCCTAGCATCATCATCATCATCATCATGTTATAAACAAAATAGAATTAAATATGCATGAACATTAATAGCAGGAATATTGGATGACATGTTGAATGTACATTACAAGCATACACGCATAGAATCAATCATGGCATTGGACTCAAGAAAATAAAAACAGTTTATTATTAGCCAATTAGTTTAGGTCTTGTTCCCTCACCTTTGCTTGAGTGTAGATCCTCTTTCAAGCTTTAAAATCCACTTTTATATCAATAGGAAAACCTAACAAATCGATAGATTTTAGTTATCATTCCGACAATTTTAGGCTTGTTTTTAAGCACGGGTCGCAGGGTGGGTCGCAGGTAGGGTAGCCGTTTTCTGCGAGCCCCAGGGTAGGGTCGATGCCAGGGTCGGATGTTCCATCGACCTTGGGTGCGACCACCCCTTTCCTGGACTTCCCGAATATTGGGGGTCGATCCTGTGGTCTGGTAGGGTCGACACCCCCCCCGGTGGGTTGAGTCGAGAATATCATTCTACAGTCCATTTTTTCATGTTTGGGTCCTATAGCTTACTTCCACAATCCATTCTAGGCTTGTTCTATGGCTTAGAACTCTTGGTTTCTTCCTTACTTTGTCTACGACGATTTCTCCATGGATTTCATTGAAATCTTCTCATGGATGTATAATTTGGGATTCTCCTAGACCATACCCTCTTCATGAACTATTCTAAGGTCTTAGATCATCAATGGAAACGTGCTCATACCTTAGGTTTGCTAAGATTCAGAGATTTCTCTGAATTCTTCACTTAGGGCTTCTTCTCCAACTTTCCTTCGCTTCTTCTTCTCTTCTCTTTCTCTCACTTTCAATTAGGGTTTCAAAAGGAGTGAAAGAGGCTTAGGGACATATCCTATTTATAGAGTAGAATCTCCCAAAACAAGTCCCATTGAGATTAGGAAGGAATCTCATTGAAATTTGGAAAGTTTCCTATTTGCGGTTTCTGTCGGCAAACAGGGGGTCGATGAGGGGGTCGGAGATCCCATCGACCCCCAGCTCTAAGTTGTCCGACCCCCAGTTAAAATATCAGGGGTCTGACTTCTTAGTGAGGGGGGTCGACCCAGCCTATCTAGGTATGCGACCCTACCCTCCAATTAATTATTTTTGCGTCAGTTAGTACCTGGTTTAGCTATTTCCTTCACGCACTTGGTCCATTTGGCTCGACCATGATAGGTAGACCTGGTACAAAGGTGGTAAGACCGGTTAGTTCGATACGGGTCTTACAACTCCCCCCTACTTATAAAAATTTTATCCTCGAAATTGTACATACCTTTCGAGTCGAATAGATGAGGGTATTGCTTTCGCATAACATTCTCTTCTTCCCATGTGATTTCTTCTATATCTCTGCTTCTCCAGGTGACTTTAACATAATAAATATCACGGTTGCATAGTCGTTGCACCTTTCGGCTGATGATTTCGGTTGGTGCTACTTCAAATGTCAAATCATCAGTCAAATCAGGTAGATCTACTGTCAATACGTGCGTTGGATCTCTGACATACTTCTTCAATAAGGAGATATGAAATACATCATGCACACTTGACATAGATGGTGGTAGTGCTAACTGGTAAGCCACTTTCCCATGCTTAGCTAGAATCTCATATGGTCTAACATATCTCGGACTTAGTTTCCCTTTCTGTCCGAACCATTTCAAACCTCGCATAGGTGACACTTTGAGAAATACCTTATCACTTGCGACGAATTCAAGGTCTCGTCGTCTAGTTTCTGCATATTGCTTCTGACGATTTTGAGCCGTTCTTACTCTTTCTTTGATAATGTCGACTACTCGACATGTCTCTTCAACAAATTCTGGTCCAACAATACTACGTTCTCCAACTTCATTCCAAAACAAAGGAGTTCGACACTTCCTTCCATATAGTGCTTCATAGGGTGACATCTGTATAGTAGCCTGATAGCTATTGTTATATGCGAACTCAATCAGTGGTAACTTTTCATCCCATGATCCTTTAAAATCAATTACACAAGCTCGGAGCATGTCTTCTGGAATCTGAATGGTGCGCTCCAATTTTCCGTCTGTCTGAGGATGGAATGCAATACTGAACTTCAATGTTGTTCCCAGAGCCTTCTGCAATCCTTCCCAAAACTTTGAAGAAAATCGTGGATCTTTGTCGGACACAATGCTTTCAGGTACACCGTGTAATCTGACAATATTATCCACATACAACTTAGCTAACCTCTCCAGTGTATACTGAGGTCGTATAGCTATAAATCGAGCCGTTTTAGTCAGTCTGTCTACAATCACCCAAACTACGTCAACTACTCGGGGAGTCAATGGTAACCCTGTGACGAAGTCCATAGTGAGTGGGATAGTTCTTCTCATGTATCTTCAATTGTCTTGAGGCATAAGAAATTACTTGTTCTCCTTGCATAAGTACACATCCCAATCCCAGTCCAGACGCATCAGTGTACAAAATAAACGGCTGTCCTACAATCGGAATGGTCAAGATTGGAGCTGATATCAATCTAGCCTTCAATGTTTGGAAACTCTTCTCGCCCTTCTTAGTCAAACTGGTGAGAGGTACGGAAATTCGAGAATAGTCTTCCACAAATCGTCGATAATACCCAGCTAGACCGAAGAAACTTCTAATTTCTGCAACGCTCTTCGGTGTTTCCCACTTTACAGTAGCTTCAATCTTTCTAGGATCCACTTTAATTCCTTCAACGGATACAACATGGCCTAGAAAAGCGACTTCCTTTAGCCAAAACTCACACTTTGTAAATTTGGCGTAGAGCTTCTCCTTCTGTAATCGCTACAGAGCGGCGTTTAGATTCTTTATATGAGTTTTCTCGTCTTTGGAGTAGACCAATATATCATCGATGAATACAATAACCGACGTATCCAACATATCGTGGAATACCCGATTCATAAGTTCCATAAAGGTTGTTGGTGCGTTCGTTAATCCGAAAGACATGACCAAAAATTCATAATGTCCATATCTGGTCTTGAATGCTGTCTTGGGGATGTCACCGTCCTTAATCTTCAACTGATGGTAGCCTGACCGAAGATCGATCTTGGAGAACACTTTGGCACCTTGCAACTGATCGAACAAGTCATCGATCTGAGGCAATGGATACCGATTCTTGATTGTTAGTTTATTCAATTCTCGGTAGTCTATATACAATCAAACGCTACCGTCCTTCTTCTTCACGAATAATACTGGCGCTCCCCATGGTGATATGCTAGGTCGGATGTAACCCTTGTCCAGCAGTTCTTGTAGTTGTACTTTTAATTCCTTCAGTTCAATAGGAGCCATTCGATAAGGTGCTTTAGATACTGGTGCGGCTCCGGATATCAGATCTATAACAAACTCTGTAGTGCGGTCGGGTGGTAATCCTGGTAGTTCTTCAGGGAATACATCTGGATAGTCACAAATGACATCAATATCGTGGTACTTCTTTGGTAAGATCGACCACAGATACTAGATACCCAACTGCTCCTTTCTCAAGGCACTTCCTAGCCTTTAATGCAGAGAGTATGAGCTTTCGTTTACGGGGAAGTTTGGTTCCCGAAAAATTGAACTATGCTCCTTCTTTGTCTTTAAATGTCAGCTTCTTTTGGGCACACAATAGGTTTACAGAATGCCGGGCTAACCAGTCCATTCCCAAGGTGACGTCAAAGTCTTCCATCTCAAGTTGGATCAAGGTTGCATCCAGAGTCTTTTCGTCAATAAGGACTGGACATGGTCCGTAACCTTTTTCTAATTCCACTTCTAATCCCATAGGCGATCGTACAAGCAGTTTGTTGTCTAAGGATTTTAGGGGTAAATTTAGCTTCTTTCTAAATGACACAGATATAAAAGAATGAGCTCCTGAATCAAAGAGTACTCTGGCGGGAATGCCATTAATAGGTACGATACCTGTGATTTGTTTTGATTTAGTCTACATGCTCACATAATGTAACACAAAATGATAAGATTCAGGTCATACCTGTGACCACATCAGGCGATGCGACAACGTCCTCAGATGTTACTGCGTAAACTCTTCCTTGATGTAGTTGCTTCTTGGACTTAGGACACTCCCTTACCATATGTCCCAATTGCTGGCAGTTATAGCATTTTAACCCTTCATTATTTGGCTTTTGTTGCTGTTGAGCTGCTGAAGTAGTCTTGGCTGCAGCATTGAAACCTTGAGTACGGAAGGGTTTAATACCTTGGTGTTCCCTCCGTTGTAAGAATTTCCATTTGGCCTTTTTATTCCTCTATTTTGAGCAAGTTAGCTCTCTTTCTGGCTTAACTCTATCACTCGAACAATTTGTACAGCTTCATTGTAGATTTTCTTTTCAAGTCCAGGAACATGTTCACATATGCTTCCCCTAAGTCCCATAATAAACCTTCAGGTCTTTGTATCTTCTACCTGCATACTGACTGGTGTAAAGAAAAACAGCTCCTCATAACGTTGTTGGTATGCATCGACAGTCATCTGTCCCTGATATAAACTCAGGAACTCCTTCTCCATGGTATCTCTGAAACTCCTAGGAAAATACTTCTCAAAGAATGCTTCCTTATATATATCCTAAGTCAATTGGGTGTGTTTTGTCATCAGATATGTCCGTGTGGACTTCCACCAGTGGTGTGCATCGCCTTTCAGCATAAACGTTGCATACAATACCTTTCCTTCTTCATTACTGTCATCATCGTGAAGTTTCTCTCCATCTCATCGATCCAGTGTGCTGGCCACAATGGATCAGCTGGCTTACCACTATACTCCTTGGGCTTCATCTTCAGAAAATGCTCCACCAGTCTGGAGTGGTCCAGTTGATGCGGAACATAAGCTCCATACATAAGTGGTTGGTATTGATATCCACCTGGAGCTACTTCAGGGTTTTGTACTTGAGCCTGCATAATGGGAGTCTGAGATGGATGGGGTACTGTGTTACTTCCCCCTGGTACTGTGCTTGCCTGTCCTGTTGGCATCGATGTTGTCTGTGCAGTAGGAAAGGTCATGCCTATGGCAGCTTGCATAGTAGCTTGTGCCTGTTGTATTTGCTGCAGCTATTGGGCCAAATTCATTACTACTGTAGCTAGGTCTGTAGGTGGAGCTGGCAGATTTATAGGATTTGTCTGCCCATTAATTACGGATGGTACCGTGTTCATATTCTCCTGTGTTTTCGGGTGTATCTGGCTGTCTTCCCCCACAGGTGGTGGTGGTGGGATAGTGTTACGGCTTTGTCTGGTCACTCTACGTCCAGCCATTATCTGTTCTGGTAGTGGAATGCCTGAAAATCATAGAATACGTGAGGCAATCATCATATACTTCATTCTCATAGTTTAAATCCACTAACCAATGAAAATTTCAAAATTTTCAGATCATTCTGTCGAAAATACTGTATTTTTCACTGCAGGGTCGATGGTGGGGGTCGATGGGTGTCCGACCCTCAGTATGACCCTTAGAATCACTGATTCTAACCGAGAGCCGGGGGTCAATGAGGGGGTCGATGGATTTCTGACCCAGGGTTCGACCTTGGTTCTATGTCAGATCACCGAGAGCTGAGGGTCGATGAGGGGGTCGGAGGTTTTGGTCGAATTCTCCGACCCTCGGACTAAAAATCAGGTTTTTATTCCCAATTTTAAATCCATTTCTCATTCTTCCTCCTCCTTTCCGACTTGGCTCGCCCCTCTGAGTTGCTACAGTGCCAACTCGGACTCATTGGTGCTATTTGCTTCTTATTTCGACATCTACTCCTCGTCCACAGGTATGTTCTCTACATTTTCATGTTTTTAGGGTTTCTTAACTAGGTTTTTGCTCATTTATCTTGTTTTCTTCAAATTAAATTTTTTCCAACCGTAAAAATTTGATTTTTATTGGGGGCTTTTGTTGTTGGTGACTCAATGGACCAAAGCCCTCAAAAATATTTGAGTTTCATCGGTTGGTTATCGAGAAACATGAAATTTCTCATTTTTGCCCTAATTTGTCGAAATTTTTGAATTTCTTGAAATTTCTTCAATTTCGATCTCTTTAGATGAAATTTCCAACTGTATGAGTCTTGCAGGATTGTTTAAAACCATTATAAGTCCTCCTGCCCATGTGTATGGGTGAAAAGTGAGGCTTTTGACCAATTTACGTCATTATACTGCTGAAATTTTTGGGTTTTTCATCCTTACTTAACCAATATCTATTTTTCTTTGTTTTTGCAGATACTATGGCTCGTACCAAAGTACCCAGGGTTCATGACCCAGTCCGCTTCCATTCTAACGAGGCAGAGACACATTATGCCCGCTATTCTCGTGAGAAGGTAGAGGGAGGTCGCCGGGTAGACTTGGCTAGCCTGGCCTTATTCGATGTGGAGAGGGCTTTTGGTGACATGGGTTGGCTTCCTGTGATCACCTATGACGCCTGCACTCGGCCGGATTTGGTGAGACAGTTTTACTGTAATCTCCAGGTGGTGGGAGATTACAACGATACTGAGAGGGGTAGAGGGCTTCGTATCACCAGCTACGTCAAGGGGGTCGAGATTTCATTCGATTATCGGCAGCTAACCGACTTGTTGGGCATTTCATATGATGGCCCCTTGGTGTTCTGTGCCCCTGGAGAGCCCCAGTTCTTTTCATTGGAGATGAGAGCTGAGATTGACCGTTAGATCATCAAAGAGGATCGCTGGGAGATGAAAGTGATCTACCTTCGTCCAGAGCCTCGGGTGTACTGGAAGATTATTCAGCATAACCTGATACCTCAGAGTGGGCACTACGAGAGGATCTCCCAGTTGACCCAGTATCTATTGTACTTCATCTGTACTAGGCCGCCCGTCTGCCTTCCTTACATCATCATGCGGACGATGATCAGTGCTAAGTTGTTCGGTCATACTAGCAACCTGCCTTATGGACGCATGATATCTATGCTGCTTACCCGCCTAGGTGTTGACATGGTGGATGAGAGGATTCAGGAGAAATCCTTCTCATCACCTCTGAATTGGGAGGTCATCTATAAGATGGGCATGCGGGATGCCCAGGTCAGCGACGAGGAGAGTTACGCTCTGGTGCGTCCACGTACTCGAGTGGAGATGGCTGACGCTGAGGCAGCAGCAGCAGCCGCTGGAGCAGGGGTTCATGGGGGTGATGATGATCGCTTGTACATGGATGTGGATGCCATACCTCCTCCATCACCTACTCATGCTACAGGAGCTGGTCCTTCTTATGCAGCCGGTCCTTCACATGTAGCTGGTCCTTCGTAAGCACCTTCTGATGACATGATGGGGATATTGCATGAGATACGAGAGGCTCAGCGCATGTCTGATTTGAGGATGGGAGAGCTTCTAAATGCTCAGTGTTTGTCCGATCAGCGGGTGGGATAGCTTCTGGTTGCTCAGCGCACGACTGACCAGCGGGTGGCTGATCTCACTGCTAGTCTCCAAACAACCCAGACTCAGATAGCTTGGTTGACTAGAGTCTATGCTGAGGATTATGACAGAGACCGCGAGGCACCACCTCCCCCATCACCTCCAGCTTCTTGATGTATTATCCGTTTATCTTTCTTTTTGTACTTCAGAGTAACTGTCCGGGTTGTGGACCGTACTCTGCTTTAGACTTGTATGTATATATGTTTGTTCTTCTTTCAAGTGTATATAAATTTGTTTCTCATTTAATAGATGCATTATTCTGTTTTAATTTTGTCTCAAACAACACAGATGCTTATGGTGTGTTATTATTACAGCTATTAAATTTTTATCCTAACTCAATTCCCAAACTCTTGTAGTAGTATACTGGTTTCACAGACAGGGCCTGAAAGCTCTGATACCAAGTTGTCACACCCCAATTTTGCACCATTCAGAATGGTGTGATGAACCGTTAATAAACCAACAGTTCAATCAGGATCTCTAATAGGCTGTGTCCATTGAAAGTAAATCATACACATCCACAATCATAATCAGAATAAATACACAATAGCGAAAGTCTTAATAATAAATGAACTGAGGAATCTGACTGTGATAATCATAAATAAAATATCAAGTTATGTTGTATCAACCGAGACATATGTAAATAAAATACAATTACATTTCCTTAATAATTCAAATGAAAATCTAATAAAAAACGCATGCATTGCACTCGCATGAAGAGTCATGCGTTTCCACTAAGTCTTCAGCTTCCATCGCAGCGACGTGCCCGTACACAGAAGCATTCATGTAGTCTTCCACCGTGGTACCTACATCATCAACTAAAAATATTCGATGTCGAAAAGGGTTAGCACACATCACGGCTCAGTGAGCAAACAAAACAATCCAACAAACATATGCATGCATTCAATTCATATCTGTGGTCTGGTTTATAAGTTTGCAATGTGCTATAGAAAGGTTCGGTGGCCGCCTCACCTCTATACACGAGTGTGTGAATCCACCCAAAGGTTAACGTTTATTGTCATCCCACATGCACCCACTATGGAATAGAGATAGAGCTAAAGTGCTTAGGACCACACCGTATCACACTTCCCCTGATACTCTACCCATACCAATACGTAATCCCTGCTGGTGAGGGCTTGCAAACTGGGCTTGCAACTAACCAATCCTAATGTCAAACAGTGTACCTATGGTCTCACCCCAGCATCCCTCAATACGTCCATAGAGATAGAACTAAGCCCCCCCCCCCCTGGCAGAGTCAAAGACTACACGGTCCGAAACCACCTCCCCTGATACCCTACGGCGTAATAGTTCTGCTAAGGTAATGGCAAGACGACGATGTCAGGGGACAAGACTTGAGTAGAGATAGAGCTAGAGTCTAGTAACCAGGATGAACCACAATGTCACATCCCCCCTGATACTCCACTCGGATCAAGCACACTAACCACACACATACATTCACATGTCTATTCCGAGCATCATCATCATCATCATCATGTTATAAACAAAATAAAATTAAATATGCATGAACATTAATAGCAGGAATATTGGATGACATGTTGAATGCACATTACAAACATACACGCATAGAATCAGTCATGGCATTAGACTCAAGAAAATAAAAATAGTTTATTATTAGCCAATGAGTTTAGGTCTTGTTCCCTCACCTTTTCTTGAGTGTAGATCCTCTTTCAAGCATTAAAATCCATTTTTATATCAATAGAAAAACCTAACAAATAGATAGATTTTAGTTAGAAGTCATTCCGATAATTTTAGGCTTATTTTTAAGCACGGGTCGCAGGTAGGGTAGCAGTTTTCTACGACCCCCAGGGTAGGGTCGATGCCAGGGTCGGATGTTCCATCGACCCTGGGTGCGACCACCCCTTTCCTGGACTTCCCGAATACTGGGGGTCGATCCTGTGGTCTGGTAGGGTCGACACCCCCCCGTGGGTTGAGTCGAGAATATCATTCTACAGTCCATTCTTTCATGTTTGGGTCCTATAGCTTACTTCCACAATCCATTCTAGGCTTGTTCTATGGACTAGAACTCTAGGTTTCTTCCTTACTTGGCCTACGATGATTTCTCTATGGATTTCATTGAAATCTTCTCATGGATGTATAATTTGGGTTTCTCCTAGACTATACCCTCTTCATGAACTATTCTAAATTCTTAGATCATCAATGAAAACGTGCTCATACCTTAGGTTTGCTGAGATTCAGAGATTTCTCTGAATTCTTCACTTAGGTCTTCTTCTCCAATTTTCCTTCTCTTCTTCTTCTCTTCTCTTTCTCTCACTTTCAATTAGGGTTTCAAAAGAAGTGAAAGAGGCTTAGGGACATCCTATTTACAGAGTAGAATCTCCCAAAATAAGTCCCATTGAGATTAGGAAGGAATCCCATTGAAATTTGAAAAGTTTCCTATTTGCGGTTTCTGTCGGCAAACCAGGGGTCGATGAGGGGGAGGGAGATCCCGTCGACCCCCAGTTCTAAGTTGTCCGACCCCCAGTTAAAATATCAGGGGTCTGACTTCTTAATGAGGGGGGGTCGACCCTGCCTATCTAGGTATGTGACCCTGCCCTCCAATTAACTGTTTTTGGGTCAATTTAGTACCTGGTTTCGCTATTTCCTTCACGCACTTGGTCCATTTGGCTCGACCATGATAGGTAGACTTGGTACAAAGGTGGTAAGACCAGTTAGTTCGATACGGGTCTTACAAAAATAGGGTGATGAACCTTCAATAAACCAACGGTTCAATCAGGATCTCGAATTGACTATCCCCACCATGTTAAACCAAAATACATTCCACATTAATCAAAGATAATAAAGTAAATAGCGGAAGTCTTACAGATAATGAACTAAGATCTAGTCATGATAAACAATTAATATTCCATTTATCTCCAAGTAACCAAAACATAATTTAATACATATTACAAATATCCAACTACGAAAATTTAACACTAAGCGTATCCACAGTTGAAACGCTAGCTTGACAAGCCATATTTGTCCTCCACAGCTTTCTCATCATAGCCGCCACATGTTCATATGTTGCCGTGTCGACATAATCTTCAAACGTAATACTTGCAACATCAGAAACTAAAAGATTTACGCGCGCGCGGGTCAGCTCTCCAACTTGAGCTCAGTGAGTAAACAAAACAATGCAACAAACATATGCATGCATTCAATTCATATCTTTGGTCTGCTTCATAAGTTTGCAATGTGCAATAGAAAGGTTTGGTGGCCGCCGCACCTCTATACACAGGGTGTGTAAGCCCACCCAATGGATCAAACACCATTGTCGTCCACATCCATCCCACCATGGAATAGGGATAGAGCTAAAGTGCTTAGGACCACACAGGATCACACTTCTCCTAATGCCCTACCCATACCAACACGTAAGCCCGTATTGGCGAGGGCTTACAAACTGGGCTCGCAACTAATCAATCCTAATGTCAAACAGTGTATCCAAGGCCTCACCCCAGCATCCCTCAATACGTCCCTAGAGATAGAGCTAAGACCCCCCGACAAAGTCAGAGACTATACAGTCTGAGACCACCTCCTCTGATGCCCTACGACGTAATAGTTATGCTAAGGTAATGATGATACGACGATGTCAGTAGACAAGACTTGAGTAGAGATAGAGCTAAAGTGCTTAGGACCGCACTGCATCACACTTCCCCTGATGCCCTACTCGCATCAAGTACACTAACCACACACAAACATTCACATGCCTATTCCTAGCATCATCATCATCATCATGTTATAAATAAATGAAATTAAATATACATGAATATTAATAGCAGGAATATTAGATGACATGTGAAATGTACAATACATTCATACGGACTCAATAAACAAAAATAGTTTATTATTAGCCAATTAGTTTAGGTCTTGTTCCCTCACCTTTGATTGATAGTAGATCATCGTTCAAGATTTATGAATCACTTTTAAATCACTTGAAAAACCTAACAAGTTGATAGATTTTAATTAAAATTAATTTCCATGTATTTAGACTAACAGAAACTGAGGGGTCACAGGTGGGGTAGCACCTGGGGCAGCAGTTTCTGTGACCACAGGGCGTAGGGTCGCAGGGTAGGGTAGCATCTGGGGTAGTAGTTTCTGCGACCCCAGGGTGTAGGGTCGTAGGTAGGGTCGGACATACTGCGACCCTATGTGCAACCACACCCTCCCATGAATCTTTCTGAGGGCATGTAGTCGAACATGTGGTCTCATGGGGTCGAATATCATGCGACCCTACGTGCGACCAGACCACACGTTTTCATGGTCGACTTTTCACTCTCAACTTCATTCCTTCATGTTTGGATCCTTTGGCTTATCATCATGGTCCATCCTATGATTGTTCTATGGCTTAAAACTATAATTTTATACACTATCCATTGTCCATAATGATTTCCTCCATAGATTCTCTTAGAATTTATCCATAGATGGTGATTTGGGTTTCTCCTAATCCTATCTTCTTCATGAACTATTCTAGACTCTTAAATAAATCATGGAGAATATATTCATACCTTAGGTTTGCTGAGATTCAGAGCTTTCTCTGAATTTTCCTCCTCTTTAGCCTTCTTCTTTAATTCTCCTTCTCGTCTCCTTCTCTTCCTTCTCTTTTTTTTCTCTCTCTTTCAATTAGAGTTCTAAAGGAGTGAAAGAGGCTAAGGGATGTCCTATTTATAGATGAAAACCCTCCATAATAAGCCCCAATGAGTTTAGAAAAGACCCCCTTCGAATTAGGAAGGTATTCTAATTTTGGTTTCTGGCTGTTTCTGTAGGGTTGCAGGTAGGGTCGTAAAATCTGTGACCCTACATTTTTTAAAACATGCGACCCCAAGGTGTAGGGTCGTAGGTAGGGTCACAAAATCCGTAACCCTACATTTTTAAAATGTGCGACCCCACGACCAAAAAGTCATGGGTTGAACTCTTTTGAGTTTGGGTCGGTCACACCTGTTTAAGCATGCGACCACACACTCATATTTGACTGTTTTTTAGTTAAATTTCATACCTGATCTTGTGGTTTCTTCACGCACTTGGTCCACTTGGCTCGACCAGGATAGGTAGATTGGTCATGACACAAGAATGTAAGGTTAGACAGGGTTCGTGGCGTGCGGGTCTTACATCCAAGCTACCTGTGTTTGGGTCGCCTGGAGACTCTCGGCAAGACTCTCCACTCGCCCATCAATCACTCGTTGAGCATCCAGGATCTCTCTTAACCGCTGATCTGTAGCACGCTGAGCACCGTAAATCTCATGTAATAGCGTTATCATGTCATCTGGTGGTGGGTGCGACGAACCAACCGAGTGAGAAGTTCGAGAAGAGCCAGCTCCTATAGAATGCTGCGATAATGGAGGAAGGATGGAATCTACATCTATGTACATCCGGTCATCATCCTCATCATCGTCACTCTATGATGCCTCTGCTACTGTCGCTGCTACCGCCTCCGCATCTATAGTCGCCACTCGAGTAAGAGGATGCACCACAGGGTTTCTCTCCTCATCACTGACCTACACATCCCAAATCTCCATCTTTCAGATGGCTTCCCAGTTGAGGTCAACTGAAAAGGTGTCCTCACAGATCCTCTCATGTACTAAGTCTACCTGTAGGTGAGTGAATAGTGTAGTGATCAAGATCCCATAGGGTAGGTTACCCTTCAAGCCAGGCATCATGGCTCTGTGCATGGTCCTGATGATGATATACAGGAGGCAGACAGGCTATCTGGTGTAGATACAGTAAAGGAGATATTGGGTCAGCTGTGAAAACATCTCATAGTGATCACTCTGGGGAATCAAGTTGTATTGGATGATCTTGCAGTACTCCCGAGGTTTAGGATGGAGGTTGACTGCCTTTATCTGCCAGCGGTCATCCCGAAGAAGCTGACCGCATACATCTGCATGCATCTTCTCTGATAAGAATTGGGGCTCTTTTGGTGTGCAATAAACTAAAAGAACATCGTTGGAAATGCCCAGGAAGTCAGTCAATTCCTAACAGTTAAACGAAATGGGTACCCCTTTCACTAAGCTGGTGATCCGAAGCTCTCTATCTTTATCCATGTCCTCTGGATCACCCTCAACCTATAGGTTGCAGTAGAACTGCTTTACCAATTTTGGATGGGTGCAACCCTCGTATAAGATCATGGAAAGCCAGCCCATCTCACCAAGTGCCCTCTCCACGTCAAATAGGGCTAAGTTGGCTAAGTTGACACACCGACCCCCTTAAACCTTTTTCTGATGATACCATGGATACTGTATCTTAGCTTCAATGGAATTGAAGCGACGAAAGTCATGGCCTCTAGGAACCTTAGTACGAATCATGTTACCTGCAGGGATCATAAATCAATAAACAAGTCAGAAAAATCTAAAAATTTGATGGAATAACAACGTAAAGGGAGCAAAAGCTTCACTTTTTACCCAAACATCTGGGTAGGAGGACTTACGTAAATCACAAATCATCTTACAATGGTTAATCAACAAGGAATTGTCGCCAATTAAAAAAAATTATGAAATTGATAAAAATTCTCAAAATTTAGGGCAAAAATCAAAATTTCAAAGCATTTGGCCAAACCAACAGATAAAACCCAAATTTTCTAGAGGGCTTTCGTCCGTTGGGTGCCCAATAGCGAGAGTCACCAACAAAAATCAAATTTTTATGATTAAATAAAAGTTAAATTGATAAAGATCATAAAAGGCAATATAAACCTAGAATGAATCGACAAAGAGAACAATATGAATGTAGAACGTACGTAGTGATGGAGAATCTAGTGGCTGATCGAGAAAATTTTGCTCAAGGTTAGTGGTCTGCACTATAGCAACTCAATGGAGGCAAGTTGAGTCAGAGCCAGAAGAGACAAAAGAAGAATGGAAACAAAAGGTTCGAAATCAGGTTTAAAACCTTCATTTAGGGTCGTGTGGTCACAGAATTCAACCAGAAGGTCGACCACACCTGCGACCACATGATTGACCACAGGCTCTCGGTAAGCTGTCAAGGTTCGTGTGGTCGCAACCCTGTGGTGCATCCACACCTATCGACCACATGATTGGAATACACTGCATTGTTTGAATGACCCTAAAAATTTGAAATTTGCTTCATTTATTATGAGACTAACATGAGATCATTATATATTGTACTTGTCTCACATATTTCCTTGATTTTTTAGACATCACCACAATCGATAGTAGGAAACGGCTGGGCATAGATGTAAGACCCGCACTCTATTAACCCGGTCTTACCATGTTGTGTTAGGTCTTCCTATCATGGTCGAATCGAGTGGATCAAGTGCGCGAAGAAACTACAAGGCTAGGTATGTAAATCGACCCAAAACCAGTCAATTTAGAGTGTGTGGTCGCATACCTGAGCTGGTATGGTCGACTACACATTAGAAAAGTGAGACCACTCAATATTCCACGTGTGGTTGCATATTTGGGACATATGGTCGACGGATTCTATGACTATACGTGTGACTGCACGATGATGAGACCGACTCTGAGTTTTTAAAAACTTTCCTAATTTAAGGGATCTCTTTCCTAGTTGAGGGAGAATTCATATGGAGGTTTTTCTTCTATATAAAGGACGACCCTTAGCCTCTCTCACTTTTTTAAAACCAAAATTGAAACTCTAAACCTAAGAGAGAAAGAGAGAGAGGAAGAGAAGGAGAGGGAGGTTTGAAGAGGCAAGCTGAGAGGAAGAAAGGTTTTAACTTGCTACAGAAGGCCAAGGTAAGAAATCATCTCTATAGAAGTAGATCACATAGTATAGGATTTTTTCCATTGTAAATCTAGATATGGAATCTTAACCATGTGACCCCATTATCAAAAACTTAACAGAAATCCATAGAGAGTAGGTTAGGGTGGATAACTTTGCAAAAATTATGAATTTAAGGCTACAGACCGATCATAGGAGGAACCCTATTGATAAACCAAGGAATCGACTCATGAAGGGATTAGATTGAGGATAAAAATTGATCAAACTTCATGTGGTTACAGCTATGGTCAACCACAGAGTGATCACATGATCGAGCACATGCTCCCAAGAAGATCCCAGAGAAGGTATGGTCGCATGTGTGGTCGCAGGATATGCGACCATACATATCGACAACACACCCTGTGGTCACAAATACTGAGACTACAAGTTCAACCACACCTGCGACCACACAGTTTTAGGAAAGCCTGTTTGAGACCAGATTAAGTTTTTGACTACTGTAACTTGGTAAACTTGAACCTTAACTTAAAATTCTTAAATTTCTTAGGTTCCCAAGTACTTCAAAAGTGATTTACAAGGCTTGGAGAAAAAGATTGAACATCGTTAAAGGTGAGGGAACAAGACCTAAACTAATTGGATAATAATAAACTATTTTATCCAAATGTATCCAAGGCCTCGCCCCAGCATCCCTTAATACTTCCATAGAGATAGAGCTAAGGCCCCCAGACAGAGTCAGAGACCACACGATCCGAGACCACCTCCCCCGATGCCCTACGATGTAATAGTTCCATTAAGGTAATGGCGATACGACGATGTTCGTAGGCAAGACTTGAGTAGAGATAGAGCTAGAGTCTAGTGACCAAGCCAGAGACCACAGTGCCATGTCCTCCCCCTGATGCTCTATTCACATTTAGCACACTAACCACACATACAATCACATGTCTATTCCTAGCATCATCATCATTATGTTATAAATAAATATATATAAATATGCATGAGTAGAATATAGTAGTAATATTGGATGACTTGTGAGATGCGCATTACAAGCATACAAGCATAGAAGCATTCATTGCATTGGACAAATAATGGCATTAGGATTGGTTAGTTGCGAGTCTAGTTTGCAAGCCCTCGCCAACAAAGGCTTATGTGTTGGTATGGGTAGGGCATTAGGGGAAGTGTTGGCAATGTGTGATCTAGACACTTTAGCTCTACTCTATTCCATGGTGGACTGGATGTGGGACGACAATGGTGTTTGATTCATTAGGTGGATTCACACACCCGTGTATAGAGGGGCAGTGGCCGCCAAACCTTTCTATAGCACAGTTATAAACTTAAAACCAGACCAAAGATATGAATTGAATGCATGCATATGTTTGGACATTGTTTTGTTTACTCACTGAGCCATAATGTGTGCTCACCCTTTTGACGTCGAATATTTTTAGTTGTTGATGCAGGTCCAACTGTGAAAAATTATATGAATGCGTCGATGTACTGACACATGGCAGCTATGGGCGTAGAAGTTACGGAGGTAGCACATGATCCATCGTGCTAGTGTAACCAATGTGTTTTTTTTTATTAGTTTAGCTATTTTGATTATTGGGACATGTAATTGATTATTTTACTTTATGTCTTGAGTTATTTAGAAATAACTAGATTTAGTTATTTATTATCACTGTTATTAGTTTAGCTATTTTGATTATTGGGACATGTAATTGATTATTTTACTTTATGTCTTGAGTTATTTAGAAATAACTAGATTTAGTTATTTATTATCACTGTTAGACACTCAGTTCATCATTAATAAAGGCTTCCACTATTTATTTATTTATTTACTATGATTATTATTGTGGAATGCATTTGGTTTAACAGGGTGGGCACAGCCTATATGAGATCCTGGTTTGAACCGTTGGTTCTCATGACGGTTCATCACACCACTGGTTAGTCCACAATTGGGGTATGACAGTAAAGGAACCCGAAGATGATGTAACCCAAGCCCACCACTACCTATGGACGTGAATGCCAATGAAAACCCTAAAGAACAGGAGGAAAATCTTGAAAACCAGAATATAGCACCACCAAGGGTCAAGAACAAGGCCAACCCAATAAATTTTCCAGCACCAACAACAAATTTGGCAACGGTTGTGATGAACTTGGCACGGCAAGTACAATAGTTACATCAGATACAAGTAAACATGCAAGCAGCTATGGGAATTGCTTTCCTAGCTACAAACCCAACACTTGTACCTGCAGGGCAAGCCAGTACCATGCCTGGGGGTAGCAATACCATGCCCCAAGCCTCGGTTATGGACAACACAACACCTCAAGTACCTCAAACCCCAGTGGTACACACTCAAGTGTAGAATCCTGAAGCACCGCAAGGGGGATATAACCAAAATAACTATCAGTATCAGCCACCCATGTATGGAGCTTATACACAGAATTAGCTAGACTACTCTAGGCTGATCGAATATTTTCTGAAAATGAAACCGAAGGAGTTCACAGGCAAGCCATCGGATCCTCAGTGGACAACTCATTGGATCGACGAAATGAAAAAACTTTATGATGATGACTATTAATGAAGAAGAGAAAGTGTTATGTGCCACGTTTATGCTGAAGGGTAATGCACATCATTGGTGAAAGTCTACACGAGATTATCTACTGACCAAGCACCCCCAACTAACCTAGACTATCCTCAAAGAAGCTTTCTTCGAGAAGTATTTCCCCAGGAGTTTCAGAGATATGATGGAGAAGGAGTTCTTGAGTCTATATCAAGGACAGATGACTGTCGACGCTTACCAACAGCGTTATGAAGAGTTGTTCTTCTTTGCTCCCTCTAGCATGCAGGAAGAAAATACCAAAACCTGTATGTTCGTTATAGGACTTAGGGGAAGCATCTGAGAGTATGTATTAAGGCTGGAAAAGAAGATATATAATGAAGCTGTACAGATTGCTCGAGTACTGGAATCGAGCCAAAGGGAGAGCTATTGTACTCAAAATAGGGGCAGTAAGAGACCGAACGGGAATAGATTCAATGGAGGGAATTCAAAAACATTCAAGCCTTTCCATACCCAAGGCTTCATTGCTGTAACCAAGACTATCCAATCGGCTCCACCCCAATAAAAGAAAGGAAATGCTGGAGTAAATACTACAACTGTGATCAAGTAAAACATTATTCAAGGGACTGCCCTAAACCAAGGAAACAATTGCAGCAAGGAAAGGTTTATGCGGTGACTACTGAAGACGCTGCTGCATCACCTGATGTAGTCACAGGTATGACTTGATCTTTTGTTTCATAATACCTTGTGTAAGCATATAGACTAATTTAAGAAGAAAAATCACAGGTATCATACCTATAGATGGCATACCCGCCAAAGTACTCTTTAACTCTGGAGCCACCCACTTATTTTGTTTCTGTGTCCTTTGGAAAGAAACTAAGTGTACCCCTCAGACTTTTAGACTACAAACTGTTAGTATGATCACCTATGGGATTAAAAGTAGAGCTAGACAAAGGTTATGGACCATGTCCAGTTCTTATTGGCAAGAAGACTATGGATGCAACCTTAATTCAACTCGAGATGGTAGACTTTGATGTCATCTTAGGAATAGATTGGTTAGCCCGACACTTCGTAAATCTATTATGTGTAGAAAATAAATTGACATTTAAGGGCCAGGATGGTAAAGAATTTAGTTTTTCAATGACCAAACTCCTTCATAAACAGAAATTCATTCTCTCTGCACTAAAGGCTAAAAGATGACTTGAGAAGGGTGGAGTTAAATACCTAGTATCTGTGATGGACCTTACCAAAGAGGCACCATGAATGGAAGATATAGAATTTGTACGAGAATTTTTTAACGTGTTTCCTGAAGATCTACTCGGGTTGCCACCTAACCGAGCGATAGAATTCGTTATCGACCTATTACCAGGATCGGCACCTGTATCCAAAGCACCATATCGAATGGCTCCAACTGAATTGAAGGAATTTGAAGGTTCAACTACAAGAGCTATTGGACAAGGTATTCATCCAATCGAGCATATTGCCTTGAGGAGCGCTAGTGTTATTCGTTAAGAAGAAAGACAGTAGTGTTAGACTATGTATAAACTACTGGAAATTAAACAAGCTCACGATCAAGAATCGATATCTCCTACCACAAATTAATGATTTATTTGATCAGCTACAAGGAGCGAAGGTATTTTCCAAGATCAATCTCTAGTCTAGGTATCATCAGTTGAAGATCAAGGACGGTGACATTCCAAAGACAACGTTCAGAACCAAATACGAACACTATGAGTTTCTAGTAATGTCTTTTGGACTAATCAACGCACCCGCATCTTTTATGGAACTCATGAATCGATTGTTTTATGACATGTTGGACACTTTGATCATCGTTTTCATAGATGACATATTGATATATTCCAAGGATGAGGCGACTCATGCGAGAGATCTTAGAGCAATCTTACAATAATTAAGAAAAGAAAAGCTTTACGCCAAATTTAAGAAATATGAGTTCTAATTTAAGGAAGTGCAATTCTTAGGTCACATAGTATCCTCAAAAGGAATTAAAGTGGATCCCATCAAGATTGAGGCTATCGTAAAATGGGAAGCACCTAAGAGTGTTGTAGAAATCAAAAATTTCTTGGGTTTAGTTGGGTACTATCGACGATTTGTGGAAGATTACTCCAGAATCACCGTACCTCTTACCAGTCTGACTAAGAAAGGAGAAAAGTTTGTTTGGACTGACAAGTGTGAAGAGTGTTTCCAAACATTGAAGGCAAGACTGATATTGGCTCCCATCTTGACCATTTCAATACCAGGACAGCCATTTATCCTGTACATCGATGCTTCTGGATTGGGTTTGGGATGTGTTCTCATGCAAGGAGAGTAAATAATTACGTATGTTTCAAGACAATTAAAGGCACACGAGAAGAATTACCCTACTCATGACTTAGAGCTAGCAGCGGTGGTACATGCCATCAAGATATGGAGACACTACCTGTATAGAGAAAAGTTTCAGGTAAAGTCAGATCATAAGAGTCTCACTTATCTCTTTAACCAGAAAAAGTTGAATATGAGATAGAGAAGATGGCTGAAATTGCTCAAGGATTATGATTGTGATATCCAATATCATCCAGGAAAGGTTAATATTGTTCCTGACGCACTGAGCAGAAAAGCGATAACAAAGCCTGAAGAAAAACCTAGCATAAATGCTGCCATGTGTGTCGTGGAAAGGGTATTTAATTATGGCGATGAGAAATTCATTGTCAATAAACCAGGAGGTTCAACAGACCTAGGGTTGATAGATAAGTTTTCAAATATGTTCACTACATTGAAGATTGTTCCTAATCTAATGGACGAAGTAAAAATGGTGATCCAATCACACCCCTATCTATGGACAGTATAGAAGGATCTAGAGAAGGGGATAACCACTCCTAATTTCACCTTAGATTTTGAAGGGGTATTAAAGTACAGAAGAAGGGTATGCGTGCCTAAAAGTGAAAAATCAGATAATAGGAACAGATTAATAAGAAAAGCCCACTCCACATTCTATTCAATACACCCTGAAAGTACCAAGATGTACCATGATTTAAAGAAACTTTATTGGTGGAGAGGAATGAAAGCTGATGTAGCTCGATATATGTCTCAATGCTTAAATTATCAACAAGTAAAGGCGAAAAGACAAAGACCAGCAGGCTTATTGCAACCGCTATCAGAACCAATATGAAAATTAGACTGCATTATTGTGGACTTCGTTATTGGGTTACCATTGACTCCCAGATCAATAAATGAAGTCTGGGTAATTATGGATCGACTTACCAAGACAGCTCGTTTCATTGCTATACGACCTCAATATACTTTGAAACGGTTAGCTAAGTTGTATGTAGACAACATTGTCAGGTTACATAGAGTACCCGAAAGCATCGTGTCTGACAGAGAGACCCACGCTTTACCTCAAAATTTTGAGAAGGATTACAAAAGGCTACGGGTACAACGTTGAAGTTCAGTACTACATTTCACCTTCAGACCAATGGGAAATCGGAGTGCACCATTCAGATTTTAGAAGACATGCTTCAAGCTTGTGTGATTGATTTCAAGGAATCATGGGATGAGAAGTTACCATTGATCGAGTTCGCTTATAACAACAGCTATCAAGCTACTATACAGATGTCACCTTATGAAGCATTGTATGATAGGAAGTGTCAAACTCCGTTGTTTTGGAATGAAATCGGAGAACGAAGGATCGTAGGACCTGAATTTGTTGAAGAACCTATAAAGTAGTTGACATAATTAAGGAAAGAGTTAGGACAGCTCAGAATTATCAGAAATAGTATACAGATAACCAACGCTGAGACCTTGAATTCGTCGTGGGCTCAACCTCAAACCATCGTTATTAGTTCCTATTCCCTCCCTGCACGAACATAGGTCCAATCAAAGCTTTCATTCAGAATTGAGGGCTAGGGCCGGTTAGAACTCCCATTTCCCGATCGGAGGTTTGAGCTACTATGGCAAGCTTTTTTTCCGCTGACAAGGTATTCCTGAAAATATCATCTATATGCGACTTAAAACGGTTCAAACAGAAAGAAAAACTAAGTCCGAGGTACATTGGGCCATATGAGATTCTAACTAGACATGGGAAGGTGGCATATCAGTTGGCACTACCCCCATCTATGTCGAGTGTACATGACGTATTTCATATCTCGTTGCTGAAGAAGTACCTCCGAGATCCAACACATGTCCTAACGATAGATCCACCGGATTTGACTGAAGATTTGACGTTCGAAGTAGTACCTTTTAAAATTATCAGACGAAAGGTTCAACATCATCACAACCGTGACATCTACTATGTTAAGGTTACATGAAAAAGTCGAGATGTAGAAGAAATTACATGGGAAGAAGAGAATGCTACGCGAAAGCAATATCCTCATCTATTCGACTAAGAAGGTATGTGCAAATTTCGAGGATGAAATTTATATAAGAGGAGAAATTGTAAGACCCGCACTCTACTAACCCGGTCTTACCATGTCGTGTCAAGTCTTCCTATCATGGTCGAATCGAGTAGACCAAGTACGTGAAGGAACCACAAGGCTAGGTATATAAATCGTTCTAAAACCAATCAATTTTGAGTGTGTGATCGCACACCTGAGCTGGTATGGTCGACCACACCTTAAGGAAAGTAAGACCACTCAAAATTCAACATGTAGTCGCATATTTGGGACGTGTGGTCAATCAATTTTGCGACCATATGTGCAACCGCACGATGTTGAGACCAACTCTGCGTTTTTAAAAACATTCCTAATCTAAGGGTTCTCTTTTCCAGTTGAGGGAGAACTCTACATGGAGGTTTTTTCTCTATATAAAGGACGTCCCTTAGCCTCTCTCACTCTTTTAGAACCCAAATTGAAACTCTGAACCTAAGAGAGAAAGAGAGAGGAAGAGAAGGAGAAGGAGGTCTGAAGAGGCAAGCTGAGAGGAAGGAAGGTTTTAGCTTGCTACAGAAAGCCAAGGTAAGGAATCATCTCTGTAGAAGTAGATCACATAGTGTAGGGTTTTTTCATTGTAAATTTAGATGTAGAATCGATGTGGAATCTCAACCATGAGATCCCATGAACAAAAACTCAAGAAAAATCCATGGACAACAGGTTAGGGTGGATAACTTTACAAAAATTACGAATTTAAGGCCATAGACTGATCATAGGAGGGACCCTAATGATAAACCAAGGAATCAACTCATGAAGGGATTGGATTGAGGATAAAAATCAATCAAAATTTCATGTGGTCACAGCTATGGTCGACCATAGAGTGATCACATGATTGACCACACACTTTCGGAAAGATCCCAGAGAAGGTATGGTCGCATGTGTGGTCGCAGGATATGCGACCATACATATCAACCACACACCCTATGGTCGCAAATACTGAGACCACAGGTTCAACCACACCTATGACCAGACAGTTTCAAGAAGTTTGTTTGAGTCCAGATTAGGTTTTTGACTACTGTAACTTGGTAAACTTGAACCCTAACTTAAAATCTATAAATTTCTTAGATTTCCATGTAGTTCAAAAGTGATTTATAAGGCTTGGAGAAAATCGAACATCATTAAGAGGTGAGGGAACAAGACCTAAACTAATTGGATATAAAAATCTATTTTTTTTATTTGTCCAATGCAATGAATGCTTCTATGCTTATATACTTGTAATGTGCATCTCACATGTCATCCAATATTACTGCTATTTTTACTCATGCATATTTATTTCTATCTATTTATAACATGATGATGATGATGCTAGGAATAGACATACGATTGTGTGTGTGGTTAGTGTGCTGGATGCGAGTAGAGCAACAGGGGGAGGATGTCGCACTGTGATCTCTAACCTGGTCACCAGACTCTAGCTCTATCTCTACTCAAGTCTTGCCCACTGACATCGTCATATCGCTATTACCTTAGTAGAACTATTATGTCGTAAGACATCAGGAGAGGTGATCTAGGACCTTGTGGTCTCTGACTCTGTCGAGGGGCCTTAGCTCCATCTCTATGGACGTATTGAGGGATGCTAGGGTAAGGTCTTGGATACATTTGGATGACATTAGGATTGGTTAGTTGCGAGCTTGATTTGTAAACCCTCACCAGTAGGGGTTTAAGTGTTGGTATGGATAAGGCATCAGGAGAAGTATTGGTGGTGTGTGATCTGGACACTTTAGCTCTATCTCTATTCTATAGTGGGATGGATGTGGGATGACAATGGTGTTTGATCCATTGGATGGACTTACACATCCGTGTATAGAGGTGTGGTGGCCGCCAATCCTTTCAATAGCACCGTTGTAAACTTAAAACTAGACCAAACATATGAATTAAATACATGCATATGTTTACGTATTATTTTGTTTGCTCACTAAACCGTGATATGTGCTCACCCTTTCAATGTCGAATATTTTTAGTTGTTGATACAGATCCTAATGTGAAAGATTATATGAATGCAACGATGTATGGACACGTAGCAACTATGGATGGAGAAGCTATGGAGGAAGTGCATGATCCGTCATGCGAGTGCAACCAATGTGTTTTTTTTTAGTTTAGCTATTATGACTATTGAAAAATATAATTGACTATTTTACTCTATGTCTTGAGTCATTTGAAAATAACTGAATTTAACTATTTATTATCACTGTTAGATACTCAGTTCATTATTAATAAAGGCTTTCATTATTTATTTATTTATTTACTCTTATTATTGTTGTGGAATGAGTTTGAATTAACTAGGTGGGCACGGCCTATACGAGATCCTGGTTTGAACCATTGATTCTCATGATAGTTCATCACACCACTGTTTAGTCTAGAATTGGGGTGTGACATTGTCGGTTCTCAACCTTTTAATTTTCTTGTTTAGTTGATTTTCAACTTCTAACTTACATGTTTTGAAAGCATACTCAGTTTCAACCTTAGATTTTAAAAGATATATTTTAGTATACCTAGAATAATCATCAATGAAGGTTATATAATATTTATTACCACCTCTTAATTCGTAAGATTTAAAATTAGCCAAGTCACTATGTATTAATTCTAAAAGGTTAGATTGCCTTTTTACAGATTTATGAGGTTTTTTAGTTATTTTAGCCTCTATGCATATTGGGTATTTATGAGGTGAAGGTTCAGGTTGTCCTTGTTTATATCTTAGGTTGGATAATCTTTTAATATAAGGTACACTACGATGTCCTAGTCTACCATGTCAAACATCAAATGACTCAATCAAGTATGAAGAAGTAGGAATTTCATTCATAACATTTTCAACATTTATTACAAACAAACCATTACTAGCATAACCCTTGCCCACATACTTATCCCCCAGTAGTACAATAACCTTATCAGCTTCAAAACTAAGCTTCATCCCAGCTGTATTCAGATGAAAACTAGAAAGCAGATTTTTTTGGATATCTGGGACACGCAACAATTTATTCAAAACAAAAGCTTTTCTAGAAGTTAGCTTTAGAGCTACTTAACCCTTGCACATAACTTGCGAGGTTTGAGAGTTCCCCATTTATACTAAATCATTTGGTTTGACCGAAGAATATTTAACAAAATTAGATCAATCAGCAAAAATGTGTTTAGTGGCTCCAGTGCCTATGATCCACTCCTTTTGTTGTTCAACCAATTTACCTCAGTTATAACAACTACAAATAAGTCCTCTTCAGTGAGGTGAACCTTGGTTTTGTCGCTTTTATGTTTCTTCTTGAAGACCCGACAATCCTTTTTGAAATGCCCCAGTTTTCCACAGAAGAAGCATTCTCCCTTGGTCTTCTTGAATTTACCTTTTATCTTCACCTGAAGAAACTTCTTGGATTTGTTCTTCTTTTTTGTTTTACCCTTTTCTACAAGGTTGGCCTTGGTTTTATATTCTTTGGCCTTTTCCACCCTATCAGTTTCACGGTTCTTCTCTTCAATCTTGATTCGCATAATATAGTGCTCCAAGGTCCAATCCTTAGATTTGTGCTTTATATGTGACTTAAAGTCACTCTAGGAGTTAGGCAACTTTTCAATCAATGTTGTAGAAATAAATTGTTCTGGTAGTAAGATCCCTTCTTTGACAAGGCTTACAACCAGAACCTGGAACATGTCCATTTGCATGGACACAGTCATATCTTCCTTCATCTTGAAATTACGAAAGTTTGCAGTTACAAATCTCTTACTGCTAACATCTTCCAAGGAGTATTTCTTGTCAAGTGCTTCCCATATGTTGTAAGCATAATCATATGAGCAATACACATTATACAGATCATTGGTCATTGCATTCAGGATCATGTTCTTGCATTCGAAATCAGCATTAATCCATGCAACCCTCTTGGACTTGATTTCAGGGTCTTCAGAGTCCTCTGGCATTTTCTCAGTAAGTGCAAATATGGCATCGAGCTGGGATAGGGCAAAGTGCATCATTTGCCTTCAACGTTTGTAGTTTGAATCATTAAATGGCTCAATGCTGTCAAACTCGGACATGATGTACATTTTTCCCGTTGCAGGAAAAACTTCAGTGGTCACACCAGATTCAGAACTGGCCATGATAATAGTCTCTACAATATATAACAATATAGTCTTAAGAATTATAGTAAAAAGAACAAGGTACAGAAATATATATTGTATAGACTAATCAATAATGATGTAACAAACAATTAATTATTTTCAATAATTAATTAAGTAATATATGATATACAAGCAATAATCATACATGCATCTAATAGGTTATATGTCAACCTAACCATATGCTAAAACTGGAATGTACATAAATGAAATATAATAGTACATACCTAATAGAATAAATCCAAAAATGATGTAGGGTTGAATCATGTTGGTACACTCCCCTTAAGACTGTATTTGCCCTCTATAAGGTGCAGCAGGTCTCCGCAAATCAGCCTCCAAGATAAAACAACCCCTCCAAAGGGCACCCACCCAGTGTGCACTGTCTAGTGTATGCAGACCTAACGGCTAAGATTTGACTCAAACAAGGTTTTATTTTATGAGTGAAATTATCACTTTAGTGTATTGCTGATAGAATCCTAGAAGAAAATTTTTTACATAATGACAAAATAGGTACTTTTGGGGATTTCGAGGGTATGCATAAGCACTCACATGATGTGATCAACATGTAATTATTAAGTAAATTATGGTAAAATAGGTAATTATGTAGGTATATTGAACAAACTAGACGTCACAGTTTCAAACAAAGAACAAGGTCAGGGATTTACACCTATTGTTATGATACTTTTGTGTGTATGTTTTTATCATGATTATGCCCTATATGTATGCTTA
The DNA here is from genome assembly GCA_028583415.1 of Protea cynaroides. Taxonomy (NCBI): domain Eukaryota; kingdom Viridiplantae; phylum Streptophyta; class Magnoliopsida; order Proteales; family Proteaceae; genus Protea; species Protea cynaroides. The sequence continues at coordinate 85,529,071 of CM053276.1, read as the reverse complement.
CTATTGACTGACATGAATTGAACGATGTGATGAAATGCATAATATGACCCTTGACAATGAACATGTGAAGGTAACTTTTGAGATTTTGAGAGTATGCATAAGCATTTACATGATATGATCATCATTTAACTAATAAGTAAATTATGATATAGGTGACTATGTAGGTGTGTTGAATGGACTAGGTGTCACAGTTTCGAACAAAGAACAAGATGAGGGATTTACACCAATTGTTATGCTACTCTTGTATGTTTATTTTTAGAAAAAATTCATCTACACCCCATCAAAGATTGTTAACATCATCTACACCCACAAGAATGCAAAAACATCATCTACATCCTAAAACTTTGGCTGTGGTAATCAAAAAAGTCCACTCCGCCAGTTGATTCCCGTTAGATGCTGACGTCAGGTGGATTGAAATATTTCAGAGATGATAATACCCTTATGGCCTATTGAAAAGACCATTATACCCTTTACCCAAACCCCTCTCTTCCACTCTCTCTCTCTCTCTCTCACTCTCTCTCTCTCTCTCTCTCTCTCTCTCTCTCTCTCTCTCTTTCTCTCTTTTTCTCTTACTCTATTTCTCGAGTTGGGTTCTCTTCTCATCACTCCGCTTCTGACCGAATTTCCAACTACATCTTAGTTCTTAATTTTCTTCCAACATTGCTAATTGAATGAGAGAAGCAAGTGTCTTCGTCAATATGAAAATGCTTTTCTTTTCTTTTTTTTCCTTTTTTCCAGAGAAAGAAAATGGGTGTTGCAGGTAGGAATGGAACTGTTTGGCTTAATGGATGATTTTGTAAAGGTTCAAGATGATCGATCAGATACCCACGCACTGATTTGGAAGAGCCTGACCGTCACATGCTTGAACACTTAATGGATTTTGGTATTCAACTTGTCTGTAAAAAAAATTGTTTTGCTAGACTAGGAGATCGAAATGGTTGATTTGGGAAGAGTCGGTGGTAGCAACTGTAGTGAAGAGCTTCAGCAATGGTGGTGAAGAGCTTCCGGAGGTTTCGCCATATGGAGGAAAGAGGGAGCCATGCCATTGATGTCTGGTGGTGATTTAGAGGTTTTTTCGACCTCTCTCTCTCTCTCTCTCTCTCTCTCTCTCTCTCTTTGATTTTTCACCTCCATCTCTCTTTCCCCAAATTTCTCTCTCTCTCTGTCACACCCCAATTCCGTACTATTCAGAATGGTGTGATGAACCGTTAATAAACCAACGGTTCAACCAGGATTTCACAATAGGCTATCCCACATATGATAAACCAAAATACATTCCACATTAATCAGAGATAATAAAATTAATTGCGGAAGTATTACAGATAATGAACTGAGGTCTAATCATGATAAATAATTAATATACCATTTATTTCCAAGTAACCAAAACATAACTTAATACATATTACAATATTTAAATACGAAAACTTGACACTAAACGTATCCATCGTTGAAACGCTCGCTTAACGAATCACGTTCCTCCTCCACAGCTTGCTCATCATGGTGTGTTGACATAATCTTCAATCATAATACCTGCAACATCAAAAACTAAAAGATTTGTACACACGAGGGTCAGCTCTCCAACTTGAGCTCAGTGAGTAAACAAAACAATGCAACAATACATATGCATGCAATCAATTCATATCTTTGATCCGGTTTAAAGTTTGCACTGTGCTATAGAAAGGATAGGTGGCCGCCGCACCTCTATACACAAGTGTGTGGATATGCCCAATTACTCCTGCACTGTCGCCCACAGCACCCAAAATGACACAATATACACCCCATGAAAACGGCATGGCTGTACCGGTTGATACCATACCAACAAATAAACCCCTCCTGGCTAGGGTTGCAAACTGGGCTCGCAACTAACCAATCCTAATGCCAAACAGTGTATCCAAGGCCTCACCCCAGCCTCCCTCAGAACATCCATAGAGATAGAGCTAAGGCCCCCCGGTAGAGTCAGAGACTACAAAGACCGAGACCACCTCCCCTGATGCTATATGACATAATAGTTCTACTAAGGTAATGGCGATACGACGACATCAGTGGACATGACTTGAGTAGACCATGGCACAATATACACCCCATGAAGAACGATCATGGTTGTACCGGTTGATACCATTCCTACCCTCACCATATACACTGGCCAAACACAAACATTTACATGCCTATTCCTATTATCATCATCATCATCATGTTATAAACAGTAAAGTAAATATGCATAAACAATTAATAGAAATATTGGATGACATGTGTGAGGACAATGATGGATATCTTTAGAAGTCGCCACCTAGATTTAGGTCTAGGACCTTAGAAAATGTGAAATCTCACCCCAAGGTAAGACTTTGATTGACTCATGACCCTTAGATTGGAATTCTGGTCCATCGGAGATTGGGTAAGCGTCAGGTTACGGTTATGGGAAGGGGTTAGGCACCCAAACCGCCCGATCAAAATCGGTCTCCTATACCTTTCCTATGCTAGACTCTATCTGTTAAACCAAACCAAACCAAGTGGTTTGATATCATTGAACCGAATCTGTATCCATTAGATTGCCTACGTATCACGGAATTATTCTGAAAATCAGGTTCACCATCGTAGTTCAGGTGTGATTAAAGTTTATGGATGTGATTTATGCTTGTGCATGATTAAGTTTATTTGTTCAAGTTGAAATTTATGCTTGAATGGTTGAAAAATCCTATGGGTTAGGATCTGGATAGTCCAAGTGGACTGATAGATAGTCCTAGTGGATCTAAGAATAACCCTATTTGGGTTGGAAAGTGGATAATATCCTAGTGGATCTATGGATAGTCCAAGTGGACTAAGATGTGGATAAATATCCTAGTAGATCTATGGATAGTCCAAGTGGACTAAAGTTTGGATAAATATCCTAGTGGATCTATGGATAGTCTGAGTGGACTAAATGTGTGGATCCAAATTTGGGTTTCTCCCAAATAGCCTACGTATCCTAGGGTTTGCCCTAGGAATCAGAATCCGCGTAGTTCGGGCTGGATAACCCTATTTGGGTCAAAATATGGGTAAGTATCCTAATGGATCTATGGATAGTCCAAGCGGACTAAAGTTTGGATAACCCTTTTTGGGTTAAAATATGGGGGGTATCCTAGTGGATCTATGGATAGTCCGAGTGGACTAAGGTGTGGATCCGAATTTGGATTTCTCCCAAATGGCCTACGTATCCTAGGGTTTGCCCTAGGAATCAGAATCCGCGTAGTTCGGGCTGGATAACCTGTTCTAAGTTAATGATTGAGAACCTATCCTAGGTTTAGGGTTTAGAACCTATTCTAGGTTTAGGGTTTGCGGAGGGGCAAATCGTCCTAAATTACCCTTTTCCTTCTGAATTCTAATTTTGGAAGGTTTGGCAAAGAATTCTCTTTCTTTATTAAGGTTTTATTATTCCCATTATGCCCTTCCCAAGAATGTGGGTGCCTAAATGCACGTCCCCACACCTACATTGTCTTCTAGAAGTGTGCATATATGGCAGTTTAACTAGGGTGTTGCATAAAATAAGTTATTGCCAAAAAATAGAATATTCTATCTAAATATGGCACATAAAACATTTATGGCAAGAAATTCACATGCAGTAAGATTGTTTAAAAATCTTTCAAATATGGCATGTATTGCAAATAAGGCAAGAGCCTATATGGCATGATCTAGTATGCTATCTTCTAAGCATGGCAAGATCCTAATTGCTATTTCTTTCCATATTTAGGGTTTTCTACTCTAATTATCATTTTATTTCTATTTTTTAGGATTTTCTACCCTAATTGTTACATTCTTTCCATTTTAGGGTTTTCTACCCTAATTATTATTTTATTTCCATTTTTTTTTAGGGTTTTTCTACCCTAACTGTTACTTTCTTTCCATTTTAGGGTTTTCTACCCTAATTATTATTTATTTTCAATTTTTTAGGGTTTTCTACCCTAATTATTATTTTATTCTATTTTAGGATTTTCTACCCTAATTATTACTTTCTTTCTATTTTAGGGTTTTCTACCCTAATTGTTACATTCTTTCCATTTTAGGGTTTTCTACCCTAATTGTTATTTTATTTCCATCTTAGGGTTTTCTACCCTAAATGTTATTTTCTTTCCATTTTTTAGGGTTTTCTACCCTAATTGTGACAATAAGCATTTAATATAGCATGTGAGCAAGTGTAGTGGACAAATATGGCAATAAACATGTGTATCATTCCAATCATGGCAATGTGATTATTTCAATTATGGCAATGTGATCATTCCAATTATGGCAGTGTATGCATACGAGCATCCGAACATAGCATAGCATCAAATATGGCATGTGAGAAACAACCAAAGCATATGAGAATCAATCAAAACATGATGGAACACGCAGCAAGATGACATCTTTGTCAGGCTGGACCAAAATGGGCACATAGAGCACTGTACTTACTCAAAAAATTATTAAAAGATATCCCTGGAAAGAAGACTCAGAGGCCAACATTTTGTCTCAAGGAAGCTATTCCTAAAAGAGACCATAGGTAGGTCGAAAACATTCCCCAAATACAGGCAAATACATTGGTCAGGTCTGTTCCAGATTTTTTACCAGTTGCACCATAAATTCCAAATAAAATTCTATTCTTAATGAAAATTAAGTACAGACATATGTCTATGTAGATAACTATCTGATCTAAAATTTCATTAAGAAAAACAAGTTAAAACAGTATATTTTCTTTGTGAAAAATAACTGTTTTCAATCATGCAAATCAGCACATCATGACAGATCTGAAATCAAGCTCTATGCACTTAAAAATTGATATCAATTCAACGAAAAATGGAAAAAATATGAAACAAGTGCCATTTTTTAGAAGACTTTCATGTCTAAAAAGTTCATGTTAAGTGGATTTTCTGATTATGGCCATAAGGCCTTTGTCTAGAGACTTTCCGATGGAGGATTGCATTACATCCGAGAAAAATAGCAATGTCAAAGACAAATTGTTTGATATATTTTCCTAATTCCAAATGGAACGAAATTTTTAGGGTAGTCTTCTATCATATCAGAGAGACTCCCATAAAATTTTGGGCTTCAAAATCTTAGAAAAAATACATATGATGTACGTCCTAAGTTTGAACCCTAAATCTGGAATTTTCAGATCAGAAAAACATCAAACATCATTGTATATCAATCAAAAATTCATCATTGAATAGCTTAGACAAATTATCATTCATGAAAAATGTTAGACATAGGCATCCTAACATTAACAAGCATGTAATAGAGCATTCATGATTGAGATTTCATGAAAATTAGCCTTTTTCAAGCAAAATTGGCATTCGGGCATTATAACGACCTCTAAATTTGTTTAGAGTACTAACCTTGGGCTCAAATCGAGCGAAACCGTTGATGAAGGGTGATTGGGGGTTGTATCAATCCCCTTTGAATGTGAATCCTCCTTTTCCTCTCTTCTGCTTCTTTCTCTCTTCTCTTTTTCTCTTTTCTTCTTCTCTTTTCTTTCTTTTCTCTTTTCTCTCTCTTTCTTTCTTCCTCTCTCACGTTTTCTCTCTCTCACTCACGTTTCTCTCTCTCACCCACGTTTCCCTCTCTCTCTGCTCTGGAAAAAAGGATCCTCCTCTTGCCTATTTATAATTTTTCACTCATTTTCTAGAAGATCCTTTTTCTAAAAAATATATTTTTTTTCCTTTTCTTTCCTTCCTTTTTTCTTTCTTTCTTTCTCCTCTCTCTCTTTCACGTTTTCTTTCTAGAAAACGTGAAGGGGAATCTTTTTCCCCTTTTTTCTTTTTTTTTCTTTTATTCCTCTCTCTTTCCTTTTTTCTTCTCAAGATCTTTTGGATTATCTCAAAACCCTAAATCCCCTTCTCTTTCACGTTTTCTCTCTCCCCTCTTTCCTTTTCTTCTCAAAATCTTTTTGGATTATCTCAAAACCACCCTAAATCCCCTTCTCTTCCACGTTTTTTCTCTCCCCTCTTTCCTTTTTTTCCTCAAAAATCTTTTGGATTATCTCAAAACCCTAAATCCCCTTCTCTTTCACGTTTTCTCTCTCCCCCTCTTTCCTTTTTCTTCTCAAAATCTTTTTGGATTATCTCAAAACCCTAAATCCCCTTCTCTTCCACGTTTTTCTCTCCCCCTCTTTCCTTTTTCTTCTCAAAATCTTTTGGATTATCTCAAAACCCTAAATCCCTTTCTCTTCCACGTTTTTTTTCTCTCCCCCTCTTTCCTTTTTTTTCAAAAAATCTTTTGGATTATCTCCAAAACCAAAATCCCCCTTTACTTTCACGTTTCTCTCTCCCCTCTTTCCTTTTTCTTCTCAAAATCTTTTGGATTATCATTTACATACAATAATATATATTATATACATATATACACATATATTTTATAACATACATACATATACATACATATACATACATATACATACATACATACATATATATATATATATATATATATATATATATATATATATATATATATATATATATATATATATATATATATATAAATATAATATATATAATATAAATATCGTGCACATAGATGAACTGGTTCGAAATGGGTTGAGACCGACTTAGGTTGACAACCGATATGGGTTGAGCTAGGTTGGACCAAAACCGGTTTGAACCGAGTTGACTTGGACCGATTGGAATTAACTGGGTTTCTTCTCCTTGTCATTTCACGGGTCATTCCCGCTGTTATCCCGCATGGAAATTTTTGATGGCCTCTATTCCAAATTTTTTGCATTCATTTTGTAGAACATTAAAAATGAGGAATATAGGAACTTGAATCACCTCATTTGGAAGTAAAATGGTCAACTTATGAATTTTTGAAGTTTAAGCGGACCAATTATCATTAATTTGGCTGACCATTCTGCATGAGATCCTTCAGAGGCTTTTACCGAAAATATTTTACGTCCACTTTGTAGAGCACTAAAAATGGAACATAATGAGACTGAAATCACCTGAATCCGATGTAGAACGGGAAAGATATGAAGCTTTGAAGTTTTGACGATCATTTTGCATGCAAGTTTGCATGGGACCCACTGGTGACTTCTACCCGGGATTTTTTACGTCCACTTTGTAGAACATTATGAATGAAGAATAATGGTCTTGGAACCATCTGAATCCGATGTCGGATGATCAAGATATGATGATTTGAAATTCAAACAATCCAACTTACGATAATTTGCATGAAAGCCCCTGGGATTATTTATGATAATTTCAGAAACCTCCCTTATATGTATCATCCGACTAAAATGGTCGTATCTTCCTCATTTGATACCGGAATTGAGCAATTCTGGTCTCGTTTCGAAGATAATTCCATGACCTATGCATCTATGCAGATAATAGCCCATGACCCTACTGTGGGGATCAGTGGAGAATTACAAATCTTTGGGTTAAAGGTCAGAAACCTGCCATATTGGTTCACTTATGCCGAGGGTGGCAAAAATGGGGTGCTTACAGATGCCCCTCTTTAGCCGAGATTGTTATCAGTTGAAGGCTAAAGATAAAAGAACCACATTTTTGGGGTATGAGTGATATTGTTTATTGGGCTGCACTTAGGGTAATTCTTCCTAAACTGCCTACGTATTCTAAGGGTGTCCTAGAAATCAAGCCCAGAACGTAGTTCGACTGGCAAGAAGGTTTGCTCTTCTTGGAGAATTGATGAATGCTCTTCTTGTATGAAGCTAGGCTGTGAATACAGGGTTCATTTGTAGGCTGGGAACCTCTTCTTGCTGAGATGGAACTTATGATGCAAGGTACGTGCGGGCTTGGACCCGGCTTGATCCATTTATAGGCTGATAAACCTCTTCTTGTATGAAGCTAGGCTGTGAATACAAGGCTCATTTGTAGGCTGGGAACCTCTTCTTGCTGAGGTGACTCATGATGCAAGGTATGTGCGGGCTTGGACCCGACTTGATCCATTTGTAGGCTGATAAACCTCTTCTTGTATGGAGCTAGGCTATGAATACAAGGCTCATTTGTAGGCTGGGAACCTCTTCTTGCTGAGGTGGAACTCAATGCAAGGTATGTGCGGGTTTGGACCCGGCTTGATCCATTTGTAGGCTGATAAACCTCTTCTTGTATAGAGCTAGGCTGTGAATACAAGGCTGATTGCATGAGCTTGGGCTCGGATTTGATTTGTTTGGATGGAAGACTTGATGTCTTCTCTTTGATTGAACTGGGGCTCTTTTGATTGAGATTCTGAGATTGTTTTTCTGAGTAAGCTAGGGCTCTGCATTTGATTCACTTATAGGCTGAGATTGACTTGATCTTTGAATGAGCTAGGGCTCTACATTTGCTTTACTAATAGGCTGAGATTGACTTGATCTTTGAATGAGCTAGGGCTCTACATTTGATTCACTAATAATCTGAGATTGATTTGATCTTCGGATGAGCTAGGGCTCTACATTTGATTCTGAAATGAGTAAGGACTCAGAAAGTCACTTATAGGGTGAGGAATTTGCTATTGATTCTGAAATGAGCAAGAACTCAGAAGGTTACTTATAAGGCGATACTGAATGACTCATCTTGGCAGTTCCTACCAGCTTTGGACCTTCGGGATTGAAAATAGGAATATCCTTCTTGGAAGCTCTATGGCTTTGAACCTTTAGGATGCTTGAAAGTGACCCATACAGGAAGGCTTTGTTGACTTTGAACCATTAGGGTTAGAATCTGACCCATCTTGGAAGTCTATTGACTTTGAACCTATAGAGTGCTGGACATATTTGAAATGATGGTGAATTCCTTGGCAGTTTTCTGAGTTTTTTGCTCCTGCTTTATTGGTGAAGGCACAAAACATGACATCATTGGAAGTGGTGTCATGGACTCTGCTGGCATGATACCTAGATTTGAAATTTACCATTTATGACCTGGTACTGAAAGTTTGACACAATTTCAACATGGTAGAGATGACTTGGTTACTCCCTTTGAAGGGTTCCATGTAATTTGAAGGTGATGATTTTCTTCCGCCAACATTGGTGTTGTTGGATTTTGGATTGAAACTCTAGCGAGGATTTTGGACAAGAATGAGGGGACCTTGACAGTCTTTAACCAAAGTGACTTTATTGATTGACCATGGTGTTAAACTGTCAAGGGACACTGGTCAACTAAGTTCTTTGACTGTGCATTATGGTAGAACAAATTGGTAGAATAGCCAAGCGGCGATGAAATGTGACATGGTTTTGGCCCTCAATCTAGGCTCATGAAAAGCTCAGGGCTTTGCAACATTGTTGTGCCAATTTTGAAAGATGAATGAACCCTGGCCCCAAAGTAGGCATGAGGAGCAAAGGATTTGAAGTGTTCCTTCAGAGAATTTGGTGACCAAATCCTAACAGGTGAGTGATCACATTGGATTTTCTTCATCAACATGATTGGGAGAACTGAGAAATTGGCAAAAACCAACTTGGACGGACCTATTTCTATTGACTAAGAAAGTCAGTGACTTCAAACTAGACAATGGATCTTAGATGTAATGTTCATGATCAAGTTCAATTCCTCTGCATAGGGTATATCTATGCCCCAGTGTCTGCATGTTGTGACAGACCACTACTGTAGTGTGCTAGGGCACAGGCATTCTAACAGAGTTAGAACTAGGTTGAATCTGGATTGCATCCAGAATTGACCATGTTTCCAAGGTCAAGGGAAGATTGACAGATTGATTGCAGAAAATGATTTCTTAGATAAATCCTTGTTGAATCTTGAAAAATGAGGGAGCTGATGATGAATTTGGCTACATCCGTAACCAGGCCATGAGAATTTTCTCTCTCCCTAACATGACCAAAGGATTTGAAGATAGAATTCTGTTGAAAGGCAATGCTACGGAGCCCAACAGATGATGGTTTGTTCAACTCCTCCGAGTATGATTCACTGGAGAGCAAGAGGGGTTCCTCCCTTATGGAGGGTAGACTGGTATGACACTTATCTATATGAACCACTGAATTTTTCTATGAAGGGCCAATGAGGGCAATGCTTTAGGGTTGCATCAGGTCGCCTATCCCCACTGAGGTATTATGGGTTGCCCATTGAGGTTTCTCGTGTTGCCTTTCCCTGCTGAGGTTTCTTTTTTCCCTTTATTTCTTTTTCATTTTCTTCTTTTTACAAACCCCATCTTAGGTTGAATAAAGAGTCCTGATATGGTGAGGATATTGCCAAAATTATGGTCCTATCCAATGGTCTAAAACCCTTAGGGGAAATCCGAATGGCACGACTTTCATGACAAATGGGTATCCTTGCCCCACTGGTTAAGTTGACACCTATAAGTATTGATAGGCGGGCAGCTATTTGAATCATCACTAAAAGCGATCTTAGGGAAATGTAGTCCCACACCAAAATTGAAAATGGTGCCAAATTATGTTTTCCTTTCTTGGAGATGTTCAGATGGAACACGTGTCCCAACAAGCTATATCGAGATTCTGAATCAGTCACGATCATATCTGGGCCTGAAACCTTTAGGTTTGTTGACAAGTATTGATGTTGAAGGTCCAAGAGGACGGATGTGAAACTATACACATGGGTCTACCATTAGGAGAGTGTTTGGTTATTTATGTAGAATGGGTTTATCTTACCGAGAAGATCCCATTTTATTGCCTTGAGAAATGAAGGGCTTATAGGAACCTTTGGGAAGCCGTTGGATGTAATGAACGACAGATGAGGGTTCCAGCCAGATTCATGAATTTGTACATAAAATGATGACATGATCACGAGATACAATGCCATAAAAAATGATAATCAAAAGAAGGGCTTGTGATAGAGACTCCTTGGAAGGCCGTCGGATTGATGGACGGGAGAGAGAGTCTAATGCCGATGAGAATCTTTCTCTGATGAAGAAGTGATGAGATCGTCTCCTGTAAAGGTGGGATGTAATTGGCCAAAATCAAAAGTCCGGTCCAACATGCTGTAAATCTCGACGAATGATCGAATTTGCTATCAGGCTTTGGTTGGAACTATCATCCTCTTAAAGTGAGAGGGACAATTGGCTTACTGTCAAGCTCCAATGCCATTCAACATCTTACTATTTTCTTTTCTTCTCTTTTTTTTTCTTTTTTCTTTTTTTTTTTTTTTTGGATGTGAAGGCCACATAATGCAGTGCTTCGCTTGATCGCGAAATTGAATCCTGACTTTCAATATTGGATTTGAATCTTCTTCTTCCAAACATTTCCAATCAGATAGAACGTCTTGGCCCCAACTAGCACTCTGATCTTCTATAAACTTTATGAGCATTTGTGACTACTCATATAGTATCTGATTTTATCTGCATGGTGAATCCGTATGCTGTTTTCTAGAAGTTACTCATCACCTTCTGTCTGATGTAACTACCTCCCATTATTGATGTAGATAAAACATAGGCTTGAATTTTCTTTTTCTTTCTTTTTTTTTTTTTTTTTTTTGGGTATTCTAATGACCTCATTCTTGGATTTTGGGATTGACCATTCATCATGTATCTCTTGCTTACAGATGATTTATTTTGTAAGAACTTTGAAGTTTCTATCCTTTTGGTGGCACATCTGTCCTCCACATTTGTACTGATTGGCTGATCTGTTGATCTAATGCTTTCCTTGGAATCTTTTCACAGGTAGAACAAATGGCAGCTTCTCCAATACATGTTTCTTGAGACTACTCTTGTGTCTCTCGATTGATCATTTAAAGCTTTCCCAGTCGGGTTGGACCTTTCTTTCTCAAGAGGCCAGGTGGCGTAGAATGTTCAGGAGACGGCTCATCGTTTCAATCATCTTCAGAGTCTGAATTGACTGCGCACGTAGAAAAGGAAGATGTATGAAACTGGGAGGAAATGTATGGAAGAGACAAGGCACAAAGTTTGAAATCCCAAACGGCTAATTTTTTTTTATTTTTTTTACTTACAGGGCAGATTGGACTGGACTTGTCAACAAGCATATCAATCTTGGACCTAGACATGTATGACCTATCGAATACCGATAATAGAAAGTTAAAACAACTAGTTCGTCCAAGCGGCTCCAATTGGGCATAACGCCTTCGACGACCACCTTCAGTCGTTGCGGGAATAACTCTTCCTTCAGATCTCTAATAGCAGGACTCATCATGCCCCTCTATCAATTGGTGCAAGATACCTACCTTTTCCATTTTTTTTTTCAGTTTGGGATCCATTCAAAACCGGACTATTGCTTTTTAAGCTCAAGGTTACTCTGGTTCATGCCCCAGTTTGGGGTTTGATGGATTCATCAATGGACCACTTCTAGTTGTGTTAAAAAATCATTCTAGCTTATGCCCCAGCTTATGGAGCAAGGGGTATCGCCATTGCACTACACCATTTTGAGTCCAAGATTAGAATAGTTTATGCCTCGGCTTAGGGGTTCAATGGATTTCTTTGTTAGCCCACTCTCAATTTGGGTCTAAGGTCAATTTGGTCCATGCCCCAGTTTAGGGCATAATGGCTTTTTATGGGTTAAGGGTTTCATCATTGGACCATTCCCTAGCTGTGATTCTGGTTCCTATCCTAGCCTGGGGCATATCGGATCTCATCTTTGCTCAACCCTGCTGCTCGGGAAAATTCCATTCCCTCTCTTTGAACAATGAGGAATATGAGGGCAATTCTTTGGATTCTAGCATTTCCTTGGCCAATGGGGCAGAAATGCCCGAGATGGGACAGCACTATCATAGCTGAAGGTTCATGATTTCTTGATGACTCCAGAATCTAGAATTGATCTTTACTGACAAGCAATGAGGAATGCTTCTCATTCACCATTCCTGACGGCTATCCTAACTTGTAGCACTGGGCTATGATAGACATGGATCGGGCTCTAATTGATAGAGCCAGAGATTGATTTTGAATCAGTCTCCGATTGATAGAGACAAGATTGACTTTGAATTGGTCTCTGATTGATAGAGACAGAGTTGACTTTGAATTGGTCTCTGATTGATAGAGATCAAGATTGATTTTGAATTGATCTCTGATTGATAGAGATCAAGATTGATTTTGAATTGGTCTCTGATTGATAGAGATCAAGATTAATTTTGAATTGGTCTCTGATTGATAGAGATCAAGATTGATTTTGAATTGGTCTCTGATTGATAGAGATCAAGATTGATTTTGAATTGGTCTCTGATTGATAGAGATCAAGATTGATTTTGAATCGGTATCTGATTGATAGAGATCAAGATTGACAGTCATGGACTGGGCTCTAGTTGCTAGAGGCAAGGATTGCTTGAGTTGGGCTCTGATTGATAGAGGCCAAGGATGACAATCATGGATTGGACTCTAATTGCTAGAGATGATGGAATGACTGAAATTCTCTTTGATTCCTTCATGAAATGGAACATGGACCAGAGGTAATGGTTGAACAGGCCTAGAGGCTAACTCATGCTCACATTGAGTTCATATAAATAGAACATTCCTTAGTTCCAACATGAATTGGAACCTGAACTAGAGTTGACAGTTGGACAAGCCTAGGGGCTAAATAAATTCAGATGAATGGAACTTTTCTTAGTTTCGACATGAACTAGAACCCTAACCAAAGATGATTGTTGGATAAGCCTAGTGGCTAATTGAATTCAGATGAATGGAATTTTTCCTAGTTTTGACATGAATCAGAACCTAAACAGGAGGTGAAGGGTGAAAAAGCCTAGGAGCCGAATGCCTCCTCCATTTTAACATGATCTGGGAGTGATGATTGAAACTGCCTAGGGGTTAAAGCCTTCTTCAATTCTGAGATGAACCAGAAATGGTGGTTGAATATGGGGTTGAATATTTTTTTTATTCTGAGATGAACTGGATGTGATTGAATCTACCTAGAGGCTGAATCTTTCCTTAATTCTGGATGAACCGAAATGATGATTGGACCTACATAAGGGCTGAATCTTTCCTTCAGTTCTGAGATGAACCAGAAATGGTGGTTGGACCTGCCTAGGGGCTGAATATTTCTTTGATTCTGGATGAACCAAAATGATGATTGGACCTGCCTAGGGGCTGAACCTTTCTTCAGTTCTGAGATGAACCAGAAATGGTGATTGAATCTGGGGCTGAATATTTCTTTGATACTGAGATGAACTGAATGTGATTGAATCTGCCTGGCTGAATCTTTCCTTAATTCTGGATGAACCGAAATGATGATTGGACCTGCCTAGGGGCTGAACCTTTCCTTAATTCAAAGGTGAATAGGGAACAATGATTGGATTTGCCTAGGGGTTGAATCTTTCCTTAATTCAAAGGTGAATAGGGAACAATGATTGGATAGGGGCTGGATCTCTCCTTAATTCAGAGATGAATCGAGAACGGTGATTGGATTTGCCTAGGGGCTGAATCTTTCCTTAATTCAGGGGTGCATTGAGAACCATGATTGGATTTGCCTAGGGGCTGAATCTTTCCTTAACTCTGAGGTAAATCGAGAACATTGATTGGATTTACCTAGGGGCTGAATCTTTCCTTAATTCAAAGGTGAATCGGAAACTATGATTGGATTTGCCTAGGGGCTGAATCTTTCTTTAATTCAAAGGCAAATCGATAAGGTGATTGGATTTACCTAGGGACTAAATCTTTCCTTAATTCAAAGGTGAATAGGGAATATTGATTGGATTTGCCTAGGGGTAGAATCTTTCCTTAATTCAGAGATGAATTGAGAACTTTGATTGGATTTGCCTAAGGGCTAAATCTTTCCTTAATTCAAAGGTGAATAGGGAATATTGATTGGATTTGCCTAGGGGCTGAATCTTTCCTTAATTCAGAGATGAATTGAGAACTTTGATTGGATTTGCCTAGGGGCTAGATCTTTCCTTAATTCAGAGATGAATCGAGGACTATAATTGGATTGCCTAGGGGCTGAATCTTTTCTTAATTCAAAGGTACATTGAGAACTATGATTGGATTTGCCTAGGGGCTGAATCTTTCCTTAATTCAGGGGTGCATTGAGAACCATGATTGGATTTGCCTAAGGGCTGAATCTTTTCTTAATTCAGAGGTACATTGAGAATGGTGATTGGATTTGCCTAGGGGCTGAATCTTTCCTTAATTCAGAGATGAATTGAGAACTTTGATTGGATTTGCCTAGGGGCTGAATCTTTTCTTAATTCAAAGGTGAATCGGGAACTATGATTGGATTTGCCTAGGGGCTGAATCTTTCCTTCTTTCTTATAAAATTTGATGTTCAATCAAGATCTAGATTCATGACTTCCATTGATTCATTTAGAAAGATAATATGGATGGATCTCAACATGGGAGATCAAGACAATTCCCTAATTGTAGGGGCCTCTCACCCTAAAGGGTGGATATAGTTGCAGTTTGATTCTCTTTTCCAAAGGCATTGAAATCTAATGGAGGAATATTGAGATTCTAGACATCTAGGGGAGTGGAAGAAGTCACATGCACAATCAAGGATGACTCAACCAAACAAGAGTTAGATCCCTCATAAGGGTAATTGGGTAAACATTATCCAAGTCAATTTAATTGAATTTGATTAAGCCATGTGTTCAGTCTTGGGACCTCATGATTCCAAAATGGATAATCAGTGGTACCAAGGTCTGGCCAATTGGATTACCGAATTTGATGAAATTGAAATGGATATATTAATCCATCGTCCTTATTAGGGGTGGTTAGCAAAAGTGGTTCATAGATGAACAAACTAGTAAATTTCTTCTTGACCATGGTATCTATGTCTTGACAGGGATTTTCTGTTCATTTTTTGAAATCGACGTGTTAACAATGAGAGATTTGACACATCGAGCTTACTTAATGGAGGGTGTATAGTGACCGTCTACTATGATGTAGAACAGGTGTATACATACCTCATACTCCCAATGGGTGAGAGTTCAAGATGCTCATCGTGTAGAATCTAACATGTTGACCAGTCGAGGACAAAAACGGGCAGAACTTCGACGTCTCGAACATGGATGTCATGGTTAAACCGATTTTACCGGGTCGATTTAGGGATGAACCAAAAAATAACAAACATTGGGCTACAATCTGGGTTAGGACAGAAAAGGCCACCTTGACGAGGATGGGGTAACCTATCACCAAATGCTCGATGAATAATGGGCTCCCAATCCCTTTATATACTATGTTGCAAGGTTCCAAGCGACGTGGAGTAGCATAACGCATTCCCAGGCGGACCCAAGAAACACTCGTTAGAGGCTGCTCACCGGTCGTGGTCTCACAAAGTACCGGCCAAGGCTGTGTGTTTCTCCTAGCGGGCTGCCCCATATGCATGGGACCCGGTTCGGCTACTCGCACGAATGTGTGACTGAACCCATTCCCCCCAAAGCAATAATATACAAGCATAAATATAGTATCCTAAAATCTAGCATCCAATTCACACAAGGAAAGTTTTCATTTAGGAGTTTGACATTTATATCCCCAGTGAAGTCGCCACTGTGAGGACAATGATGGATATCTTTAGAAGTCGCCACCTAGATTTAGGTCTAGGACCTTAGAAAATGTGAAATCTCACCCCAAGGTAAGACTTCGATTGACTCATGACCCTTAGATTGGAATTCTGGTCCATCAGAGATTGGGTAAGCGTCAGGTTACGATTATGGGAAGGGGTTAGGCACCCAAACCGCCCGATCAAAATCGGTCTCCTATACCTTTCCTATGCTAGACTCTATCTGTTAAACCAAACCAAACCAAGTGGTTTGATATCATTGAACCGAATCTGTATCCATCAGATTGCCTACGTATCACGGAATTATTCCGAAAATCAGGTTCACCATCGTAGTTCAGGTGTGATTAAAGTTTATGGATGTGATTTATGCTTGTGCATGATTAAGTTTATTTGTTCAAGTTGAAATTTATGCTTGAATGGTTGAGAAATCCTATGGGTTAGGATCTGGATAGTCCAAGTGGACTGATAGATAGTCCTAGTGGATCTAAGAATAACCCTATTTGGGTTGGAATGTGGATAATATCCTAGTGGATCTATGGATAGTCCAAGTGGACTAAGGTGTGGATAAATATCCTAGTAGATCTATGGATAGTCCAAGTGGACTAAAGTTTGGATAAATATCCTAGTGGATCTATGGATAGTCTGAGTGGACTAAATGTGTGGATCCGAATTTGGGTTTCTCCCAAACGTATCCTAGGGTTTGCCCTAGGAATCAGAATCCGCGTAGTTCGGGCTGGATAACCCTATTTGGGTCAAAATATGGGTAAGTATCCTAATGGATCTATGGATAGTCCAAGTGGACTAAAGTTTGGATAACCCTTTTTGGGTTAAAATATGGGGGGTATCCTAGTGGATCTATGGATAGTCCGAGTGGACTAAGGTGTGGATCCGAATTTGGATTTCTTCCAAATGGCCTACGTATCCTAGGGTTTGCCCTAGGAATCAGAATCCGCGTAGTTCGGGCTGGATAACCTGTTCTAAGTTAATGATTGAGAACCTATTCTAGGTTTAGGGTTTAGAACCTATTCTAGGTTTAGGGTTTGCCGAGGGGCAAATCGTCATAAATTACCCTTTTCATTCTGAATTCTAATTTTGGAAGGTTTGGCAAAGAATTCTCTTTCTTTATTAAGGTTTTATTATTTCCATTATGCCCTTCCCAAGAATGTGGGTGCCTAAATGCACGTCCCCACACCTACATTGTCTTCTAGAAGTGTGCATATATGGCAGTTTAACTAGGGTGTTGCATAAAATAAGTTATTGCCAAAAAATAGAATATTCTATCTAAATATGGCACATAAAACATTTATGGCAAGAAATTCACATGCAGTAAGATTGTTTAAAAATCTTTCAAATATGGCATGTATTGCAAATAAGGCAAGAGCCTATATGGCATGATCTAGTATGCTATCTTCTAAGCATGGCAAGATCCTAATTGCTATTTCTTTCCATATTTAGGGTTTTCTACTCTAATTATCATTTTATTTCTATTTTTTAGGGTTTTCTACCCTAATTGTTACATTCTTTCCATTTTAGGGTTTTCTACCCTAATTATTATTTTATTTCTATTTTTTTTAGGGTTTTTCTACCCTAACTATTACTTTCTTTCCATTTTAGGGTTTTCTACCTTAATTATTATTTATTTTCAATTTTTTAGGGTTTTCTACCCTAATTATTATTTTATTCTATTTTAGGGTTTTCTACACTAATTATTACTTTCTTTCTATTTTAGGGTTTTCTATCCTAATTGTTACATTCTTTCCATTTTAGGGTTTTCTACCCTAATTGTTATTTTATTTCCATCTTAGGGTTTTCTACCCTAAATGTTATTTTCTTTCCATTTTTTAGGATTTTCTACCCTAATTGTGACAATAAGCATTTAATATAGCATGTGAGCAAGTGTAGCTGACAAATATGGCAATAAATATGTGTATCATTCCAATCATGGCAATGTGATTATTTCAATTATGGTAATGTGATCATTCCAATTATGGCAGTGTATGCATACGAGCATCCGAACATAGCATAGCATCAAATATGGCATGTGAGAAACAACCAAAGCATATGAGAATCAATCAAAACATGATGGAACACGCAGCAAGATGACAGCTTTGTCAGGCTGGACCAAAATGGGCACATAGGGCACTGTACTTACTCAAAAAATTCTTAAAAGATATCCCTGGAAAGAAGACTCAGAGGCCAACATTTTATCTCAAGGAAGCTATTCCTAAAAGAGACCATAGGCAGGTCGAAAACATTCCCCAAGTACAGGCAAATACACTGGTCAGGTCTGTTCCAGATTTTTGACCAGTTGCACCATAAATTCCAAATAAAATTCTATTCTTAATGAAAATTAAATACAGACATATGTCTATGTAGATAACTATCTGATCTAAAATTTCATTAAGAAAAACAAGTTAAAACAGTATATTTTCTTTGTGAAAAATGACTCTTTTCAATCATGCAAATCAGCACATCATGACAGATCTGAAATCAAGCTCTATGCACTTAAAAATTGATATCAATTCAACGAAAAATGGAAAAAATATGAAACAAGTGCCATTTTTTAGAAGACTTTCATGTCTAAAAAGTTCATGTTAAGTGGATTTTCTGATTATGGCCATAAGGCCTTTGTCTAGAGACTTTCCGATGGAGGATTGCATTACATCCGAGAAAAATAGCAATGTCAAAGACAAATTGTTTGATATATATTCCTAATTTCAAATGGAACGAAATTTTTAGGGTAGTCTTCTATCATATCAGAGAGACTCCCATAAAATTTTGGGCTTCAAAATCTTAGAAAAAATACATATGATGTACGTCCTAAGTTTGAACCCTAAATCTGGAATTTTCAGATCAGAAAAACATCAAACATTATTGTATATCAATCAAAAATTCATCATTGAATAGCTTAGACAAATTATCATTCATGAAAAATGTTAGACATAGGCATCCTAACATTAACAAGCATGTAATAGAGCATTCATGATTGAGATTTCATGAAAATTAACCTTTTTCAAGCAAAATTGGCATTCGGGCATTATAACGACCTCTAAATTTGTTTAGAGTACTAACCTTGGGCTCAAATCGACCGAAACCGTTGATGAAGGGTGATTGGGGGTTGTATCAATCCCCTTTGAATGTGAATCCTCATTTTCCTCTCTTCTGCTTCTTTCTCTCTTCTCTTTCTCTCTTTTCTTCTTCTCTTTTCTTTCTTTTCCCTTTTCTCTCTCTTTCTTTCTTCCTCTCTTACGTTTTCTCTCTCTCACTCACGTTTCTCTCTCTCACCCACGTTTCCCTCTCTCTCTGCTCTGGAAAAAAAGATCCTCCTCTTGCCTATTTATAATTTTTCACTCATTTTCTAGAAGATCCTTTTTTCTAAAAAATATTTTTTTTCCTTTTTCTTTCCTTCCTTTTTTCTTTCTTTCTTTCTCCTCTCTCTCTTTCACGTTTTCTTTCTAGAAAACGTGAAGGGGAATCTTTTTCCCCCTTTTTTCTTTTTTTTTTTCTTTTATTCCTCTCTCTTTCCTTTTTTCTTCTCAAGATCTTTTGGATTATCTCAAAACCCTAAATCCCCTTCTCTTTCACGTTTTCTCTCTCCCTTCTTTCCTTTTCTTCTCAAAATCTTTTTGGATTATCTCAAAACCCTAAATCCCCTTCTCTTCCACATTTTTTCTCTCCCCTCTTTCCTTTTTTTCCTCAAAAATCTTTTGGATTATCTCAAAACCCTAAATCCCCTTCTCTTTCACGTTTTCTCTCTCCCCTCTTTCCTTTTTCTTCTCAAAATCTTTTTGGATTATCTCAAAACCCTAAATCCCCTTATCTTCCACGTTTTTTCTCTCCCCTCTTTCCTTTTTCTTCTCAAAATCTTTTGGATTATCTCAAAACCCTAAATCCCTTTCTCTTCCACGTTTTTTTTCTCTCCCCTCTTTCCTTTTTTTTCCCAAAAATCTTTTGGATTATCTCCAAAACCAAAATCCCCCTTCACTTTCACGTTTCTCTCTCCCCTCTTTCCTTTTTCTTCTCAAAATCTTTTGGATTATCATTTACATACAATAATATATATTATATACATATATACACATATATTTAATAACATACATACATATACATACATATACATACATATACATACATATATATATATAATATATATAATATAAATATCGTGCACATAGATGACCTGATTCGAAATGGGTTGAGACTGACTTAGGTTGACAACTGATATGGGTTGAGCTAGGTTGGACCAAAACGGGTTTGAACTGAGTTGACTTGGACTGATTGGAATTAACTGGGTTTCTTCTCCTTGTCATTTCACGGGTCATTCCCGCTGTTATCCCGCATGGAATTTTTTGATGGCCTCTATTCTAAATTTTTTACGTTCATTTTGTAGAACATTAAAAATGAGGAATATAGGAACTTGAATCACCTCATTTGGAAGTAAAATGGTCAACTTATGAATTTTTGAAGTTTAAGCGGACCAATTATCGATAATTTGGCTGACCATTCTGCATGAGATCCTTCAGAGGCTTTTACCGAAAATATTTTACGTCCACTTTGTAGAGCACTAAAAATGGAACATAATGAGACTGAAATCACCTGAATCCGATGTAGAACGGGAAAGATATGAAGCTTTGAAGTTTTGACGATCATTTTGCATGCAAGTTTGCATGGGACCCACTGGTGACTTCTACCAGAGATTTTTTACGTCCCCTTTGTAGAACATCATGAATGTAGAATAATGGTCTTGGAACCATCTGAATCCGATGTCGGATGATCATGATATGATGATTTGAAATTCAAACAATCCAACTTACGATAATTTGCATGAAAGCCCCTGGGATTATTTATGATAATTTCAGAAACCTCCCTTATATGTATCATCCGACTAAAATGGTCGTATCTTCCTCATTTGATACTGGAATTGAGCAATTCTGGTCTCGTTTCGAAGATAATTCCATGACCTATGCATCTATGCAGATAATAGCCCATGACCCTACTGTGGGGATTAGTGGAGAATTACAAATATTTGGGTTAAAGGTCAGAAACCTGCCATATTGGTTCACTTATGCCGAGGGTGGCAAAAATGGGGTGCTTACAACATGTTGAATGCACACACAAGCATACACGCATAGAATCAATATGGCATTGGACTCAAGAAGTAAAACAGTTTATTATTAACCAGTTAGTTTAGGTCTTGTTCCCTCACCTTAGCTCGCTAATAGATACCTTTCCAAGCTTTAGAATCACCTTTACAATGTTATTATATTTCTAGAAGACCTAACAAAGTTGATAAAATTTAATTAGAATTTATTCGGAATTTAAAAAAAATATTCTGGTAACTGAGGGTCTGAGGTAGGGTCGGAGTCCTGATCGACCCTGGGTGCGACCCTCCCCCTAATCTGAACTTCCCGAACACTGAGGGTCGATGCTAGTGTCGGATCTGCCATCGACCCTAGGTGCGACCCTCCATGGTTTGAGTCGAAAATATCATATTTCGTTCTCTCTTTCATGGTTGGGTCCTATGGCTTACTTCCACAATCCATTCTATACATGTTCTATGGTTTAGAACTAGACTTTATTCACCTACATGGTCTTAATGATCTCCTCCATGGTTTTCCACGAAAACATAACCATGGATGGATGATTTGGGTTTCTTCTAAGTCATATCCTCTTCATAAACCATTCTAAAGTCTTAAATAAATCATGGGGAATGTATCCATACCTTAGTTTTGCTGAGATTCAGAAGTTCTCTGAATTTCCTCTTCTTCCTTAGCCTTTTCTTCAAGTTTTCCTTCTCTTCTTCTCTTCCTTCTCTTATCTTTCTCTTAATCCAATTAGGGTTGTAAAAGGATTGAAAGAGGCTTAGGGACGTCCTATTTATAGATTAAAACCTCCCAAAATACGTCCCATTGAGTTTAGAAAAGGTTCCAATCGAAATTAGGAAGGTTTCCTAATTTTCGGTTCGTGCTGTTTTTCTCGAGTATCAAGGGTCGATGGGAGGGTCGATGGGAGGGTCGGACAATTCATAGACCCTCTGCGACCCCTGAGTGAGGGTCGATAGTGAGGGTCGATGGGAGGGTCAGACCTGTCTGTTAAGACATGCGACCCTACCCTCATTTTGACTGTTTTTGGGTAAATTTTCATACTGGGTCTTGGGTTTCTTCACACACTTGGTCCACTTAGCTCGACCATCATATGTAGACGGGTCACGACACAAAACGTAAGGTTAGACCGGGTTCGTGGTGTGTGGGTCTTACAACTCTACCACCCTTAAAAGAAATTTCGTCCTCAAAATTTGAACGTACAGATCTTACAACTCCCCCATCCTTAAAATAAATTTTGTCCTCAAAATTTGAATTTACTTCGGAGTCACTAGGTGGGAATTCTATTTCCGCATTGCATCTTCTTCTTTCCATGCCGTCTTCTCCACGTCTTGTCTTCGTCAGATTATCTTCATATAATTGATACCAAGTTTTTAAGGTGTTGTACCTTTCAAATAGTGAACTAGGCTGGTACCACTTCAATAGTTAAATCTCCTATTTAATCCAGTGATTCCGTGGTCAATACCTTTGATATGGATCTCCAATGTACTTCTTCAATAGAGACACACGAAATACATCATGCACACTAGACATGGATAGCGGTAACGCTAATTGATATGCAACTTTTCTACGTCTCTCCAGAGTTTATAAGATTCGATGCATATATAGAATACTACTTTCCTTCTTGTCTAATCATTTCAAACTATGCATAAGTGATTTCTTCAAGCACACTTTGTCCCTTATGGCGAACTCAAGGTCTTGGTGTTTATTCTGACAATCCTTAGCTATCCTGCCCCTTTTCTTTGATCTTGTTTGCTAATCGATAGTTTTCTTCAATAGACTCAGGTCTTAAAAACTCTTCATTTACTACTTCATTCCAAAACAAAGGAATTTGACATTTCTACCGTACCATGCTTCATAGGTAACATTTACATGGTAGCTTAGTAGCAACTTCAATTCACGATAACTTCTCAACTCAAGTTCCTTGAAGTCAATTTTACAAGCTTGGAGCATATCTCTTAGGATCTGTATAGTCCGCTCTGACTGTCCGTCAATTTAAGGTAAAATGCGGTACTAAACTTCAACTTTGTTCCCATTGTTTTCTGTAGATTCTCCCAAAACTTTGGGATAAAGCATGAGCCTTTGACCGACAGTAGGTTCTCAAGCGTACCATTTAATCTGGCAATATTATCCATATATAGCTTAGTTAGCCACTCCAAAGCATACCGAAGTCGTATAGCAATGGAATGAGCTATCTTCATAAGGCGATCAACAATCACCCAAACTGCGTCAACCAATTTAAGAATCAGTGGTATACCGGTGACATAGTTCATTGTAATGCAGTTCCACTTTCAGACTGGCTCTGATAGTTATTGTTGTGAGCCATGTTGGTCTTTGTCTTTCAGCCTTTACTTGCTGATAATTCAGACACTGGAACACGCACTAACCACCTTTGTTATCATTCCTCTTTACTAATACAATCTCTTCAGGTCATGATACATATTGGTACTCCAGGATGTCCTGAATATTGAGTACAATGGGCTCTTATCATTATCCTCTTCCTAACATCCGAATATTTATCTTCAGGTATTCAGAATCTACCACTGTATCTGAGTACCGTCTCTGCATCCAAAATAAGTCAGGTTTGATTTTCCTTTCTCCAAATCTCCTTGCATTGTTCTTATATACAGATCTAAAAAAAATTTCTACTTTTACTTCATCTATTAATTCAGAGATGATCTTTAATGTACTGAACGCAAGCGAGGAATTATTGCTCCATAAGTTCATCCATAAGTTCTTGCTTAATTGGATCATCCCTAGCTTCTATTATATGTTACTCTTTTTCCAAATCTGAATCTGTTGCTGCAGAACATAAGGCAACATTTATACTCGGTCCTTCTTCAGACCTCATAATCCCTTTTTTGTGTAAAGCCTTAGCTACTACATTAGCCTTGCTCGGGTGACACTGAATATCACAGTATTAATCCTTGGGAAATTTCAACTATTTTCTTATCCTCATGTTCAACTCTTTCTGGTAAAGAGATAAATAAAACACTTGTAATCCAATCTAATCTGAAATTCCTCTCTATATAGGTAATGTCTCCAAATTTGGGTTGCATAATTCACAGTTGCTATCACCAAATCATGCGTTGGGTAACTCTTCTCATGCTCCTTTAGTTTTCTTAAAGCATATGAAATCGCTTATTTACCTTACATCAACCCGCATCCTAGATCTAATCCGAAAGCTCCGATGGATAGGGTAAAAGGTTTCCCTGGTGCCGAAACGATCAAGATGGGAGCTGATATCAATCTTACTTTAGAATCTGGAAATATTTTTCACCCTTGTCAGTCAATTAAACTCATCTCCTTTCCAAGTTAGCTTGGTAAGAGGTATTGTGATCTTAGAGTGGTTCTCCAAAAATCGTTTGTATTAACCAGCTAAACCCAAGAAACTTCTGATCTTCGTAATACTCTTTAGGTGTTTCTCACCATATGATTACCCCTATCTTAATAGGGTCCACTTTAATCCCTTTTTATGATGGTACGTGATCTAAGACGATCACTTTGTTTAATCGGGTCTCATATTTCTTGGACTTGGCATAAAGCTTTTCACTTCTCAACTTTGTGAAGGGGTTCTAAGCTTCGTTGTATGAGTTGCTTCATTCTTGAAATAAACCAAAATATCATCTATGAAAACTATGACCAACGTGTCCAACATGTCATGAAACACCCAGTTCATCAGCTCCATAAAAGATGTAAGGGTATTGGTTAATCCAAACGTCATAATTGAAAACTCAGAATTTGCCAATCCTGATTCTAAAAGCTATCTTCGAGATATCGCTGTCCAAATTCTTCAGCTGATGATATCTTGATTGAAGATCAATCTTAGAAAATACCTTTGCTCCTTGCAACTATTTAAACAAGTCATCGATCTGAGGTAGCAGATATCGATTCTTGATCTTGAACTTGTTTAGTTCCCAGTAGTCTATGCATAATCTGACACTACCGTCCTTCTTCTTCACGAATTGCATTGGCGTTCCCTGTGATGCAATACTTAGCCGATTAGAACCCTTGTCTAATAACTTTTGTAATTGAGTCTCCGTTCCTTCAACTTCATAGGAGCTACTCTACAGGTGCCTTTAACACAAGTATTGTCCTTGGTAACAAGTCGATGACGAACTCGGTCGCACGATCAGGTGGTAATCCGGTAAGTCTCCTGAAAACGCATCAGGAAATTTACGCATCACCTCAATATCTTCCATCTGTGGTACTTCTTGGGTAACGTATACCGCAGACACCATATATCCATCTTCTTTCTCTTCAAAGCATCTCTTTGCCTTTAGCATAGAGAGGATCAGCTTTCGCTTCTTAGGCAACATGCTTCCACTAATACCAAATTATGTGTCGTCTTTATTCTTGAATGATAACCTCTTCTATGCACGTAATCACTTGTAGAGTGTTGAAACAACTAGTCTATTCCCAAGATGACGTCAAAGTCTGCCATCTCAAGTTTATTTAGGTTGCGTCCAAATTTCATCCATCCAATAATATGATTCAATCATTGTTCATAACACTCATCTAAAACAACATTTAGTCCCAAAAGAGCTTAAACTAGAGAAATCTGGTGTAACGGTCTTAAGAGCTTGTCTAGTTCCTTCATCTCTTATGATTTTTCAAAGACTATCGTCAAAATCTCATATTGCACTCACTAGCTTATATTTCTTTTATCACTTCTGTTCTATCCTGATCTCTCTTTCATATACCTCGAAAAATATCTTGCGATTGTTACCTCAAATCCCAAGTCTATCTATAAGCATTATGGTATATGCTTATAAATTCATTAATTCATCTAAACTCTTTTGGTCTTTTCTTAATCAATCACTCAACATTGGGCATAACTCAATTATCATTGTATTAAATCGAGTACTACTTATGCCATGACTTTATCCTTGTATCCACTCTTAAATTTATCTTTAGGAATCTTCTACCTTGTCAAAATTTATACCGATATAGCCATCCTTAACTCTACTTGAGTGCTATCTATTTCTTTACCGGCTACTCTTAATAGTTCTCACATTTTCTCATGCACTCTTTTATAGACATGATTCATATCCATCCATTTAGCAATCTCAAAACAAATTCTCTATTACTTCATCTGAGGTTCATTGGCTATAACATTTAATCTGAATTTAATCATCTTTCTTCCAATAATTTCATTATCACTAAACATTTTTATCATCAAAGGTCAGGGAGTGTATGAATCAAAATGTTCATCCAAAAGTGATTCACTTCCTTCCGTCGATTTAGCATAATGACAAACACTTGCTTTATCTAGTGAACCTAGGTTTAAATAATCGAGAGTAAATCTGTGGTAATCCAACCAGCATCAAAAGATCGTCAAGTTGCACGGTGGTCCAAATACATAGAAATAAAGGTCTTACAACCCTTAACCTCATGGTTACAGGTTCTATCGAGTATATAATGCCATTGGTCAAGGCACTACAAGAGTAAATCTGGAGAAGCTTTCATACGTCAGTAAATCAGGTATAAATCTGGAGAAAGATCTCGTACATCAATAAATCAGGTATAAATCAAAAGATGTACGTTCAACATGATTAAGCATTTAACTATTCATTCAGTTCATATCTCTGTTCATGTTTTCGATCATGAGAATGGTTCAGATTGGTATAATCAGGACTACTACTAAAGAAACAATATCTATGACTTCAATTGACAGGTTAAATCAAGAAGGTATCTTGTCAAGGTACGAGAATTAAAATCTGGTATGTGCATCCTCTATAATCATAAGAGTAAATCAATAATGCACCGCATTCTATATAAACCATCTTGCCATATAGCCACAATAGATTCGATCTTTGTTGAAAATGTTTGAGGCTTCATCTTCAGAAAATATTTCTCAACCCCTGTTGGATCATTCTGTCATAATGCAGCTATCCCATACTTCGGTGGCTGACAAGGTAACCACCTTGATACACTGCTTGTTGTGCACCAAACTTCTGCACGGGGGTGTGCATTACTGGGACTTGCTATATGGTAGGCACTATGTTATAGTTAACAGGTGTTGGGGTACAGTGTTGCTACCAATTGGTACCGTACTTGGTTTGACTCGGAGGTGTTGATGTGGCATTGGCAACTTGGGTAGTAATTCACATAGCAACTTGCATAGTCGGTCTCTTCTGTTGTTGCTCTTGTATTTTATTGGGCCAAGTTTATTACAACCATAGCCAAGGTATTTGGTAGTAGGTGGTTGGCTGGAGTGGCCTGGTTGTTCACTCTTTTAATTCGATACAGTCTGATTACCTACTCAGATGAGTTTTCATTATCCATTCTCGACCCTGATAGTGGTGGGGTCAAGTTGCAACCTCTTCTTAATGCTCAGCGGGTAATGGATCAGCTTGTGGTGGATCTCACTCTGAGTTTCCATGTCACCAAGAGTATAACTTTATCTTCTTGTAGTTATTCTTATTCATAATGTATGGCCATTATTCTCCTATCTCTGTTGGATTTAGCCCGAGATCTTTCTCTTTATCTCAACAGGGATTTAGGCATTACTAGCCATTTT
The DNA here is from genome assembly GCA_028583415.1 of Protea cynaroides. NCBI lineage: Eukaryota > Viridiplantae > Streptophyta > Magnoliopsida > Proteales > Proteaceae > Protea > Protea cynaroides. Next base: position 85,501,113 of record CM053276.1, on the reverse strand, counting down.
TCTTCTTTCTCGGTCATGCATCGAGTTTCACATCTTGTGAGTACCAACTCGGTATTCCAACTTTTCTGCTTTACAGAAGCTCCCTTCTTGCTACTGTACTTTATCCGTTATATTTCTAGATAACTGTCCGACTTATAGATAATACCCTATATCATTTGTTTATTAGGATAATTTTTTGTCTTCTCTTTCTGTTTGAGTATATATATATATGGTTCCACCTCTTATATATACATTATTGTCTTGTTTAAGTTCTGTCTCAACCAACACAGATGCTTATGGTTTGTTTGTATTAAATCTTTTAATTTATCCTAACTCAGTTCATGGACTCCAGTGGTAGGATTTAGGTTTAATGGGTAAGGCCTATGAGGGCTCTGATACCAAGTTGTCACACCCCAATTCCACACTATTCAGAATGGTGTGATGAACCGTCAATAAACCAACGGTTCAACCAGGATCTCACAATAGGCTATCCCACATATGATAAACCAAAACACATTCCACATTAATCAGAGATAATAAAATAAATAGCAAAAGTCTTACAGATAATGAACTGAAGTCTAATCATGATAAATAATTAATATTCTATTTATTTCCAAGTAACCAAAACATAACTTAATACATATTACAATATTCAAATACGAAAAGTTGACACTAAACGTATCCATCGTTGAAACGCTCGCTTAACGAATCACGTTCCTCCTGCTCATCATGGCGTGTCGACATAATCTTCAATCATAATACCTGCAACATCAGAAACTAAAAGATTTGTGCGCACGAGGGTCAGCTCTCCAACTTGATCTCAGTGAGTAAACAAAACAATGCAACAATACATATGCATGCAATCAATTCATATCTTTGGTCCGGTTTAATGTTTGCACTGTGCTATAGAAAGGATAGGTGGCCGTCGCACCTCTATACACAAGTGTGTGGATACGCCCAATGACTCCTGCACTGTCGCCCACAGCACCCAAAATGACACAATATATACCCCATGAAAATGGCATGTCTGTACCGATTGATACCATACCAATAAATAAACCCCTGCTGGCTAGGGTTGCAAACTGGGCTCGTAACTAACCAATCCTAATGTCAAACAGTGTATCCAAGGCCTCACCCCAGCATCCCTCAGAACATCCATAGAGATAGAGCTAAGGCCCCCCGATAGAGTCAGAGACTACAAGGACCGAGACCACCTCCCCTGATGCTCTATGACATAATAGTTCTGCTAAGGTAATGGCGATACGACGACATCAGTGGACATGACTTGAGTAGACCATGGCACAATATACACCCCATGAAGAACGATCATGGTTGTACCGGTTGATACCATTCCTACCCTCACCATATACACTGGTCAAACACAAACATTCACATGCCTATTCCTATTATCATCATCATCATCATGTTATAAACAGTAAAGTAAATATGCATGAATAATTAATTAAAATATTGGATGACATGTTGAATGCACACACAAGCATACATGCATAGAATCAATATGGCATTGGACTCAAGAAGTAAAATAGTTTATTATTAACTAGTTAGTTTAGGTCTCGTTCCCTCACCTTAGCTTACTAATAGAGACCTTTCCAAGCTTTAGAATCACCTTTACAATGTTATTATATTGCTAGAAGACCTAACAAAGTCGATAAAATTTAATTAGAATTTATTTGGAATTTAAAAAAATATTTTGTTAACTGAGGGTCGGAGGTAGGGTCGGAGTCATGATCGACCCTGGGTGCAACCCTCCCCTTAATCTGAACTTCCTGAACACTGAGGGTCGATGCTAGGGTCGGATCTGCCATCGACCCTAGGTGCGACCCTCCATGGTTTCAGTCGAAAATATCATATTTCGTTCTCTCTTTCATGGTTGGGTCCTATGGCTTACTTCCACAATCCATTCTATACATGTTCTATGGTTTAGAACTATACTTTATTCACCTACATGGTTTTAATGATCTCCTCTATGGTTTTCAATGAAAACCTAACCATGGATGGATGATTTAGGTTTCTTCTAAGTCATATCTTCTTCATAAATCATTCTAAAGTCTTAAATAAATCATGGGGAATGTATACATACCTTAGTTTTGCTGAGATTCAGAGTTCCTCTGAATTTCCTCTTCTTCCTTAGCCTTTTCTTCAAGTTTTCCTTCTCTTCTTCTCTTCCTTCTCTTATCTTTCTCTCAATCCAATTAGGGTTGTAAAAGGATTGAAAGAGGCTTAGGGACGTCCTATTTATAGAGTAAAACCTCCCAAAATACGTCCCATTGAGTTTAGGAAATGTTCCAATCGAAATTAGGAAGGTTTCCTAATTTTTGGTTCGTGCTATTTTTCCCAAATACCGAGGGTCGATGGGAGGGTCGATGGGAGGGTCGGACAATTCATAGACCCTCTGCGACCCCTGAGTGAGGGTCGATAGTGAGGGTCGATGGGAGGGTCGGACCTGTTTGTTAAGAGATGCGACCCTACCCTCATTTTGACTGTTTTTGGGTAAATTTTCATACTGGGTCTTGGGTTTCTTCACACACTTGGTCCCCTTGGCTTGACCATCATATGTAGACGGGTCACGACACGAAACGTAAGGTTAGACCGGATTCGTGGCGTGTGGGTCTTACACTCTCTCTCTCTCTCTCTCTCTCTCTCTCTCTCTCTCTCTCTCTCTCTCTCTCTCTCTCTCTCTCGCTCGCTCTCTCTCTCTCTCTCTGATTTTTCACCTGTGATTCAGAGGTTTTTTGGCCTCTCTCTCTCTCTGATTTCTCGCCTATGATTCAGAGGTTTTTTCAGCCTCTCTCTCTCTGATTTCTCGCCCTCCATCTCTCTCTCTCTGATTTCTCGTCCGCCCTCCACCTCTCTCTCTCTCTCCCCTCTACCTCTCTCTCTCTCTCTCTCTCTTTCTCTCCCTCTCTCTCTCTCTCTCTTTCTCTCTTTCTCTCTCTCTCTCTCTAATTTCTCACCCTCCATCCTTCTTCCCCCAAATCTCTCTCTCTGATTTCTTGCCTATGATTCAGAGGTTTTTTCAGCCTCTCTCTCTCTGAATTTCTCACCCTCCATCTCTCTCTCTCTGATTTCTCGCCCACCCTCTATCTCTCTCTCTCTCTCTCTCTCTCTGATTTCTTGCCCTCCATCCTTCTTCCCCCAAAACTCTCTCTCTCTGATTTCTCACCCTCCATCTCTCTCTCTCTCTGATTTCTCACCCGCCCTCCATCTCTTTCTCTCTCTGATTTCTCGCCCTCCAGCTCTCTTCCCCCAAATCTCTCTCTCTCATTTCTTGCCCTTCGTCCCTCTTTGATTTTGTGGTTCATGTATGGCAAGCTCCAGAAACAAAGAAGAAGAAGAAACTATGGATTTTCATGAAATTGTTCTCATTTTCCTCTGGTTTTGTGCTTAATGATTCGGTAGATGATAAGATGAAGGAAAAGATTGAGAAAACCCACAGAAAAATAATCACAGAAATCATACTGGGCAAGGAAGAACCTGAAATGGATATTCGAAGTTTAAGTGGGTCGGGTTGAAAACCATAGCGAAACCAGGGTTGGTCATGATGATCAGTCGTTGAATGAGAATATCAAAAGTAATTTTGATTTGAAGGACAAATTAGTAAATCAACATAATTTTTTAATTTTTCAATTTATAATATGAGGGGTAAAACTGTATTTCACCAATTTTAGTGATTTTCGTCAGTTAAGTGGACCTAGGTGATGTTTTTGCATTATTGTGGGTGTAGATGATGTTACCAATCTTTGATGGGGTCTAGATGAAATTTTTTTTCTTATTTTTATCATGATTATGCCATGTATGAATGTTTACTATTGACTTATATGAATTGAATGACATGATGCAACGTGTAATATGACTCCTGACAATGGCTATGTGAATGTACTGCTATGTTATGTAAACTTTTCAAGTTATATGCACAATATGTCATGTAAAGTTGATGCTAGTATAACATACTATTTCAGAATTCCATGATATGTCATACACATAGTAAATACTTATGTGTAATTAATGAACTGAACATCATGCCATGCTTGTATGAGACCTCAATGAAAAATGACATGCAAAGTAATATGTAAAGATGATAAACTTATGAAAGACAAGAAGTGAACATCATGCCATGCTTGTATGAGACCTCAATGAAAAATGACACGCAAAGTAATATGTAAAGATGATAAACTTATGCAAGACAAGAAGTAAAGTATGTACTGTGAGGCAAAAGACTATGACTGGTGAACCAAAAGACAATGGAGAGTTACTGAGCCTAGAATACGGTATCCACAAGAGTAAAAGCAATGTAAGTTAGGTATGACGTATGAAGGGCAAGAAGCATAGTACACACTTGATGAACTTGATATGACACTAAGAGGGGGGTGAATTAGTGTCTGAAAATTCTCCCTAATTATTTCACTACTGCCCAGAGCTAATGGAGATATATTCTTTTACACACACACAAGCGTATGCAAATCTACCTTGCTACCACTCAGTGGCCAGGTCTACCAGATTTGCACACCCATCCTGCAAGTCATTCCACGCACTCCAAAATATAGGAAAATAAACACAGTCCACAACACAGGATATACGTGGTTCACCAACACAGTGTGTGATGGCTAGTTCATGGAGTAATGCCCAACGGGCTCCGTATATACTCAATACACTTCTTTTTGCTGTCTACACAGCAGGGAGTACATACACCCAATTTACCCAGCATAAAACTAGGAGGGCACACATGTGCCAGGAATTCAGGTATCAAGTACCAATGTTCAGCACATGCTGCACACCACGCTTAACCCACACCCACGGGAAGCAAATAACAAATTTTTTTTTGGGCTTATAAATTTGCCTTACAATTTTCCCGCACTAGCTAGGTATTCAACAATTTGCATCTACGCTAGCATACAATAAATTGAAAGCATAAAAGATAAGGAATTGAAAAATCTCACAAATAATACTTTCGAATGGCCAATAATATCTCTGAAGCTTTACATTGCTCTCAAGTACTCTCTAACAGCCTTCAATGATGATAGAGATAGATTCACAGAGCACACCTCATTCGCAGGCTTCAAATCTCTTCTACACAATCCAATGAATGTGAAAATAAAAGCTCTACTGACCTCTCATAGGGATTTAGCACTCCATTGATGCACAGAGAAGAGGTAGTTGGTGATTCATCACTCCCATAGGCATGAAACCCTAGAAAAACCCTTTGTTAAGCTTCAAAACCCTATTTTCGATTTTTCTCCTCAATTTTATGACTCCCAATGGTGCCCAATGTATAGAGCATCCGAAAATATGGAAACTGCAACTTGAACGGACCAATTTAGAGCTCGGATGAGAAAGTTATGGCAGTTTGAAGTTCGACCAGTCACAAATAAGGAAAGAGAATCTTTCCAAACCATACTTGCACCCGCGCCGCACCATAGCCGCACCGCCGCTGCGCTGTCGAGATCTAATTGGCCGATCAACGAATCTCTGATAACCGCCGCTGGAACAAACAGAAAAAGGTGGGATCGATTGTGCACCGCTGGATCTGAATATATTGCATCAACGAAAATGAACTCGACAGTATCCGTTAGATTCGGATTAGAGCCGCTGCCGCACCAAACACGCGCCACACCAGATCGAGGCGCAGTCTTCATAAAACATGATCCACTATATTATCTTACCTCCAGCCAACCAGTGAGCGCGCGAGAGAATCAAGGCGCAACGTCTGCGCCACACATTAGCCCGCATTTTTATGAACCGTCAGATCGAGATTTGAGCTTCATGGCTCCATTTCGGCCGCCGATCTCGCATTTTCTCCCTTTTTTCTTGATGAAAAAGTCCCTGGAATCCTCGAAAATGACCACTATAATCGAGGTTTGCATAATGATGCCTCTCTTCTGGCATTTCGTCGAACACCTTGCTGGGGGAAGGCGGCCAGGGCCACGTGCATGGCCATGCGGCAGTGGGCCTGCGGGCCTTGCTCCTTGCGGGACTTGCTGCTGCAAGTGGCTTCGGCTACTGGCATACGGCATGCTGCCTTGCAGGCCTGCTGCCTGCTGCTGTGCTTGGTGCATGGCATGCGGCATTAGGCTTGCGGCTGTTGCTGCCTTGTGCGGGCCTGCTACTGCTTGTACGTGTCATGGCCGGCACCACCTGTTGTGCTGCTGCACGGCTGGCCTGCTGGCTATGCCATCGGCTGGCCATGTGGCTGGCCATGTGGTGCCATGACAAGTCCTCGGCTAAGCTGGCCACCAGTGGGTCCTCGGCCAAGCTGGCCACTAGTGGGTCCCACCCACTGTTTCTCTCTCCTTATTCTCTCTCTACAGTCTCTCTCTCTTCATTTACTCTCTTCATTTTTGCTTCAAGATGCCGTAATACTGCATCATCATCAGAAACTCGGCCACATCATCAGAGAAGTTGTGCCACATCACCAGTGGGATCCACAGACACTCTCTCTCATCAAACTTGATGTAGAATTCCATTTAACTCGCTGCAAGCCATCTGAGACACACTATAAGAGATGTAGAACACTGTAAAACCCAACTACAAGTTTGCTCGAGGTTACTCCAGCTTTGCCACTGCACTGACCATCTCTCCTACACTGACACTCTCTCTCTTGATTTCTTTGACTGTATGCTCACAAACACTGTCACATCAGTCAAGTTACCAACAATGACAACACAAAGTCCAACAATCTTTCCCTTTGAAATTGTTGGCAACTCATTCTGCATATGAGATTTTTCTCCCCCTTTGACAACAAATACAAAGGGACATGCCACATAGGAGTGCCCACCATATCTTTCCAATCCTATGGGCCACACCATAAACAACAACTCAATATCTCATTAACATAGAAACAGATCAAATAACTTCTCCTAAGTCCAACACAGAGAGCAAAAGAATATTAAATCCATACTACTCAACACATGAACACCAACATAAAAACACCAAAGGACTCCCCCTGAGTCTATCATCGAAAGCAAAAGGATATAACAAATACACTGCTCCCCCTCACTCCAAGCACCTCACTGCTTGATGAGCATGGTCATGCAGGAATCTTCAACACTCTATGTCAGAGTGTATAAGTTTCTAAAGATCTCTGCCTTGAAACCACAAACTTGACTTTGCTGGCCTTTTTAATTTCACATCTTTAGTTGTTGAGGATTACTTCATGCTCCTTGTCACACTACATCATCTCCTGAGCAATCTCTCCCAATGTGGGATATAAGCACTTATAGGAGTGCCCATACGCATCTCAGTCCTATGAGTTAAAAACTCAATTGCTCCATTGGTCTTCATCTTCACCTATCACAACTCATGCTATACAAGAGGTACTTAAAGGGATATCCATTAAAAAACAAACATTTGTAGCACTCAACAACAACCACAAGTTATTAATTTTCTTCTCCTCTGCAATCAAATAAAAACAGTACAACTCCCCATATCACTGGTGCAAAGAAGGTCACACTCTGACACTGTCATGGATAACTGTAGTAATTGTTTCTGATAACATATTAATGCAAAGAAGTATTTCTAGATGCCATACTCTAATTGACATAACATTGCTCATCTGATGTCTGCTCCACCAAGATGCAATAGCACAAGGAATTATACCATTCACCTGATGATTCCAAGCACTTACAATCTTCTGTAATCAACAGAGTCTGTCTGGGGGCAAAAATGAACATGTAGTAAGCTCCCCCTCTCCATGTGCACCTCAGTGCACCTAGTTCCTAGGAGGTGTGTTCCCTCTCACACCCAACTTGGGTGGTGTAGGGGTGGTAAGTGTTTCTATGTGCCTTTCTCTCCACACTGCATGACTATTCACCTTGGCCCTTTGTTTGGGTTTCTCTACAGATGCTCTTTTCTGACAATGTCTGTCAACTAGCTCAACCACAGTCCTCTATCTCTGTCTAACCACACCGATTGAAGACCTCTCTATTGTCTTCTTTCTCCATACACTGTACAAAGCCATATGAAACTGATCATTGAACTGAGACCACTCCTTGGCCTATTTTCTGAATTGGCTTCTTGAACCTCTTCTTTTTTTAGTTCTAGAAAACTGATAATCTCTCTCTGCTTGAGCAAGCTAGGGGGTGAGCATTGCCTTGCATCGCTTGGCCCAATGCCCAAGTATATGGCATCTAAGGCACTCAACTGGCCTCATCTGGGGTGACGTGGATGTCTTCCTCCCATAATTACTAACACAAAATCTGAATGTGCAATTTGCACTCCTATGCCCATACCCATTGCACCTATGACAATATCCATGAAAATGTGACTGTCTCATAAGGGAATGTCTGTGCCAACTAGGTGTGGGTTCATGCCTCATGGTGTGTACTACCTGTCTCTGCTGGAAAACCTACTGCCTGTGCCTTTGATGACTGGACCTACTGAATCTGCTCTGCTCAACTGGTCTCTGCTGATGAATTCTATCAATCCTGTCACTCAGCATACTACCTGTCTTCCCTGTCTGAGCTCTTTGCTGATAAACACCTCTACACTGTGCCTGGTGTGATGAAGGTTTTGCATCACTGTGCCTCTGCACTCTCTTCCTTTGTCTCTTACTTTGGGTCTTTATCTGTGATCTGCTTGAGCATTGTCTTTGTGGCCTACTAGATGTCTCAACATGCTCTGTAGTAGAATCAAAACTGATGGTGGATGGACTTTGATAATTTCCACTCTGAGTTGTACATCTGGTGATCTCCTCAACCACTGGTGGGATGCAACTCTAGCTCATCCGCACCTCTATCAACTGAGCTCTCAACATAGTGATCTCCCTCTCAAGATCCCTACACATCTCATCTCTGCTGATGACCTGAGCCTCTAAAGCTGTAATGACAAAGCTGGAGTCCTTTACTTGTGTCTTCAAAATTGAAATAGTCTCATTTGTACTATGAAGGTCACAAGATACAACTGTGAGTCTCTCTCTCTCAAGTCTCAAGTCATCTTGAGCTGCTCTCAGCTCACTAGTCAAGTCAATCTCTGGAACAAGATCCTCCAATCGAACAATAGAGCACTCATCCGAACTCCCATTATCTACCTTTAAAGTGAAACCAATGTCTAGTGATGCATGAGCTTTAAAGGCAGACTCATCTCCATATAAACTCTGTGTTCTATCCCATAATGCCATTGTTGTCTCGCATCCACTAACTCGGACTTTCACACAATCTCCCAATCCATCCTTGATTGCATTCTTAGTTGTAGACTCATACAGGGCATCCACATTCCCAATACTAACTGCCATCCATACATCAAAGCCAAGAGACCCCAAATACATTTCCATCCTTCTCTTTCAGAACACATATTCTGTTCCATCAAACAGTAGGGGCTTGTTAAAACCTTCACCTAGTGCCATAACTGTCCTCTGATCACTCAGCTGCTAATTAAGCTGTCACTGAGCCTGGTGCTCTGATACCAATTGATGAACTTGATATGACACTGAGAGGGGGGGTGAATCAGTGTCTGAAAATTCTCCCTAATTATTTCACTGTTGCCCAGAGCTGATGGAGATATATTCTTTAACACACACACAAGCGTATGCAAATCTACCTTGCTACCACTCAGTGGCCAGGTCTACCAGATTTGCACACCCATCCTGCAAGTCATTCCACGCACTCCAAAATATATAGAAAAATAAAGACAGTCCACAACACAGGATATACGTGGTTCACCAACACAGTGTGTGATGGCTAGTCCACGGAGTAATGCCCAACGGGCTCCGTATATACTCAATACACTTCTTTTTGTTGTCTAGACAGCAGGGAGTACATACATCCAATTTACCCAGCATAAAACTAAGAGGGCACACATGTGCCAGTATTCAGCACATGCTGCACACCACGCTTAACCCGCACCCACAGCATACAATAAATTGAAAGCATAAATAGATAAAGAATTGAAAAATCTCACAAATAATGTTTTCGAATGGCCAACAATATCTCTGAAGCTTCACATTGCTCTCAGGTACTCTCTAACAGTCTTTAATGATGATAGAGATAGATTCACAGAGCACACCTCATCTACAGGCTTCTAATCTCTTCCACACAATCCATAATCACCATGAATGTAAAATAAAAGCTCTACTGACCTCTCATAGGGATTTAGCACTCCATTGATGCACAAAGAAGAGGTAGTTGGTGATTCATCACTCCCATAGGCACAAAACTTTAGAAAAACTCTTTGTTAAGCTTCAAAACCCTATTTTCGATTTTTTTTTCCTCAATTTTATGACTCCCAACGGCGCCCAATGTATAGAGCATCTAAAAATATGGAATCTACAACTTGAATGGACCGATTTGGAGCTCGGATGAGAAAGTTATCGCAGTTTGAAGTTCGACCAGTCACAAATAAGGAAAGAAAATCTTCCAAACCATACTTGCACCCGTGCCGCACCGTAGCCGCGCCGTCGCTGCGCTGTCGATATCTGATTGGCCAATCAACGAATCTCTAATAACCACTGCTGGATCGAACAGAAAAAGGAAGGATGGATTGTGCGTCGTTGGATCTGAATATATTGCGTCAACGAAAAGAACTCGACAGTATCCGTTAGATTTGGATCAGAGCCGCCGCCGCACCAAACACGCGCCACACCAGATCGAGGCGCAGTCTTCATAAAACATGATCCACTATATTATCTTACCTCCAGCCAACCAGTGAGTGCGCGAGAGAATCAAGGCGCAACGTCTGCGCCACACATTAGCCCGCATTTTTATGAACCGTCAGATCGAGATCTGAGCTTCGTGGCTCCATTTCAGCCGCTGCTCTCGCATTTTCTCCCTTTTTGCTTGACCAAAATGCCCCTGTAATCCTCGAAAATGACCTCTATAACCGAGGTTTGCCGAATGATGCCTCTCTCCTGGCATTTCGTCGAACACCTTGCTGGGGGAAGGCGGCCAGGGCCACGTGCATGGCCATGCGGCAGTGGGCCTGCGGGACTTGCTGCTTGCGGACCTTGCTGCTGCAAGTGGCTTCGGCTACTAGCATGCGGCATGCTACCTTGTGGGCTTGCTGCCTGCTGCTGTGCTTGGTGCATGGCATGCAGCATTAGGCTTGCGGTTGTTGCTGCCTTGTGCGGGCCTGCTGCTGCTTGTGCATGTCATGGCCAGCACCACCTGTTGTGGTGCTGCACGGCTGGCCTGCTGGCTGTGCCATCGACTGGCCATGTGGCTGGCCATGTGGTGCCACGATAGGTCCTCGGTCAAGCTGGCCACCAGTGGGTCCTCGGCCAAGCTGGCCACCAGTAGGTCCCACCCACTATTTCTCTCTCCTCATTCTCTCTACAGTCTCTCTCTCTCTTCATTTACTCTCTTCATTTCTGCTTCAAGATTCCGCAATACTGCCTCATCATCAAAAACTCGGCCACATTATTAGAGAAGTTGTGCCACATCACCAGTGGGATCCACAGACACTCTCTCTCATCAAACTTGATGTAGAATGTCATTTAACTCGTTGCAAGCCATCTGAGACACACTATAAGAGATGTAGAATACTGTAAATCCCAACTACAAGGTTGCTCGAGGTTACTCTAGTTTTGTCACTGCACTGACACTCTCTCTCTCTTGATTTCTTTGACTGTATGCTCACAAACACTGTCACATCAGTCAAGTTGCCAACAATGACAACACAAAGTCCAACAACACTGTGAGGCAAAAGACTGGGAATTGGTGAGCCAAAAGACAGCGGAGACTTGCAGAGCCTAGAATACGGAACCAACAACTGAAAGATAATAGAAAGAATGATAGGAATGCAAGTAAACTGATCTTGAAAATGATCGACCTTGCGGTATTGCTCCATGTTCATGCTTTATATGAGATGTTCGTTTTGACTACTTAATATGCTTACAGTAGATGTATCTTTCTTACTGAGCTTTATAGTTCACCCTATAGTTACTTATATTACTTCAAAGAAGGAAGAACTTATTGAAACACCGACCAAGGAGTGCGTGCACCCTGATTGTGTGCATTGTAGTGCAAAGAGGAACCATGATTAATCATATTGAACTTTTACTTTTATTTTTAGTTACTTCGAATTAAGCCATGTTTATGCTGAGAAGTGTATTTAAGTTTAAAGACTGTATTATTTATTTTCATTCAAACTTAGCTATACGCTTACAAACAATTTTGGAGGAAAATGACCTTTGTTGGTTCTATTAATATTAGGGCTTTCATTGTTATGATTTAGGACTTACTATCGATTGCTTGATAGACGAAATTGGAGTGGGCTATCCATCAATATATATATATATATATATATATATATATATATATATATATATATATATATATATATATATATATATATTCGATCTTGTATTGTTATCTCAAGTTTATTTGTTTAAGTGGTGCTTGGGAACTCGCATCTGAGATTTGGGGCATTACACCACGTATCCAACAGGCAATCCGATGGCTAAGAGGAGATTCATGTAATTTAAGGAGAGGAAATTGGGCTGCACCAAATCAAAAACCAGAAATTCTTCCCGTTCGATGTTCCCATTTTCTCTATTGAGAACTCCTTCAAACTCTCGACCTAGCCTTGGATTCCACTTGTGAACAAGGTAACAATGTTGATTTTGTTGTTTGCAAGGAAAATTTTGATTTTTCATTACATTAGAAGAGCAATGAATACTTTATGGCCCAAGTATCCAATTCAGCAATTCTTGAGCTCAAGGAAAAGACAAACCCATCCGACTCAGAAGCTATGAGACCTACGCACTAGCTAACTGCACCACCACCACAGATAATAGGTAGGGTTTCCCTAGTGTTGAGCTTCAATGCCCTCTATGCCCGTAGTGGAAGCATAAGAGGCGGATGCTTGGACTGAAGGACCTTTGGGACGTGGGGGTCTTTGTGGTGGCTCGGGAGGTTTGGCAAGGTCAGAAGACTCAGAACCGTGCCTGCTTTGAGGGGGTGGTAGTTTCAATGGCTTCTCTTATGCGATTTGAGGGGGCGGTAGTTTGAATGGCTTCTCCTATGCGATCTGTGGAGCAGGGGTTGCGTGATGTTTCGGTGCGGATGCCTTGGGTTGTCATTTCCTTGGAGGATTGGTGTGTGAGTAAAAGGTTCCATCTGCATGCTAGGATAGGCAAACCGAGACCGGTTAGGCAGTTGTTTGGAGAAAGCCTAGTGGTCTTTGGTTGAAACTTAATGCCGATGGTTATTCGTTCGGGAATCCTGGCAGATAGGGTGCGGGTGGCGTTTTCCGTGACTACTCAAGTGCAGTGCTTCCTTTCTCTACGGATTCGGTGTTTGGGATGCAGCTCTGGAATAGTTTGACTACCCTTCGTGAGCCACATGGAATGGCGTATTATGCCTTGTTTTCAGGAGGGAAATATGGTGGCTGACGACTTGGCTAAACATGCTGCTTAGTCTCAGATTTCTCAGCAATGGAATAGTTGTCCTTTCCTTCGTTGCTAGGGAGGTCGTGTGGGATGCCTCAGAGCGCCCCAGATTTCGTTTTGCTTAATTCTCTTTTCTTTTCTGATTGGCTCCTGCTGCTAATGGCATTGCAAAGGTAGGATGGGGTTGGTTTAGTGGTCTTATAATCTTTATTCTTTTCATTCATTAATAAAGTTCTCTGATTTGCAGCCAAAAAAATTCGAACAATGGTTATCATCCAAAAAACACACACACAAACACAATAAATGTAAAAAATCCCCAAAATACCATAGTCCAAATATGAAGAATATCCACTTAGTCCCAGAAGGTAGGCATCTTCTGTAATAATTTTTAATGCAGGTTAGGGTTATTCCAATGGGATTTCCCATGAACCCTAACGAATCCACCACACAGATAACTAGAATACAATGGGCAATAAAAGAGATGATAGAACACATACCATTTGCTGTAGATTGATTTCCGACCGTTTCCTGTACCTTGAATGCTTCGATTAGAGTCTTCTACAGCCTCGTTGGGATCCCTTTTGCCTCTGTGCGTATGGGAGCAACAGAGAGATAAAACCAATGGTTGCAGGGACCCTAACCATTGTATTTATAATACAATCCCTAACCCAGAACCATTCCCACAGTGGACCGGGTTAGTAGTCTCTAACCAGTGACGAACCAGACCTGAACCGGTCAAACCAGTAATTGAACTCCCACTTAACAACTGGTTAGGTAATTGATCAAGCCCACACATCAGGAATCTAACAATCTCCCACTTGGGCTAGATTAATTACGAAACCACCGTTGAAAAGTGTGGCCATGGAATCCTATTACATAATAAACCGTCATCAAACTTTGATTCACTCATCAAGCCTACCAATGTCGAGCAACAGCGGAAAATACTCCAACATATCTGGTGTACTACCTTCTGTCAGCTACATACAAGGGTCTACTTAATGATATGAATCGCCTAGAGACATGTATACATGAAAATATTATTTCATGTGGGTCCAGATCGAATAACCTTCGATCTAATTGCCTTGATAAAACCTCAGAGGCAATAAACCTTCATATTGACCGTAGCAAACCGCCACATACCCTTTTGGTCAATATTGTACTAATTGCCTTGATAAAACCTCAGAGACAATAAACCTTGATATTGACCGTAGCAAACCGCCACATACCCTTTTGGTCAATATCGTACTTTGGCACACCGTCGTGAACTATGGCTAAATACCGCCCCGTTCATTTGGCTTAATACCGCCTTGTTCATTTGGCTAAATACCGCCTTTGTCAATGACATGTCAATGAATATGCAACATAGCAATAAATGAATGCTGAAATAAAAATAACCATGGTAATAAATATCCATGCCAAAACTATAGGCAATGTAAATAAACATAATGAACTAAATCATTATCAAAGTGAGAAAAGTCTCCCACTAACCAAGCACATTTAATGAATTAACCATTTCTATATTAAACATACAGTCCCTTTGAGACTCCCCTTGACAAAACCTTCGTCAGAGAATCTACAATCAAGATGTTTAACGAATGTGCTCTACAATGAAATAAGTTCTTTGACCTTTTTCTCTCACCTAAAGAGATTTGAAATCTGATCTCTATTATGCTTTGAATTACTAGATTTCACATTATTCTTTGAGACCAACACAGCTAAACCGCTGTCACAATACATCTCAATAGGCCTAAGTTAAACTTACAACCTTCCAAGTCTGAAAGATAACTCTTCAACCAGATATGCTACTTATTAGTTTCACATATAGTTATAAAATTTACCTTATCAAAAGGGTGATGCATGGATAAACTTCTTTACATTTTTCCTCAAAGGATACATCTACCATCATAACAATAAATCTGAGATGGGATTCATGCCACCAATGCAATCACCAAACACTACATCACAATAGCCAAGAGTGTCACTAATCTTTGGTCCTCTGCAAGTACCGCATGACCTTTATATTCTCGTTGTTTAGTGAGCTATACCAGTATCCAACTAAAAATGTTTCAATACACTCTAAACAAAGGCTATGTGAGAATAAATATAATCTTGAGCATACACCAAGCTTTGTACTTCAGATGCTCTCTTTGAACATCATTTCTTAAACATAACTCTGTCAATTTGTCTCATTTACTGATTTAAGCATCTGCAACTTAACTGTTATGCATGTACATTCAATCATTCAAGAACATGAATAATGTATACCCTTTGAGACAAACCCAGAGTTTCATTTTTCCTATCACGAGGAAACTCAATGTCAAGTACAAAGGTACTTACTCACACATTCTACATATCGAATTTATCAGACATTGAAACTATGGTTTCAACAGGTAAATCATGTCACTGCTGGTCAGTGATTAACCATCAACATATATGACTAGGAAATGAATCCACTCCCACTGATCTCTATATATATATAATGATCAATGATAATCTCAACAAAGTTTTAAGAAGATACAACTCTGTCAAACTTCAGGTATCACTACCTGGATGCTTGCTTAATCCACATATTGACTTTATAAGTCTACAAAATAGATTTTCTTTTTCCTTTACTTCAAAACCTTCTAGGTAAAGCCTATAAACACCTTCTTTCAGATTTTTTTTGATCAAAACGATCTTTACATCTATCTGATGCAACTCCAAAATAAAATGCATAACTAAGACCTCAAAGATTTGAAGTCTATACTTTTCATTCTCTTTGTGTGATTTCACTTCGCTACAAGTTTTACTTTGTAGCAATCAATTCTCCCACTGGAATCACACATTTTCTTACATATCCATTTGAGCCTATGAATACACCGCTCATGACAAGAGCATAAAATCCCAAATCTCATTGATGTTCATAAATAACGATACATCAATTATGACTGGTAACCATCCAAAAACAATTTCATTATTGACAACTTGTTTAAAACTATTGGGATCTTTATCTTGTCCAATGCCATAATATCTATTTTTGAGGTATAACTTGTGATGAAATCACAGATCTACAGGTCTATTATATCTCCTCATTGCCTTATCTAGCTCGTATCTTGGCTATGCATCAACCTGAATGAAGATAATTTCAATAATTATCTCATTACACTCTGATAATACTTTTGATACCTCAACTAATTGTTCCACAACAATTTCCATGTGATTTCATTAAACTTATGTTTCTTGGAAGTGACTGCTAACCAACATCACCAATGAATCTTGTTGAATCCTTCAGATATTAGAGGATATCCCAAAAATGATAACTCAAAGTCTTAAAATAATCACTCTCCCACGAGTGTTATGAAAATACGCTACTTTTACAGTTCCAATCAAGAAGATAACTTGAACTGAAAACAACTTACATGGCACCTTATTAATACTATAGGCTGCAGAATTGATCACTCCAAATGAGCTAATACACTCTCGAGTTCTCTTGATCATATCTATTTGTCACTCTTTGTTATTGAATCTCATTCAGTGAAACGATTATGACAAGAATTTTCTAGATAAAATTTTGATGTCCACAAGATCCAACAATTCCCTTGTTGTAAATATCTTTTAATATTTCTTAATCTTGTCATCTTTCCCTTAAACAATCCTTACAAGTAAGCAAGTCATTAACTTTAGGGGTTTCTAGAATTCTGTTCTTTACAACCTTTTTACTGTCTTTCATTAGATAAGAGTCCTAAATATCTATGCTAAGGATGGAATTAGGATATACTGTTTAACTTCTATAGCCAAGTAAACTACAGAGAGTAAATAAGGGTTTTTGCTACTGTTATAGGTTTGGATTACTTCTATTACTTAAGTCTCCAATCTCCATTACCTTCTTACTCGAAAGTTTCATGATCTTACTTTTCTTTCAGTTATAACTTTTTCCACATGTTTCTTCTGAGTTCCTGTAGCTCCATAAAATCATTTTTCTTGTCAGAAGTTTCTTACTATTCCTTGAAAATTTGTTTTTCTTTCTGTAAGACCCTACCTTTCACTTACTGCATTTGTCAGAGTATGACTCACACGTCATAACATTGGCATTCAATCCTTTCTCTTTGCTTTGAAATTTCTTTCTTAGTGTAAAGGAAATCAACTCATCTTCTCGTCCATTGGGTTTATGGGTCACCGGGATCTAACTTTGCGGTTCGGTGAGGAAGTGAAAGTCAAGTGAATCATCTATAATATTTCAATGAGTTACCTACAGAGATTCACATATCTCAGAGCTTATTAGTGATGGCTAATAGCTCTAACCTGTGTTTCCACACACCATTATTCCTCACACACCATTATCATCCTAAACCATCAAAACCCGGTACAGCACAACCTTGAGAATACAACATCTCTCCACCCCATTTTAAAGATCAAAATTTCTTTGGATTTTACTCTGAACATCTATTTCCAATGTTCCTTATTTCAATTTTCTTTTACCTGATCTTAGGGATTGAATATTCCTAAAGATCAAAATAGAATCTCCGCTGAGTACTAGGTTAAGCATTCCTAGACTAGCTTTCACTTTTTCATGCCAATTCATAGAACTGGCCCGCCATAACAGGCATCATGAGGTGTTTGATCATTATATGTTCTCTAATATGTGTGACATAATGCAAACATACACACAAGATAATTTAAACTTACAAAATATATGCAAGTCCATTTCCTTTGAAGAGTCAACCGAAACTACACCCTCATCCTTTTGGGACAAGAGCGCACTGGTCCTCTTACTATCTGTGTAGAGTCAACCGAAACTACACCCTTATCCTTTGGGACAAGAGCGCACTGGTCCTCTTACTATCTGTGTAGAGTCAACCGAAACTACACCCTTATCCTTTGGGACAAGAGCGCACTGGTCCTTCTACTATCTGTGCATAACCTGCGAAGGGATAATGACTCTCAAAATTCCACCACCTTTGGGTGTATGAAACTCCTCAAGTCAAGATCCTTCATCCATGTGCATGAGTTTACATGATCTTTGACACTGCCACCTTTGGGTGGACAATGCCACTCTTTGCTGCTTCCACAAAAGTAAAAATCTTGATAATGTCACATTTAAGTGAGCACTATCCTTTCTTTGCTGTGTCTATAAATGCATAAGTTCTGGATTTGAGCATATCATGATAGAACTGAGCTTGCCACTTTAGTGGTCCCACCTAATTCTTACACAATATGTACAAATCATAATTTGAATAAACTGGGACAATGCCACTCTTAGGTGAACACTGTCATTCTTTAAAGCATTTACAAACACAGTCGCTTGAATTTGAATACATCATGACAAAACAAGGTATACCACTTTGGTGGAATCCACCAAGTTCTACCATGATATGAACAAATCCCAAAATGCAGCTCTAGTGGGATATATATAATCATGAATGTTTTTTTAAAAATCAACTTTATAAGTCTAAACATTCAAATAAACATGCACTTTAGCTCAACAATCATTATGATACAAAAATATTGAGAAAAACCAGCAGAAACACTGCAAATCGAGCTCTAAAAGAGCATTAACTAGGAAAAATACTATTTCCAATGTATCAAAATGTATCAATATCTATTCCAGATTGAAGAGCATTGAAAACCAAGTCCAACGGAACAAACCGGAGGTCAATCCGACCTTCCTAGCTCCCACAAATCCAGTTTAAAGTCGGATTGTGAATGCAGTAAAAAACTGCAAGGCAAACAGGCCTTAAAAAGTTTGGACCGGTACGAACCGCAATCTGAACCAAACCGGCGGTCCGACCAGGCAAGCCGGTCTGGACGGTTCAACCAATACTCATCCGGGTCACAGTTTCCGGGTTTTCGGGTCAACCTACCGGGTCAAAATTTCGGGTCAAGGGGCGGGTCATCGGGGCACCCGTTTGTGGGTTACGGATCTGGGTGCCGGATCACCCACTCGGGTTCCCTGGTCGGCCCGGCCTGACGGGTCAGCCTTGTCTTGGGTTCTAACCGGCTCGGGCCGGGCCAGGCCGGGCTAGGTTTGATTGGCCGGGCGGCTTGGCTCGGGCCCGGGCCAGCCCTGGCTGAGTCTAGTCGGGGCCTGGGGCGCTGGGCTGGCTAGACTCGGCCCGAGTCAACCCAGCGAAAACCCGTTAGGGTTAGCGATCCGGCGCCGAGTCAACCCAGCGATGACTCGGCGCCGTCAGAAATTTTATTTATTTATTTTTTTTTTTAAATCCAACCGCCGGCGCGTGGCTTTAACGCGCCTTTTCAGGCGGCGCGTCCGGCCACCGGCGGCGAACATCTTTGTACCGGTAGACTCGTTTTTTCGAGTTCTACAATCTGGTATAATTTATTTTAAATTTTACCGGTCCGAAAAAGTTTTGAAAGGTTTTAAACTTTGACAGTTCGTCGGAAAAATTATGGAGAATAATCTCTCCCTTTTTCAATTCAATCACTTTTACCATTCCTTACCTACGATCCTAGCTCTGTGTGGGTGGCTCTGATACCAATTGTAATAATTTTTAATGCATGTTAGGGTTATTCCAATGGGATTTCCCATGAACCCTAACGAATCCACCACACAGATAACTAGAATACAATGGGCAATAAAAGAGATGATAGAACACATACCATTTACTGTAGATTGATTTCCGACCGTTTCCTGTACCTTGAATGCTTCGATTAGAGTCTTCTACAGCCTCGTTGGGATCCCTTTTGCCTCTGTGCATATGGGAGCAACAGAGAGATAAAACCAATGGCTGCAGGGACCCTAACCATTGTATTTATAATACAATCCCTAACCCAGAACCATTCCCACAGTGGACCGGGTTAGTAGTCTCTAACCAGTGACGAACCAGACTGAACCGGTCAAACCAGTAATTGAACTCCCACTTAACAACTGGTTAGGTAATTGATCAAGCCCACACATCAGGAATCTAACATCTTCAAAACCCATAATTCAGGGAAGCTTGTCGAGCAATTAATTGGATTGCCATGACCAGCTCTGGTGCATTTTGATACTCATATTGACCCCAGAAAGTCAATAAATGTAACGAGAGGCTGAGAAAGTAACGGCTCATTCATGTCTGTTTTATTCATCTATAATATAGATAATTGATATGAAACCATGCTATGCACTGCAAAAACAAAAACCTGGCACACCAGTAGAAGTATATCTACTAAGAAGATGGCATTATAGTTTATGTCCCGTTGAACTGTGGAAGAGAGTTGCAGACATCTAAATCAACAGCCAATAGCTGGGTCAAGTTGCAGACAATGAAATCAACCTTCTTGGTTGCAGACGATGGTCGCAAGCGGAATCCAAGGTTGGGTCGTGAGTTTGAAGCAGCTAGAATGAGAATGTCGAATGGGAAAATTGTGATTTCTGATTTTATTTGGTGCAGCCCAATCCCTTATCCTTAAGTAATATGAATCATAACCATTAGACGTGTGCATTTCTGACATTGGACCTGATTAATCCCGCAGGCCCATAGTGAATGCGAACCATTCCACTTGCACCCATAACAGGAAAGAAAGAGCACTTAACACCCCGTGTGAGTGATCCCAAGGCATTTAACATGCTACTATAACGAGAAAGAAAGAGCACTTAACCTGTCATTGCCGCCTCTGTAACACCCCCAGCAATAGAGGAGCCGAATCCAAAGATTTTTTCCCAACATGCTATTACCGTCTTATCTTAAAATGACAGCCCCAATCGTTCTTTGTGTTGGGTTGTGTCTTGTATTCTGTGGGGTCCACACAATTAATAGAGTTGTACTTGTATTAGGGTTTGGTCTATTACATGTATGGGATAAACTTATAATTGTGGTGGGATTGGGGTTTCTAGGTTTCCCTATATATCGTCTCTGTGGGAAAAACCCTAGGTAAGGCTGGGTGACAGCCGTGAGGCTGACAAAGGAGAACACTCTGTCAGGTGGAGAGTTGTAGAGGTTTCTTGGCAATAAAGAATTCTCTTTTTCTCCGTAGACGTAGGCATCCCACAATGGGGTGTTGAACCACATTAATCTTCGTGGTTTTTTTTCTTGTTTGCGTCTTCGATCCTAACAAGTGGTATCAAAGCCAAGTTCTTTGAAGAACGAAGGAGGTATGCAATATGAAGAAGAAGAAAAAAAAAAGGGGGGGGATTTGAATCCCGACACGGTACACATAATGACCAGTTGATGTTGTACCGTGGGTAAAGAAGGACTGGCAGGCTGCGGTGAGGAGTCGGTTCTCTAGGTCTGCGCTGGAGGTGCAGAGGTGAGAGACTCGGGTTCTAGGTGTATCTGGAGTTGCAGCAGGCTGTGTGTGATGTTATCATTCTGGTGATGCTGTGGCAGTGGAAGAGGTAGAGTCACATCACTTTGTACGGTGGTGAGCTGTACAGGACACCCGAACTGGGTGTAGACTATTTCCCTTTGGGTGTAACAGTTTGACAGAGACGGGTTTACAGACTCAACGTCAACAGGTTCTTCTTCAAGGTGATTTGCAGAATTCAAGCCAGATGGAGATTTGTTGGGTTGTGTCTTGTATTCTGTGGGGTCCACACAATTAATAGAGTTGTACTTGTATTAGGGTTTGGTCTATTACATGTATGGGATAAACTTATAATTGTGGTGGGATTGGGGTTTCTAGGTTTCCCTATATATTGTATCTATGTGAGAAAACCTAGGTAAGACTGGGTGACAACCGTGAGGCTGACAAAGGAGAACACTCTGTCAGATGGAGAGTTGTAGAAGTTTCTTGGTAATAAAGAATTCTCTTTTTCTCCGTGGACGTAGACATCCCACAATGGGGTGTTGAACCACGTTAATCTTTGTGTTTTTCTTTCTGTTTGCGTCTCCGATCCTAACACTTTGATATGAAGTTATTCTTGCTGTCACTACCAATTGGAATACCAACATTGAAGATTCTAAGATTGCAGTTCAATCTAAGAAAATCAATATGATGGAATCCATCAATCTTCAAAGGGTCTACACAAGAATCACATTATTTCGTTCCTCCTACGCAAATGCCCAACACAAGAGAGTATCTCGATCAATAACAATCTACTTTTGTTTCACCATTGGAGATCATTGATATATTCAACAATCAGTAACTCTATACTCCCCAGCAACACATTGAAGCATTTTGTCCAAGATAACCATGGTTTTAGTAAGTAATCGGTTTCAGATCAGATTTGTATCGTCCAGGTATTGAATGTGGAATCAGATCAGTCCAAAAGAAACTTCTGTGAAATCTGAGCTCTCTCTCTTCTTTCTCCTCCAAGTGATTCATAGTAGATTTTTTTTAATTTTTTTTTTACATTAATTTATAAAATTCCAATATTTCCCACTAGCTTGTAGATTCTCTTTTTTCTTTATACCACATTTAAATCATCCAATAGATAAGGGAGTCAATCTTGTAGATCCACTTCTCATATTTTTTTTATATCACGTGCAAATTATTTAGTGAATAAGGTAGCCGCCAATCCGATACCCTGATTTTATTATTATAATATTTTTTTTATTCCAAATGTCAACCATCCACCAGATGGGTTTCCCACGATCCGCAGTTTCGAGAATATAAAAATATTTTCAACTTTCATTAATGAAACCAATCCAAAAGGCGAACCAGACAGATAATCACTGATCCAATATCGAATCCATTTCAACATACCTATGACAAAATAAGAGATAAAGAGAGGAGAACCAAGAGAAAGGGAAAGATTTAATGAAAACAAGTAATTATAATCTCACAGAATTTTACAAAATAATTGTTAGAAACTCCAGTCTAAGTAATTGCCGGGACCTTTTCCAGCAGCTGGGCCACCCAGTGGAGCATCTGACAGAGACCCACTGGGAGGCCCAGCCAGAGAGGATTCCAACCTTCAAAGTAACTATAAAACATATAGGAAAACAATAAAGAAATGACTACACACAAGTACAAAACACAACCTTTAGCCCCCCCCCAAAAAAAAAAAAAAAAAAACAGTACACAACAGAACACCTCTTCTATCAAATCAAAAAAAAAAAAAAAAAAAAACTCATGACAATTGCCGAGTAGCACCATGACAGGTCCACTCGACCCTTCAATCTCAACAATACCAAATACTAAAAGTATGATGATAAATGTACAAAGCCATTATAACTCGATTTTTCTTGGGAAGCACTTCCCATAATTCAATGAGTTTACGGACACTCAAAGATAAGTGGGAGTTCCTCTCTCCTCAATTGCCTATGCACAATAACAATATATTGGTTAAAGATCATATTTTCCAGTACAAAATCTCCAATAGCATCTCCCCTCGAAACCTACCACCATGTTCACCAACACCAAACTCAAAGATGCATTTCAGAAAGGTTCTAAGATCGACCCCAGTAAGCCATCAAGGCTACAAGCCAGCAGCCACCTACGAGTTACAAGCCTTCAACAATCAAATAGGAAAATCTCATGGATTTCCAGTCATAAGCAGCCACGGTCAACAGATCCCCATGTTAAAAACACTTTAAAGGCTTACCAATCCCATTATCTCATGCCCTCTAGACATATCAAGCAGAAGAAAAAAAGGAACCCATATACATAAATGTAAATATAGAAGGGGAAGGAAAAGCATTCAGTAGAACAGATGAGCGCATTACACATCTACACCAGTACAAAATAAAAAACCTTTTTTGCATGTGAATAATCCTTTCCACCTAGAAAAGGTGCAATAAGCAGAAGTCATGAAATCAAGGTTAGTGGGTGTTGTTCCATCTTTCATAAAATTCCACTAAGGAAATGAACATCTAACAGTAATCCCTTAGTGGGAAATTGTTCTTCCACTAATTTCCAATCCAAGCAACGGCAAGCCTATACTTCTGAATTTTAAATGGAAGCCCAATAAATACAAAATCAAAGCAGAAGAAAC
This sequence comes from Protea cynaroides, assembly GCA_028583415.1. Classification (NCBI taxonomy): domain Eukaryota; kingdom Viridiplantae; phylum Streptophyta; class Magnoliopsida; order Proteales; family Proteaceae; genus Protea; species Protea cynaroides. The sequence goes on along the minus strand of CM053276.1, from coordinate 85,476,940 downwards.
CCATTAAACCTAAAATTTCTTCAAGAATATATCTACTCACAGCTTAATATGAAAGTATTGATGTTGCACAATAAAAAAAAACTAATTTTAATTTACTTTCTTGAAAAGATAAACACCCCCCCCCCCCCCCAAAAAAAAGAAAAAGACAAACCTATCTCCATGCTACAATTTCAATTACAATGAAAATATATATAAAAAAATGACTGCATTAGCAATTTCTAAACTTTGATTGTAGAGAACTGTATCATAAAATCGCATCTATAAACAATAGACCTATATAATATCATTCTTCATCCTATACAAATTCCAACAGGAAAACAAAAATGGATAACACTAACAAGGAATGATGGTTAACCATTTAAAGCCACAATGAAATGGCCAATCAGTTAATACAGAAGTTCAATCTAAACCCTTAAAGCCACCTGATCTGACCAAGTAATCTTCCTCTTCCCTGGTCGACTAGACCCTTTTCCAATCTCTCTACAAACAGGTAAGTTTAGATCAGTAGGATGTTCATCTCCTCCACCTATAGACCCCAAATAGTTCTTTGGCAGCTTCTCCATTCCCACTGGTGCCAGAACATGAAATTCTTCATCATCTTCTCCTCTCTGCCTCACATCATAATGAAGCATGAATCAATTAAATACTTCAAATTACCATTGCATAGATTCTTGACTTCTTAATGTCAGTTTCTAAAAGCTTACCGAAACCTGGTTCAAGTCAAAAACTGAATGATTGGGTAATTGGCTTTCCTTTGCCCTGTAACTCCTTTTCTCTGAAACTGAATGGTTGGGTAATATTGCTTGCTTTTCCCTGTAACTCCTCTCTGCAAGTGGTTCACCTCGGATTTCAGAGTTCGTAAGTCTAGGAGGATGTGGTTCAGCTTGGGTGCTTGACGATTGGACTACTACTAGATGTTTATATCTTCGCCTCAAGAATCTGATATGAGACAATTAAATTAAGAGTTTAGGGGAAAAAAATTAAGCTAACCTAAGTTTTAAATCTTCCCCATAGAGGGACAAATAAAATGATCATACCGGACTTCAGCTTTGAGAGTCGATCTTTTCTGCTTTGCCCTCTGTAGCCGACTTCTTATAGCCTCTGTGTCCTGTTAAAGGGATTAATATTAGGAAACTAAAGGTTCTGAAAAGCTCAAAAATGAAATAATTTTTTTTAAACAAACTGAACAAATTCTTCAAATTGGGAATTTTTAATAAGTACCCCCGAGTAATGCACAAAATGTTGAAACATTATATCATGAAGTCAAAACAATCTATAGAAATTGCAAGATCTAACAAGACGAACCACCACAATTTTTAGAGAAACCTGAAAATAGAGGTTTCGGGGGGTGGGTGCTCAAACACACTAGAAGAACAAAAACAACTCAAAATCTTGGAGAATATTGAAATTTTGCAAGATTTAACAAGTAAGAACCAAAAAGTGGTAGGTATTTTTTCGGGGCTGTTTAAAATCCGCTAGAAGAACATGTACAACTCATAATCTCGAATCAGAAACAGGAAAATAAAAAAAAACCCTCAATCTCTAAAGAACCTATATGAAACCCTAGATTTTTAACAGATCTGAAAGAAGCCAAATTCAACGATACAAATCCAGTGGAATAAAAAAAAAGGAGCAACAATCAAGATCTTACATTAAGCAATTCTTGGTAATCTTGCATGAGACTTTGATGCTTGAACCTGGCTCGAGCCTCCTCATCAACCATATATGAAGGAGAAGAATCCTTTGCAACCCTTTTCATCTTCTTCAACATGAGAAAGCAAAAAAGAAAGACGCACAAACCCAGAAGAAGGAGAAAAGAAGAATCTCAAAGGGACGAAGAGATGTTCAATCAATTAAATGAACAAAGAGAGGGGGAGAGAGAGATAAAAGTAAAAGATGAAGAGATATAGAGGAAGGATGGATTCCTCTTTTCTCTGAAACTCTGACCAAGACAACGAGGAAAAGCCCACATAAATCGGAAATAATTTTTTTTGAGGGTTGCAGAAGGGTATTTTGGGTGAGTGACTTTTAGGGTGGTTCGGTTGCAATAGGTTTGAAGACATCTTTCCTTCTTTCCTTCCATCTTCTCCCCATCTTTCCTTCTTTTGTGTTTTTCTTCTACATAAATTTTGGTCCAGCTGGGCCATTAGGGATGAGAGAGAGAGAGAGAGAGAGAGAGAGAGAGAGAGGGAGACGCGCTTGTGTGGGTGGACTCTGTTTTTTTGAGGACGGGCTGATCTGTTGTTTCTTCTCTTCTCATTCCTCTTTGTTTGGTGTGTTTTGCTTCCGGTTCGGTGAAGAGAGAGAAAGTAAAGGTCTATCTATCTAGATAGAGAGAGATTGGAAGGGTATGTGACTATGTGATGGTGCAGAAAAAGCAGCAGATAAATGGCTGCCGATTTCTGATGTGTTACAGTTGTATCTTTGTACCATACTAGAACGTCCTGCGTGGGTTTGTTGGTGTGTGCACTGCTCATCTGCTGACGATGGTTCTCTCTCTTCTCTCTCTCTCTCTCTTCCCCCTCCCTCCTTCCTATTTTATGGAATTTTCTTTACTCTTTAGCATCTGCAACTACATAAAATTACCAACGTACCCTTCCTTATTCATTTTCTATAAAATTGAAATCCTTTTGCCAAATCCTCTCCATCCACAGAAACCCAGTTACCCACTGTGTCCCTTTCTTTCATTTTCCTCCTTATATCTCAACCACAGACAATGAAACAACCACCCTTATACAAAGCTAACTGCAAATTCTCTGTTTGTTTAACTTGAATTAATTTACAGGGGAAACCAAGAAATCAGAAATCTGGAACTACCCATCTGTTCATTATTAATTAAGTTCTACCTAATTATTTCCTTCTATTGTGGATAAATATCACTGCTAATTACCATTCATGGAACCTAACCATTTATGGATAGGGATTTTATAATTGGGAGAAGCCCATATGATTTCCCTGTTCTATATTCCTGAATATCAACTACAATTAATATTTTTTTTCTTCTTTTCTCAGTCCATGAACCCACCTCTTCTCTGTGATAATTTATGTTAGATTTCTCAAAATTATCTTCTCTTCCGGTCAAAATTGAAGGATTATTCTAGTATTATTACATGAAAGCAAAGGAGCATTCTTTTTTTTTCTTTTTTCTCTCAAGAACGGAAGAGCACCCAATGACCCATATACCCTAAAATGGTAATTTACAATTTAAGAAGTCAAGATTCAAGAATGCAAATGATGATGGAAGATTGATGATAGGGAAAAGCTTTTTAAAAAAATAAAAATAAAAATAAAAAATAAAAACTGCTAAAGTTTTGGATCACTTCTATAAAATTTGTCCTGGTTGGTTCCATGCTATTTTAGAAAGCTCTGAAATTTTTATTTTTTTTGGGTAAAAGCTCTGAAATTTGATGGTATGGAGTGTGAACACCTCTCTCTCTCTCTCTCTCTCTCTCTCTCTCTCTCTCTCTTCTAATAACTTTTCCCAACAGTTTCTCTCTCTTTCCTGGTTGTTTACCTGGTCCAGGTCGTCTTTCTTCCTTCTCCTGGTTTCTTCCACGCCTTCTGTAAAATAAATAGGGTCTCTACTTTCTTGCAGTGATGGGGACGTTTTTCTGCTACTTTTTTATTTTTGTCTTCCATGAGAGAGACCCGTGAGATAAAAGGCTTCCTCGATGACCATGGTTACTTTATTGTTCGGTATCAAATGGACACTTTCCAACCCGACCTTCCATGAGTGGGACCCGTGAGAAAAAGAGCTTCCAAGATAACCATGATTATTTTATTATATTTTTATTCTGTATCAATTGGATAATCCACAGTGGCATCTTCCATTCTCTCCCCTCTCTCTCCTCTTACTCTCTCTATTTTCGTGAAACCTTAGTCTGAATTTTTTTTCTCAAGATAGAGGTTTGTAGACAATGGCTTCATCTTCCCCACGAAGAACCCCCTTGAGAATTAAAGGAGTTTTAGAACCCCTTCTCTCTCTCTCTCTCTCTCTCTCTCTCTCTCTCGTCCTGTAACCATAGGTAATTGTAGGGTTTTTTTTTTGTTTTTCCCAGTTTTTTATTGGGTTCTTCCCCATTGCCAAATTTCATTGTGGTTTGCAGGATAATTTTTTTCCTATAGAATTTCGGTTTTTTCTCTGCGTCTCACTAATTGTATCGTTCATTTCATTTGAGTTCCATATTTCAATAATTGAGGTTTGGATGTGAAGTTGGATCTCAATTGCCTGGGGGAGGAGAGAGACGCCCTGTCGGATGGTCGATACGTAGCTCTTGAGAAAATCTGAGCCCCATGTTCGAGCCGACATCTCCTATCGGCTCGGCTTGTTGGCTGGGTGTCGGCTCTGACGTGGGGCTCGGATTTTCCTGAGAGCCACTTGTCAGTCATCCGACGGGAGCGTCTCTCTCCTCCCTAAAGTACAGGGAGGAGACGATTTGAAGTCTGTGAAGCCAGAGTGGTTTGGATTTGTAGAGATTCACCAGCCATGCTTGTGTTCCTATTATATGACAGTGTCTTTCTCTGGCTGATTAATGTCGAAGAGTTCCTATTGCCATTGGTTCTCGCCTAGAGATTCTAAAAGGTGAAATCTATCAATAGAGAAGCAAACTAAGCAAAAGAAGATCAGGTCCGGAAACCTTGTGGCCAGTACTATGATGACTAAATTAAAACTAGGACAAGCTAATAGAACTTAGTATGAAAGTATACATGAGTTCTTATAGAGAGGAGTCAAAGCAATTTGACAAAAAAGGGGAGAGCATAAAAGTGTAAAAAGTGGATCATGTTATTTTCGTTCTGGTTGATATTTATAGAGACTGGAGATGGCGTTGATTACGAACTTGATATCAGGTGGTTCCGATAAGTAAGGGCATGTCTATTGCAACATGCAGCCTGCACGGATTGCCGGAATCTTTCTCTTCTGGGTGCGGATCTACTATCATTCCTGCAATCATCGGGATGGATAACCCTTCCGCTCATACGTCTAGTGAAGTGGTGCTCACTAGCTTACTTGTTTATAATGACACGTGGTTGTTTTCCATTGAATGAGGGTTTTGGACTTGAGCCTTCTCCTAATTGAAGGTCGTATTGATCCCTATCATTTCTCTTTTATGCGGGGAGATGATGGATGTAGCATGGTGTTGCAATGGGACTACTGGAGAGGGAGCTAGAGGGGGGGAAGGAGGGAGTGGGATATTAGACAGTGACGCTTTGGAGTCTCGGATTTACCGAGAATCACGTGGTAACCATCCAAGATAGGTTGCCACTGTCCTCCCAGACCACAGACCACTGGGAGGAGACGATGTGGATCCCCCAAAACCAGAGGATAGTTCAATTGACAAAAGATCAACACTTCAAAATGAGGAGGTCATGAGTTCAATTCCCCTTGGGGCTCTACCTATTAAAAAAAAATAAGATCATAAAAAATTCTGGTTATCAAACATTATCGTAACATAATTATTATCAAACAGGATTTACAAAAATTTAATTTGTTTCCTCAATTATATGCATTCAAAGTCAAAATTAATGTTTTTTTTGGGGGTAAAAGATAATTCTATTGATAGTCCAAATTAATGTTTGCGACTAAAGAAAAAAAAGGAAGCCAAATTAAATATCTGGAGTGGAATATAAATTTAAGGCACAGTTTGGATATAAAGGACCAAATTCCAAACAAGTGGAAATTGATATATTTCACATGAAATTAGATGATGATAATGATGATAAATCCATATAGTAGAATATAGTAAATAAGGTTCTCAATCAATCGTGTGGGAATATAAAAGCATGAAGCGTGAAATTTAAGGATATAATTGCCACTACGGTGTCTACTAGGCAGTTTTTTGGACACTTTTGAGCTTAATAAATTTTCAAAAAATTTAGGTGGGACAAACTGACCATTGTGGACCTACCACAGTCTAGCGGGCCTCAATTTCAGGTCCACATCATGTCCTCTGATGTCCACGATGGATTATGGACCAAAATTGATCGGTTCAATTATTAAATGTGGCAGGCTTAGTCCTGAATTGATTATTAAATAGGTGTTCACGGTGCAAAAGTGTGCAACTGAATAAACCTTTAAACCAAACTGATTCTTGATTTAAATCAAACAAATACAACCTTAAAGCTAAAAACTCTAAAACATTAAATCATTTCTTACTCGTTTCATTTCTATAATCTTACACTCCTTCCTGATCTCATTTTCTTCTTCAAGAGTGATCCACAAGCTTAATAAGAGTCTTTTACAATCCTACAATAAAGTTTTTAATTTACAACATGAAAACACTTATGGATTAGAAAACAAACATCTCTTTATTTTTATTACACTTTGGCATGAGCCCTTTTAAGCCCATTTACAGACCGATTAGCATAGGGACCATTATGGACTGAGACCAACCGGACCTAATATAAATGCATCTATGCCTCGCCGATAAGGAACCATCTAACCAAACGGGCCATCAAGATGGGGGGTGTTAAAATGCTTGGGGCCGATTAAGCCTGACCGAGACTGATCAATTGACACCCCTAGAATAGGCCATATGGTTTTGACACCCCAAAAAAAATTGATCAAATGTTGTGATTGGAACCATGGTTTTAGTAACCAAATCGGATCGAATGAATTAAATGTATCCATGCCTTGTCCATGAGGGACCGTTTAGTTAAACGGGCTGTCAAGATGCGAGGTGTTAAGATGATTGGGACCGATTAAGCCTGATCAAGACCGATCGATTGACACCCTTAGAATAGACTAGGCGATATCGTTTTAAAACCCCCAAAAAAATGACCAAAAAAAAAAAAAGGTAGATTCCTCCAAATCGGATCACATGAATTACCCGATTTGAATCAAAATACGAATCCAAGCCCAATTTTTAGTAGATTCCTCCAACCTAATTTTAAGTAAAAAATTATTCATGTTTTTATTTTAAATAAAAAAATGATATATTTTGGAAAATCTTTCCTTCTATTTCCTAATTCCTATGTCTAGGGTTTCGTCCTATTCCAGACCAATCCCATGTCGGATTCCATATACTCTAACCTTGGTTGGACCATCAAATTTGACTGCAATAAATCCAAGAGAGACAATATATTATATATCCAAAAACTGAAATTGATCATATTAAACTGGGCACTACTGTGCTACACAGTCTTCTATTATTTGATTTTTTGAGATATTAAAAACGAGGAAAGAAAGAAAGAAAGTGCATAAAAAATGCAATCTCACAATTCAAATGCTGAATGGGTGAATGATATGATTGGCATTGAGCTTGGTTGTTTATAAACTAAGAACATTAAGCTTCTCTTTGGTATATTTTATAGAATGTGTTATGTAATATATTACACCAATTGCATGTGTATTTGGTATGATTTATTACCCTTTTTTTGTTTAGAATAAATTAAAATATTTTTTTTTTTGGTAAAAAAAAAATTAAAATATTTTTTTTTTTGGTAAAAAAAAAATTAAAATAAATTTAAATCTAGAAATATGTGAGTCCCTACCAATAATGGATTATTGGTTGTTTATGCATTCAACTTTCATGAGAATGTGCTTTTAATGACTAAAAACAAACGGCAGAAAGGTAATTCACTACTTCTATAAAATCCCTCCCACAACCCTTCTTCTAAAAGTTTCATCTCCTTCCCCCCTCCCGTGATTCATAGTATCTCCTACTGCTCTTAGCGACTGGCCTGATGGCTTGATATCCTTTGCTACAATGGTTGTGTTCATGAGCTCCGATTCTATTGTCTCTAGCTCTCTAGCCCTCTCTTAAATAGCTTCTCTAATCTGCGGGAGATATCTCTACGTGCGTGTGATCGGCAACCCTTTTTCATGTCTACAGTGAACTCTCTTTGTCGCATAAGGTCTTGCCTAATCATAGATAAGACATAGGATCGTGCAATCGGAAACACTTGTTCTCTGTTATTGACCAAATCCTCCCCCATGCTTCAATAGTTCAACTCTCTTATCCAATGTGTTAAAATATTGCATTCCCCAAATCATGAACCATGTTTAATTACCGGGCATTGAGTAGGAGGAGTCCATGTCACTAGGTTGACTGATCTGATCTTACTCCTCTGAACATTGAACTCGAACCTGCTTCCTTCTTTGTTTTTTGGTTCTCAGCTCAAGCAACAACCAAATCGACCTCTTTCTTCTTCTTTTTTTGGTTCCCAGTTCAAGCAACAACCAAATCAATCTCTTGCTTCTTCGTTTGTTTTGTTCCCATATCATGCAACAACCAAATCGACTGATGCACCTTTGTTTTTATGGTTCTGATCTCAGGCGACCACCAAATCGATTTTAAGCATGTGAGTTTTTGTACACTGTCAATTCAAGGAATCAATTTAGCTTCAATTCCCTTATTCCTTGGGAACTAATTACTAAAAATGGCTTGAGAAACTTGAAATTAATTTAGGATTACTTGACCAAGACATGGCAATCACTGAAGAAAAACCTGTTGCTCTCACCAACGCTAGCACTCCTACTAAGGTACAGGAAAAAAAAAGGGAAAATGGAAAAATGCAAATAAAAAGTGTATGCTGATAATCAGACATTCAATCATTGAAACTATACGGTTATTGAGAATAAGAACAGTAATGGATTTTCTTAAGGGGATCAAAGCCAAATATGAGGCCTCTGCTAAATAGCAAATGGGTACTCTGATGGCAAATTTAACTACTACTATTATGATGGCAATGGTAGTTTCAAGAATCACATTGTGAGGTTTTCAGGTATTGTTGAAAAACTTATGGATTTACGCATTACTATTGATAAAGACTTTCCGGTCTACTTAGCTCTAACTTCTCTACCTAAGCAATACAAACAAATTCAGGTAGCTTACGGTACTTCTAGGCATAAGTAAATCTTAGATGAACTCATTTCCAACTGTGTTGAGGATGAAGAAAGAATAAAGAAAGAGAAATGTGAGTGTCAGTGGCACGGGGCATAAGAAATATTTTGACAAAAGCAAGGGAAAATGAGGGGTTGAACCCCACAGAAAAGGGAAGAATTTTTCCAAAAAAAAAAAGAAGCAAGAAACCTTATGACCAAAAAAAGGTGTTAATGAATAGTAGGAGAAAAGGGTTCTCAACAATATGGAATGCTTCTAATGCCACAAGAAGGGACATATGAGAAAGGATGCAGATCCAAATTGGTTTTGCTGGAAAAGAAAAATGACACTGGTATTTCTCTATCACTTGTTTGTTTTGAATCCTTTATTTTCGACGTGTATGGATTCTTGGTGAATTGACTCAGCTTGCATGTTCATGTCACTCATTCCTTGTAGGGATTTCTAAGCAGAAAGATTCCCAACAAAGATGAGGTGAACGTGTTCATGGGCAATGGAGTGCAAGTGGAAGTCAAAGTCAAGTGAGTAATTAGGATTCATTTAGATTCAAATGTCGATATTGATTTAAAAGACAGTTTATGTTCCTTCCATGAGGAGGAATTTGAATTCAGTTTCCAGACTGGCCAAGAAATGATGCAATTTAATTTTTAATCTAGAAGGTTTCATTATATCTCTTGATTCTTATGTTATTGGTGATGATTTGCTATTAATGGTCTCTATGAATTAGATTTTGCTCCTTCAATGGTTATGAATGTTAGTTCTTGGAACAATTTGCAGTAAAAAAATAACTAGAACAAGTGAAATCGAAAGAGAGAAAAATAGACAAATAGAAGAAGTGAGAATCGATTTTCCAAAGAAGGGAGAGAACCGAATGAATACCTTCTCCTCATGTGGTTCCTTAATTTATAATCAAAGAGGATAAACAATAGTTTATGAAACTTCCCTAATTACAATCATAAGCTAATTAGGAAAGCAAATCTAGACAACTTAAGAAATAAATCCTAATAATAAAAGGAACCTATAACAACCAATCTAAATAAACCATAAATAATAAGGTGGGACCAGTGGGACCCATGTGCACATAGCGGCACATGGTATCACTATCGCTAACACTCCCCCTCAAGCTAGAGCATGGGGGAATGTAAGAGTTACAGTTTGAAACAACATATCAGCAGAAGCAGCAACAACAATAGTAGCATGAAAGCAGCACAGTATAGGTTACTGTAAATTAAGCAGCAACGGCACAGTATAGGTTACTATGAACCAAACAGTAATAGCATAGTATAGGTTACTGTGAACCAAGTAAAAGTAGCATCAGCAATAGAGCAGACACCAAATAGCAATAGTAGCACAATGTAGGTCACTGTGAATTAAGTAGTAAAGATCGCATCAGGTGCAAGTAGTAATAAAAAAAATCTTGAGCAATAGTTCTTGAAGCCAAGACCAACAAATCTTGAATAAGACCTTTGAAGAATATCTTGAAGTAGTAGTGTAATAGTCACAACAAATAAATCCATAAAAAAGTAGTAGGTTGCATCACGTGCTGCATCATGTGCAACAAGTAGGCATCATATGGTAGTAGCAATAGGTAGGCACCATACGGTAGTAACAACAAGTAGGTAAACTGAGCTCTCTTCAATGAACTTGAGCACAAATATATATATATATATATATATATATGAAAAAATTTCATCTACACCCCATCAAAGATTACTAACATCATCTACACCCACAAGATTGCAAAAACATCACCTAGGTTCACTTAACTGACGAAAATCACTAAAATTGTTGAAATACAGTTTTACCCTTTATATTATAAATTAAAAAATTAAAAAAATATGTTGATTTACTATTTTGACCTTTAAATCAAAGGTATATTTTCTCTCCCTCTCTTTGCCTCCCTCTAAATCACTCTCTCTCTACCTCCCTCCAATGGAATCGTATGTTGATTTCAGATCGATTTTCAACCCTTTCTGCATCATCGATTACGTTGCCAAGATCTGGATATACCCTTTCTTTCCAACCCAACCATTTCCCTCCTCACTACGAATCGAGTTGCAGAAAAATTGAAAAGAGAGAAAGTTGCAGAGAAATGTGTGTGTGAGAGAGAGAGAGAGTTGCAGAAAAATTGAAGATAAAAAAGAAGAAACAAGTTGAGAAAATTTAACAACAGAAAAATTCTAAATATATCCCAGTTTTAATTAAAAACTACTTATACGATCATAAGATACAATTCTAGGGTTATTAAAAAAATATTACTATAATAATAAAGAAAATGAGAGAGTGTTCTTGAATCTTGACCGAAAAGGGTTTCTAGTTTTCCTTTTAAACTTAGCGGAGGAGAAAAATTGATAGGAGAAAGCGACTAGAGGATTTTCAGACCTGAGTGGGGAAAGAGCAAGGGAGGAAGACAATTTGCAGGTTTTCATTTTATAAAAAACCAGAGAGGGAAAGGAGTATGAATGATGGTGTTCTATCATTTCTCTGATTCAATTTTACTACGGTGATCGTATTCTACTTGTTTCTTCAATTCGATTTCCGACAATGATCGAAATTTCATCGACGATCGATCTTATTTCCGACGACAACAGATCTTGATCTTCCTTAGTTCTTGGCGATTTCATTGATGGCAGCATTTTTGTACAAGAGTCTCCAACAGAAATCTGCAATTTTGTATCATTTCAATGACGAATTCCATGGCGGGGAGGAAAGTCGGTATTTCTACGATCATTTCTGGGAAAGCTTCAGCGTTTCGATTTACGTAGCATCGATTCAGTTTCGACAGCAACACTTTCATTCTTCCTATTCAGATCTAAGGTAGAAAATGAGGGAAACTTTAGATGCTAGGTACTGGTGTCACATGTGCTCTCAAATAGTGAATCCTGTCATGGAAGTTGAAATCAAATGCCCATTCTGTGAGAGCAGTTTCGTGGAAGAAAGGGATAGCACTTGGAGACAGCAAATCTCTGAAACACTTCCTTCCTTACACTAATTTTTTTTCCTTTTTCTCGCTGCAAGAGTGTGAGTTCTACTCTGCTGGTTTGCTGAGATCTGATCTTCTTTTGGTGTGAGTTTGCAAATCAGTTGTTCCTAGTTTCGATTCAATCTTGCAACGATGGTGTGCGTTTCTTTGATTTTTCTTGATTTGTCCAGATCTGAGTTTCTTGTGTTCAGATCTAAGTTTCTTGTTGTTCTAATGGCAGCCATCGATCAAGATTGAAGAAGAAGAGGAAAGAAGAAGAAAGAGATATAAAGAAGAAGAATAAGGGTAAAATGGTATTTTACTTTAATTCTAAGGGCAATATTGTCCATAAAAAATTTCATTTTAGCTGACATCAGCAACTAACGGGAATTAACTGACGGAGTGGACTTCTTTGATTACCACAGCAAAAGTTTTGGGTAGTAGATGAGGTTTTTGTATTTTTGTGGGTGTAGATGATGTTAATAATCTTTGATGGGTCTAGATGAATATATATATATATATATATATATATATATATATATATATATATATATATCCCCCCCCCCTCCACGTGGATAAATAATGGAGAGGAACACGCAAGGAGAACACCCATAAATAAGAGCCCAATAATCTTCAAGCACGTCGTTCTAGTAGCAAATAAAATATGCTAGATACGAGAAATATTAATCAGCATTCCATGCAAATCGCATCAGTGTGATCTAGGGATCCTCCAAAGCCATAAATTGCAAATATAGAAGTCTAATGGCAATTCTATAAATTATGTCACACTTATGGAACCACCTAACCCACGCTTACCGCACCACACTAATGGGCCAACCAAAATAATAGAAGACTTAATTGTGATGGTAGTGGCAATTTGGTAAATAATTAAAAGTTTGTAATAACTTGAATAAACAAACAGCGCCTAAGGATGAAATTGGAATTAGAATTAAAGCAATAGGGCTAAACTTGGAATAAGAGACAAAATAGGACAAAACAGAATTAAATATAAAACCAAGGGTATATTAGGAAATAAGTTATATAGACAAAGGAAGACAATCACGATTTTGGAAGATCGTCTTCAACCTTCAATAAAAACAGAGAGGCGGTGGCCAAGTTTAGGGAAGACGATAGAACTTTTTGATTTGATCTCCAATCAAGTTGAAATTTCTAGTCAAGAGTCGCAACACCTAGTGTAAGACCCGTGTCGAACTAACCGGTCTTACCACCTTGTACCAGGTCTACCTATCATGGTCGAGCCAAATGGACCAAGTGCGTGAAGGAAATAGCGAAATCAGGTATTAAACTGACCCAAAAACAGTAAAATGGAGGGCAGGGTCGCATACCCAGATAGGCAGGGTCGACCCCCCCTCATTAAGAAGTCAAACCCCTGATATTTTAACTAGGGGTCGGACAACTTAGACCTGAGGGTCGACGGGATCATCGACCCCCTCTCTGCCGACAGAAACCGCAAATAGGAAACTTTCCAAATTTCAATGGGATTCTTTCCTAATCTTAATGGGACTTATTTTGGGAGATTCTACTCTATAAATAGGGCGTCCCTAAGCCTCTTTCACTCCTTTTGAAACCCTAATTGAAAGTGAGAGAAGGAGAAGAGAAGGAAAGTTAGAGAAGAAAATTAAAGGGAAGAATTCAGAGAAACATCTGACTCTCAGCAAAACGTAAGGTATGAGTACGTTTCCATTAATCATTTAAGACCTTAGAATAGTTTATGAAGAGGGTATGGTTTAGGAGAAACCCAAATCATCAATCCATGGGAGGATTTCAATGAAATCCATGGAGAAATCATGGTAGGCAAAGTAATAAAGAAACCTAGAGTTTTAAGCCATAGAAAAAGCATAGAGTGGATTGTGGAAGTAAGCCATATGACCCAAACATGAAAGAATGGACTGTAGAATGAAATCCTCGACTCAAACCACGGGGGGCGCACATGGGGTCGATTGGGAATCGACCCTACCAGACCACAGGATCGACCCCCAGCATTCGGGAAGTCCAGGGATGGGGTGGTCGCACCCAGGGTCGATGGAACATCCGACCCTGGCATCGACCCTACCTTGGGGGTCGCAGTAAACTGCTACCCTACCTACGACCCACCCTGCGACCCACCCTACGACCCTCGCTTAACAGTAAGCCTAAAATTGTCGAAATGACTTTTAACTAAAATCTATCGACTTGTTATGTTACACCCTAATTTTCGCACTGTTCAGAATGGTGTGATGAACCGCTAGCAAACTAACGGTTCAACCAGGATCTCGAGTAGGCTATATTCGTGTTATCTAAACTCTCATACATCCATAATCATAATCAGAGTAAATACACAATAGCGAAAATCTTATAGTAAAACGAACTGAGAATCTACTGTGATATTAATAATTAAATAGCAAATTATTTTGTATCAACTGAGACATAAGTAAATATCAAATACAAGTCTTTAATAAATCCAAATAAAGAAAACTAGAAAATATCTAATCGAATACACATGAGTTGCACTCGCAAGAGGAGTCATGTGTATCTACTTCAGCTTCAACCTCCATTGCTGCTACATTCCCGTACGCTAGAGCATTTACATAGTATTCAACTGTGAAACCTGCATCATCAACTAAAATATTCGACGTCGAGGGGTGAGCACACATCATGGCTCAGTGAGTAGACAAAACAATGCAAGAGTACATATGCATGCAATCAATTCATATCTTTGGTTTGGTTTAAAGTTTACAATATGCAATAGAAAGGTTTAGGTAGTCAAAGGTCGCGTTTATTGACCCCGCCTCTATACACAAGTGTGTGACGCCGCCCGAAGGTAACGTTTATCGTCGACTCACAAGCACCCAATCATGAACATTATATAACAAAGGTTAACGTTTATTGCTATATAGTGTTATACCAACACGTAAGCCCCTATTGGCGAGGGCTGCAAACTGGGCTCGCAACTAACCAATCCTAATGCCAAAAAGTGTATCCAAGGCCTCACCCCAGCATCCCTCAGAATGTCCATAGAGATAGAGCTAAGGTCCCCCGGTAGAGTCAGAGACTACAAGGACCGAGACCACCTCCCCTGATACTCTACGACATAATAGTTCTGTTAAAGTAATGGCGATACGACGATGCTAATGCACAAGACTTGAGTTAGAGATAGAGCTAAAGTGTTGAGACCCGCCAAAGGTTAACGTTTATTGACGTTCTCACCACACCTCCCCTGATACTCGCTCGCATCAAGTACACCAACCACACACATACAATCACATGCCTATTCCTATCATCATCATCATCATCATGTTATAAACAATAAAGTAAATATGCATGAACAAATAATAGAAATATTGGATGACATGTTGTATGCACATTACAAACATATTCGCATAGAATCAAGCATGGCATTGGACTCAAGAAAATAGAAAACAGTTTGTTATTAACCAATTAGTTTAGAGTTCTGTTTCCTCACCTTAGCTTGCTAATAGATACTTTTCCAAGCTTTAGAATCACATTTATATTGTTATTATATTGCTACACGACCTAACAAAGTCGTTAGAATTTAATTAAAATTTATTTGGAATTTAAAAATCATTCTGTTAACTGAGGGTCGGAGGTAGGGTCGGAGTCCTGATCGACCCTGGGTGCGACCCTCCCCAAACTCTGAACTTCTCGAACACTGAGGGTCGATAGTTAGGATCACCTAGGGTCGGATGGTCATCGACCCTCGATGCGACCCTCGGTGTACTTTGATCAATTTCTCTCTTTTAGTCCTTTCTTCGTGCTTGGGATCATATGGTTTGCTCCTACATTCCATTCTACATTCATTCCATGGTCTGAAACCATGAATCATCCACCTAAATAGCTTTCATGCATTCTCCTATTGTTTTCCATGAAAACCTAACCATGGACTGATGGTTTGGGTTTCTCCGAGATCACACTCTCATTAATATCTAACCTAAGATCTGTAGAAACTCATGGAATTAGTATCCATACCTGAGAAAAATACTCCTTCTCTGCAACTCTTCTCTTTTGGCTAATTTCTCTTCCTTGCTTCTCTTCTTCCTCTTTTCCTTCTCTTCTCTTTCTCTCAATTCAATTAGGGTTGTGAAAGGAGTGAAAGAGGCTTAGGGACGTCCTTTAAATAGAGTAGGAACATCCTAAAATAAGTCCCTTTGAGATTAGGAAAGAATCCCACTCGAAAATTAGGAAATTTCCTAATTTCAGTTTCGGAGGCAACTGAGGGTCGATGGGAGGGTCGATGATCCCGTCGACCCTAGGTTTCTAATGAGTCTGACCCTCCCTTCAAAACTGAGGGTCTGACTTTCTGTTTTGGGGGGATCCGACCCTCTCCTTGGCTGGGTATGCGACCCTCCCCTTAATTTAAGTGTTTTTGGGTCGATATGATACCTGGGATCTCGATCTCCTTCACGCCCTTGGTCCATTTGACTCGACCATGATAGGTAAACCTGGTTCAAGGTGGTAAGACCGGGTTAGATTGACACGGGTCTTACAACTCCCCCCTACTTATAAAAACTTCATCCTTGAAATTGTACGTACCTTCTGAATCAAATAAGTGAGGGTATTGCTTTCGCATAGCATTTTCTTCTTCCCATGTAATTTCTTCCATGTCTCTACTTTTCCATGTGACCTTAACATAATAGATATCTCGGTTACGTAGACGTTGAACCTTTCGACTGGTGATTTTTGTTGGTGTTACTTCGAATGTCAAATCATCAGTCAAATCCGGTAAATCTACTGTCAACACGTGCGTTGGATCCTTGACATACTTCTTCAATAGGGAAATGTGAAATACGTCATGCACACTTGACATAGATGGTGGTAGTGCTAACTGATAATCCACATTACCACGCTTAGCTAGAATTTCATACGGCCTGACATATCTTGGACTTAGTTTCCCTTTCTGTCCGAACATTTTCAATCCTCGCATAGGCGATACTTTCAAAAATACTTTATCACCTACAGCGAACTCCAAATCTCTGCGTCAAGTATCTGTAGATTGCTTCTGACGGTTCTGAGCCGTTCTCACTCTTTCCTTGATAATGTCGACCACTCGGCAAGTCTCTTCAATAAATTTTGGTCCAACAATACTACGTTCTCTAACTTCGTTCCAAAACAAAGGAGTTCGACACTTCCTGCCATACAGTGCTTCATAAGGTAACATCTGTATAGTAGCCTTGTAAGACCGTGTCAATCTAACCCGGTCTTACCACCTTGAACCAGGTTTACCCATCATGGTCGAGTCAAATGGACCAAGGGCGTGAAGGAGATCGAGATCCTAAGTATCAAATCGACCCAAAAATACTTAAAATAGGGGAAGGGTCGCATACCCAGCTAAGCAGGGTCGGACCTCCCAAAACAGAAAGTCAGACCCTCGGTTCTGAAGGGAGGGTCGAACAGCTTAAGACCCTAAGGTCGACGGGATCATCGACCCTCCCATCGACCCTCGGTTTCTGCCGAATATAGAAATTAGGAAATTTTTATATTTTTCGATTGGGATTCTTTCCAAATCTCAATGGGACTTATTTAAGATGTTCCTACTCTATTTAAAGGACGTTCCTAAGCCACTTTCACTCCTTTCACAACCCTAATCGAATTGAGAGAAAGAGAGGAGAAGGAAAAGAGGAAGAAGAAAGGGAAGGAATGAACTTAGCAAAAAGGAGAAGAATTTCAGAGAAAAAGTAATCTTCTCAGGTATGGATACCAATTCCATGAGTTTCTACAGACTTTAGGTTAGTTATTGTTGAGAGTATGATCTCGGAGAAACCCAAACCATCAATCTATGGTTAGGTTTTCATGGAAAACCATAGGAAAGTGCATGAAAGCTATCTAGGTGGGTTATACATGGTTTTAGATCAAGGAATGAATGTAGAATGGAATGTAGGAGCAAGCCATAGGATCCCAAACACGAGGAATGGATTAAAAGTGGAAATTGGACCAGAGTGCACCAAGGGTCGCACCGAGGGTCGATGACCATCCGACCCTAGGTGTTCCTGACCATCGACCCTCAGCATTTGGGAAGTCCAGAAAGAGGGAAGGGTCGATAGACCCATCGACCCTAGCATCGACCCTACCTCCGACCCTCAGTTAACAGAGTAGTTTTTAATTCTGAATAAATTCTAATTAAATTCTATCGACTTTGTTAGGTCTTCTAGCAATATAATAACACTGTAAAGGTGATTCTAAAGCTTGGAAAAACATCTTATAGCAAGCTAAGGTGAGGAACCTTAACCCCAAACTAAATTGGTTAATAATAAACTGTTTTCTATTTCTTTAGTCCTATGCTGTGCTTGATTCTATGCGAATATGTTTGTAATGTGCATACAGCATGCCATCCAATATTTCTATTACTTGTTCATGCATATTTACTTTATTGTTTATAACATGATGATGATGATGATGATAGGAATAGGCATGTGCTTGTATGTGTGTGGTTAATGTGCTTGATGCGAGCGAGTATCAGGGGAGGTGTGATGAGAACGTCAATAAACGTTAACCTTTGGCGGGTCTCAGCACTTTAGCTCTATCTCTAACTCAAGTCTTGTGCATTAGCATCGTCGTATCGTCATTACTTTAGCAGAACTATTATGTCGTAGAGTATCAGGGGAGGTGGTCTCGGTCCTTGTAGTCTCTGACTCTACCGGGGGGCCTTAGCTCTATCTCTATGGGCATCCTGAGGGATGCTGGGGTGAGGCCTTGGATACACTTTTGGCATTAGGATTGGTTAGTTGCAAGCCCATTTTGCAACCCTCGCCAGCAGGGGCTTACGTGTTGGTATGGCACTATATAGCAATAAACGTAACCTTTGTTATATAATGTTCATGATTGGGTGCATGTGAGTTGACGATAAACGTGATCTTCGGATAACGTCACACACTCGTGTATAGAGGCGGAGTCAATAAACGCCGACCTTTGGCTACCTAAACCTTTCTATTGCATACTGCAAACTTTAAACCGGACCAAAGATATAAATTGACTTTTTGCATGCATATGTATTGTTGCATTATTTTGGCTACTCACTGAGCCGTGATGTGTGCTCACCCCTCGACGTCGAATATTTTTAGTTGATGATGCAGGTTATACGGTTGAAGATTATATGAACGCGTCTGCGTACAGGACGGTAGCGGTGATGGAAGCTGGAGCTGAAGAGGATACACACGACTCCTCTTGCGAGTGCAACTCGTGTGTATTTGATTAGATATTTTATAGGTTTCTTTGTTTGGATTTATTAAAGACTTGTATTGATATTTACTTATGTCTCGGTTGATACAGAATAATTTGCTATTAAATTATTAATATCATTTAGTTTCTCAGTTCATTTTATTATAAGACTTCCGCTATTGTGTATTTACTCTGATTATGACATGGATGTATGGAGGTTCAGTTAACGCGGGGATAGCCTATTTGAGATCCTGGTTGAACCGTTGGTTTATTAGCGGTTCATCACATCATTCTGAATAGTGCACAATTGGGGTGTGACAACTTGGTATCAGAGCATCTCAGGCCTTGTCAGCTGAACTAGCATACATTCAACACAATTGTGATTGAGATAGGTTAAAAATAAAAAATAGTAATATTAACACATTGTAAGCACCAGTGATGTTTGAGACAAAATTTAAAAGAGAATAATACATCTATAAGAGGGGAAACAAGTTACATACAATTAGAGAGAGAAACAAGATGTATATACATAATGAAAGCAGCGTACAGTCCACAACCCGGACAATTACTCTGTAGTACAAGGAAAAATAAAAGTACACTCAGGAAGCTGGAGGCGAAGAAGGAGGTGGTGCCTCACGGTCTCTGTCGTAGTCCTCAGCATAGACTCTAGTCAACCAGGCTATCTGAGTCTGGGTCGTCTGTAGACTAGCTGTGAGACCGGTTATCCTCTGATCAGTCGCACGCTGCACCTCTAGGAGCTCTCCCATCCGCACGTCTGATGCGTGCTGAGCAGCCAACAGCTCATCCATCCTCAGATCAGATCTGCGCTGAGCATCCCTGATCTCCTGCAGCATCTCCATCATGGCTGAAGGTGGAAGTGAAGGATCAGCCGAATGGGAAGGACCAGCCTCAGGTGCAGGAGCCGCCGCAGAAGAAGAACCAACTCCAGCCGCATGTGTAGGTGAAGGCGGTGGTATCGAGTCGACATCCATATACATACGATCGTCATCGTCGACCGGATCCACACGAGCTCTAGCAGCAGCAGCAGCCTCAGCATCAGCCATCTCGACCCGAGTGTGAGGGCGCACCATCGCGTTCCTCTCCTCATCACTAACCTCAGTATCTCGCAGTCCCATCTTGCAGATAGCCTCCCAATCTAGAAGCGACGAGAAGGTCTTCTCCTGGATCTTCTCATCTACCAGATCCACCCCCAGACGGGTCAGTAGCACTGTAATCATGCGTCCATAGGGTAGATTACCCCTATGACCAGACAATGTAGCACTAATCATCATCCGCATGATGAAGTAAGGAAGGCAGACCGGCTGACGAGTGCATATACTGTATATCACTAACTGGGTCAGCTGAGACACCCTCTCATAGTGCCCACTCTGCGGGATCAGATTATGCTGGATAATCTTAGAGAAGACCCGTGGAGCTGGACGCAAGTAATAGGCTCTCATCTGCCAGCGATCAGGGCGTAACAGCTGGTTGTCGATCTCTGCCCTCATCTCCATCTCAACAAACTGTGGCTCTCCCGGCGCATAGTACACCATGGGGCCATCATAGGGAATGCCCAACAGATCGGCCAGCTGCCGATAATCAAAGGAAATGTGCACCCCCTTGACGTAACTGGTGATGCGCAACTCCTGACCATGCTCAACGTCATTCCCCACCACCTGGAGATTACAATAAAACTGGCGCACCAAATCTGGACATGTGCACGCGTCGTATGTGATGACAGGGAGCCACCCCATATCACCAAATGCTCCCTCTACATTGAACAAGGCTAGCTCAGCCAAGTTCACCATGCGACCCCCTTCCACTTTCTTACGGGCATAGTCAGCATACTGTGCCTCAGCTTCATTCGAACGGAAGCGAAGTGGATCACGCACTCTGGGTACCTTGGTACGAGCCATAGTATCTGCAAATAAGAAAGAGAAAGGAAACAAGGAGTTAATAGGATAAAAATCCGAAATTTGATGTAATAACGACGTAAGTGGACCATAAAGCCCCATTTCTCACCATACAAGTGGGCATGAGAACTTACGTAGATTAAAATACATCCTACAACCCACATGCAGTAGGAAATTTTAACTGACGATGTCCAATTTGAAGAAATTCAAGAAAAATCGAAAATGTCGACAAATTAGGGCAAAAAGAGAAAATTTTAAGTTTCTTGATAACCAACCGATGAAACTCAAAAAATTTTGAGGGCTTTCGTTCCTCGAGACACCAATAACAAAAGCCCCCAATAAAAATCGAATTTTTACGGTTGGAAAAAGTTTAATTTGAAAAATACAAGTTAAACGTGCGAAAACCTAGAAATGGAAACCTAAAAACAGGTAAAAATGGGAAGACATACCTGTAGTGATGACGTGGACGTCGAAACCCAGAGTCAAACCGATCCAAAACAGTAGAGTAGCACTGTAGCAACTCAGAGAGGAGAGACGAGTCAAAACGGAGGAGGAATAGTGAGAAATGACCCAGAATCGGATCTTAAAAATCTGATTTTTGGTCCGAGGGTCGGACAATTCGACTAGCACAATCGACCCTCGAATCGACCCTCCCATCGACCCTCGGCTCTCGGGAATCTGACAGAAAATCAAGGGTCGAAACTGAGGGTCGGATACCCATCGACCCTCGCATCGACCCTCAGCTCTCGGGAAGAACAGGTCATTCCCAGGGTCGGAAACTAAGGGTCGGACATACCAGCGACCCTCACCATCGACCCTGCATAGAAAAGACAGCATTTTTTTTTATAAAATGAGCTAGAATTGGAATTGATTATTGGTTAGCGTGCCTACATGAAATATAAATGACTTCTAAACTATTTGATGATTTTCAGGCACCACCAATCACCGAAAAGAATTATGTCTGGACGTAGGGTGACCCGACAGACCCGAAATGCAATCCCACCACCACCACCTGTGGAGGAGACTAGTCAAGAGAATAACTACGCACCGGGAAATCCAGAACCGGCAAACCCTACATATTTTCCACCTCCACCACCAGAGCTAGCAACAGTGGTGATGAACTTGGCACAGCAACTGCAGCAGATGCAACACGCACAGGCTCAGATGCAGGTCGTCATGGGAATTATGTTTCAAGCCACTCAGGCCACACCCATGCACACTGGACAAGCCAGTGCAGCACCGGTGGGTAACCACCCAGCTCATCAGACACCTCAGCAACCGGCTGCACAGATTCCAGTGTAGGTTCCAGGAACAACTCAGGGTGATTACCAGTATCCACACAACATGTTTGGGGCAAACCCCCAAAATCAACTGGATCACTCCCGGCTAGTGGAGAGATTTTTGAAGATGAAACCCAGAGAATTCAACGACAAGCCGTCTGATCCATTGTGGCCAGCACACTGGATAGACGAGATGGAGAGAAACTTCCTCATGATGACTATTACAGAGGAAGAGAAAGTACTATGTGCCACCTTCATGCTCAAGGGCGATGCACATCATTGGTGGAAATCCACGAAGACATATTTACTGACCAAGCACGCCCTACTGACATGGGCTATATATAAAGAAGCATTCTTCGAGAAATATTTTCCACGAAGCTTCAGAGATTCGATGGAGAAGGAGTTCCTGAGTCTTTATCAAGGACAGATGTCAGTGGATGCGTACCAACAGCATTACGAAGAGCTGTTTTTCTTCGCACCACTGAGTATGCAAGAAGAAGAAACCAAAACCCGTAGGTTTGTCACGGGACTAAGAGGAAGCATCAGAGAAAATGTTCTGGGCTTAGAGAAGAAAATTTACAACGAAGCTGTCCAGATTGCTCGAGTGATTGAATCGAGCCAAAAGGAGAGTTACCTTACTCAGAACAGAGGCATCAAGAGACCAGCCGGAAACTCCTACAACGGAGGCAATAACAGGACGTATAAGTCTTTCCGTCCTCAGAATTTTAATGCTGCAACCAAGACTATCCCAGCAGCTCAACCTCAGCCAAAGCCAAATTCTGAAGCCCCGAAGTGTTTTAACTGCAACCAGCCGGGACATATGGCAAGGGAGTGCCCTAAGCCCAAGAAACAATTTCATCAGGGACGTGTATATGCTGTTACGTCCGAGGATGCGGCCGCATCACCCGATGTGGTCACATGTATGACTGAAACTTTTAAAGTTGTAATTACATTGAATGAGCATGTAGACTAAGTAAAGATAAATCACAGGTATTGTACCTATAAATGGCGTACCCGCCAGAGTACTCTTCGATTCCGGAGCTACTCATTCATTTATATCTGTGTCATTTGGAAAGAAGATAAAATTACCCATCAAAACATTAGACTACAAATTACTTGTACGGTCACCGATGGGGTTAGAAGTGGAACTAGAGAAGGGTTATGGACCATGTCCAGTTCTCATTGGAGAGCAGACCTTAGATGCAACCTTGATACAACTTGAGATGGCAGACTTTGATGTCATCTTGGGAATGGACAGGTTAGCTCGGCATTCTGCAAATTTATTATGCGCCGAAAGGAAGCAAACATTCAAAGACAAAGAAGGGGCAGAATTCAGTTTCTCGGGAACCAAACTTCCCCGGAGACGCAAGCTCATACTCTCAGCATTAAAGGCTAAGAAGTGCCTTGACAAGGGAGCAGTCGGGTATCTAGTATCAGTGGTCGACCTAACCAAGGAAGCACCACAAATGGAAGACATTGATGTCGTGCAGGATTACCCTGACGTATTTCCGGAGGAACTACCCGGATTACCACCTGACCGGGCCACGGAGTTTGTAATAGACCTGATACCTGGAGCCGCACCCGTATCAAAAGCACCTTATAGAATGGCTCCTACGGAACTGAAGGAACTAAAAGTGCAACTACAAGAACTGCTGGACAAGGGTTATATTCGACCCAGTATATCACCATGGGGGGCACCGGTGTTGTTCGTAAAGAAGAAGGATGGTAGCGTTCGATTATGTATCGACTATCGGGAGTTGAATAAACTGACAATCAAGAATCGATATCCACTACCTCGGATCGATGACTTGTTCGATCAGTTACAAGGGGCAAAAGTATTTTCTAAGATCAATCTTCGATCAGGCTATCATCAGCTGAAGATTAAAGAAGGTGATATTCCGAAGACAGCATTCAGGACCAGATATGGACATTATGAATTTTTGGTTATGTCTTTCGGATTAACTAATGCATCGGCAACGTTCATGGAACTTATGAACCGAGTTTTCCACGATATGTTGGATACGTTATTTATAGTATTTATTGATAACATATTGGTATATTCTAAGGACAAGGAAACCCATATCAAGAACCTAAATGCAGCCCTGCAGCGTTTAAGGAAAGAGAAGCTATATGCCAAATTTTCAAAGTGTGAGTTTTGGCTAAGTGAAGTCGCATTCCTAGGCCATATAGTATCCGCTGAAGGAATCAAAGTGGACCCCAGCAAAATCGAGGCTATTGTGAAGTGGGAAGCGCCAAAGAGCGTTTCAGAAATTAAAAATTTTTTAGGTCTAGCTGGTTATTATCGGAGATTCGTAGAAGACTATTCTTGGATTGCCGTACCTCTCACCAGTTTGACTAAGAAAGGTGAAAAGTTTGTGTGGACGGATAAATGTGAGAAGAGCTTCCAGACATTGAAGACCAGATTGATAACCGCCCTAATTTTGACTATTCCTATTCCTGGACAGATGTTCACCTTATACACTGATGCGTCGGGACTGGGATTAGGATGTGTGCTTATGCAAGGAGAGCAAGTAATTGCTTATGCCTCGAGACAGTTGAAGGTACATGAGAAAAATTATCCCACTCATGATCTGGAGCTAGCGGCAGTAGTACATGCTGTCAAGATATGGAGACATTATCTATATGGGGAGAAATTTCAGATTAAGTCGAACCATAAAAGTCTTACTTATCTATTTAATCAGAAGGAGTTGAATATGAGACAAAGGAGATGGCTGGAACTATTGAAAAACTATGATTGTGATATCCAGTATCATCCCGGAAAAGCGAACGTGGTAGCGGATGCATTGAGCAGAAAAGCAATGATAAAATCGCAAGGAGAAGTTAGCACGACTGCAGCAATGTGTACCAACGGAATGGTGTTCAATCACGACAACGAGCAGTATGTGATAGATACAACGGATGGATCAGCCAACCAAGGGTTTATTCATCGGTTTTCGAATATGTTCGTTGCATTGAAGATTATACCGGATATAGTGGATGAAGTGAAGACAGCTATCAAAGCAGATCCTTATCTGAGAACAGTACAAGAAGATATTGAGAAAGGTAGGACTAACCCTGAGTTCACCTTGGATGACGAGAAAGTACTGAAATACAAAGGAAGAATATGTGTACCGAAACGAAAAGTATGGACATTAGACACCGACCGATGAAAGAAGCCCATACCACCATCTATTCGATACATCCCGGAAGTACAAAAATGTATGATGATCTGAAGAAACTATATTGGTGGAGGGGAATGAAAGCAGATGTAGCCAAGTTCGTGTCTCAATGCCTAAATTGTCAGAAAGTAAAGGCTGAACGACAAAGACCCGCTGGACTGTTGCAGCCATTATCGGAACCAGCATGAAAATGGGACTGCATCACTATGGACTTCATCACGGGACTACCATTGACTCCTCGAGTAGTTGACGCAGTTTGGGTGATTGTGGATCGTCTGACTAAAACAGCTCGCTTCATACCTATACGACCTCAATATACACTGGAAAGGTTAGCGAAGCTATATGTGGATAATATTGTTCGGTTACACGGTGTACCAGAAAGTATTGTGTCCGATAGAGATCCACGATTTACTTCCAAATTTTGGGAAGGATTGCAAAAGGCTATGGGTACAACGTTGAAGTTCAGTACTGCATTCCACCCACAGACAGATGGACAGTCAGAGCGTACAATTCAGATTCTAGAAGATATGCTACGAGCATGTGTAATTGATTTCAAGGGATCATGGGATGAAAGATTACCATTGATCGAGTTCGCTTATAATAACAGCTATCAGGTTACTATACAGATGTCACCTTATGAAGCACTGTATGGCAGGAAGTGTCGAACTCCCTTGTTTTGGAATGAAGTTGGAGAACGTAGTATTGTTGGACCGGAATTTGTTGAAGAGACTTGTCGAGTGGTCGACATCATCAAGGAAAGAGTGAGAACAGCTCAGAATCGTCAGAAGCAATATGCGGATACTCGACGAAGAGATCTGGAGTTCCCCGAGGTGATAAAGTATTTTTGAAGGTATCGCCTATGCGAGGATTGAAGAGGTTTGGACAGAAAGGGAAGCTAAGTCCAAGATATGTCGGGCCATATGAAATTCTAGCTAAGCGTGGAAAAATAGCTTATCAGTTAGCACTACCACCATCTATGTCAAGTGTGCATGACGTATTTCACATTTCCCTATTGAAGAAGTATGTCAAGGATCCAACGCATGTTTTGACAGTGGATTTGCTGGAATTGACTGATGATTTGACGTTTGAAGTAACACCAACAGAAATCACTAGTCGAAAGGTTCAATGTCTACGCAACAGAGATATCTACTATGTTAAGGTCACATGGAAAAGTAGAGACATGGAAAAGGTTACATGGGAAGAAGAAAATGCTATGCGAAAGAAATACCCTCATTTATTTGATTCAGAAGGTACGTACAATTTCGAGGATGAAATTTTTATAAGTTGGGGGGAGTTGTAAGACCCGTGTCAATCTAACCCGGTCTTACCACCTTGAACCAGGTTTACTCATCATGGTCGAGTCAAATGGACCAAGGGCGTGAAGGAGATCGAGATCCCAGGTATCAAATCGACCCAAAAATACTTAAAATAGGGGAAGGGTCGCATACCCAGCTAAGCAGGGTCGGACCTCCCAAAACAGAAAGTCAGACCCTCAGTTTTGAAGGGAGGGTCGGATAGCTTAAGACCCTAGGGTCGACGGGATCATCGACCCTCCCATCGACCCTCGGTTTCTGCCGAATATAGAAATTAGGAAATTTCTATATTTTTCGATTGGGATTCTTTCCAAATCTCAATGGGACTTATTTAAGATGTTCCTACTCTATTTAAAGGACGTTCCTAAGCCACTTTCACTCCTTTCACAACCCTAATCGAATTGAGAGAAAGAGAGGAGAAGGAAAAGAGGAAGAAGAAAGGGAACGAAGAGAATTTAGCAAAAAGGAGAAGAATTTCAGAGAAAAAGTAATCTTCTCAGGTATGGATACCAATTCCATGAGTTTCTACAAACTTTAGGTTAGTTATTGTTGAGAGTATGATCTCGGAGAAACCCAAACCATCAATCTATGGTTAGGTTTTCATGGAAAACCATAGGAAAGTGCATGAAAGCTATCTAGGTGGGTTATACATGGTTTTAGATCAAGGAATGAATGTAGAATGGAATGTAGGAGCAAGCCATAGGATCCCAAACACGAGGAATGGATTAAAAGTGGAAATTGGACCAGAGTGCACCAAGGGTCGCACCGAGGGTCGATGATCATCCGACCCTAGGTGTTCCTGACCATCGACCCTCAGCATTCGGGAAGTCCAGAAAGAGGGAAGGGTCGATAGACCCATCGACCCTAGCATCGACCCTACCTCCGACCCTCAGTTAACAGAGTAGTTTTTAATTCTAAATAAATTCTAATTAAATTCTATCGACTTTGTTAGGTCTTCTAGCAATATAATAACACTGTAAAGATGATTCTAAAGCTTAGAAAAACATCTTATAGCAAGCTAAGGTGAGGAACCTTAACCCCAAACTAAATTGGTTAATAATAAACTGTTTTTATTTCTTGAGTCCTATGCTGTGCTTGATTCTATGCGAATATATTTGTAATGTGCATACAGCATGCCATCCAATATTTCTATTACTTGTTCATGCATATTTACTTTATTGTTTATAACATGATGATGATGATGATGATAGGAATAGGCATGTGCTTGTATGTGTGTGGTTGATGTGCTTGATGCGAGCGAGTATCAGGGGAAGTGTGATGAGAACGTCAATAAACGTTAACCTTTGGCGGGTCTCAGCACTTTAGCTCTATCTCTAACTCAAGTCTTGTGCATTAGCATCGTCCTATCGCCATTACTTTAGCAGAACTATTATGTCGTAGAGTATCAGGGGAGGTGGTCTCGGTCCTTGTAGTCTCTGACTCTACCGGGGGGCCTTAGCTCTATCTCTATGGGCATTCTGAGGGATGCTGGGGTGAGGCCTTGGATACACTTTTGGCATTAGGATTGGTTAGTTGCAAGCCCAGTTTGCAACCCTCGCCAGCAGGGGCTTACGTGTTGGTATGGCACTATATAGCAATAAACGTAACCTTTGTTATATAATGTTCATGATTGGATGCATGTGAGTTGACGATAAACGTGATCTTCGGGTAACGTCACACACTCGTGTATAGAGGCGGAGTCAATAAACACGACCTTTGGCTACATAAACCTTTCTATTGCATACTGCAAACTTTAAACCGGACCAAAGATATAAATTGACTTTTTGCATGCATATGTATTGTTGCATTGTTTTGGCTACTCACTGAGCCGTAATGTGTGCTCACCCCTCGACGTCGAATATTTTTAGTTGATGATGCAGGTTATACGGTTAAAGATTATATGAACGCGTCTGCGTACGGGACGGTAGCGGCGATGGAAGCTAGAGCTGAAGAGGATACACACGACTCCTCTTGCGAGTGCAACTCATGTGTATTTGATTAGATATTTTATAGGTTTCTTTGTTTGGATTTATTAAAGACTTGTATTGATATTTACTTATGTCTCGGTTGATACAGAATAATTTTCTATTAAATTATTAATATCATTTAGTTTCTCAGTTCATTTTATTATAAGACTTCCGCTATTGTGTATTTACTCTGATTATGACATGGATGTATGGAGGTTCAGTTAACGCGGGGATAGCCTATTTGAGATCCTGGTTGAACCGTTGGTTTATTAGCGGTTCATCACATCATTCTGAATAGTACAGAATTGGGGTGTGACAAGCCTGATAGCTGTTGTTATATGCGAACTTGATCAATGGTAACTTTTCATCCCATGATCCTTTGAAATCAATTACACATGCTCGTAGCATATCTTCTAGAATCTGAATTGTACGCTCTGACTATCCTTCTGTCTGTGGGTGGAATGGAGTATTGAACTTCAGCGTTGTACCCATAGCCTTTTGCAATCCTTCCCAAAACTTGAAAGTAAATCGTGGATCTCTATCGGATACAATGCTCTCTGGTACACCGTGTAATCGAACAATATTATCCACATACAGCTTTGCTAACCTTTCTAGAGTATACTGAGGTCGTATAGGTATGAAACGAGCTGTTTTCATCAGACGGTCCACAATCACCCAAACTGTGTCAACTACTCGAGGAGTCAGTGGTAGTCCCGTGTTGAAGTCCATAGTGATACAGTCCCATTTCCATGCTGGTTCCGGTAACGGCTGTAACAGTCCTGCAGGTCTTTGTCGTTCAGCCTTTACTTTCTGACAATTTAGGCATTGAGACACGAACTTGGCTACATCTGCTTTCATTCCCCTTCACCAATATAGTTTCTTTAGATCATGATACATTTTTGTACTTCCAGGATGTATCGAATAGATGGTGGTATGGGCTTCTTTCATCAGTCGATGTCTAATGTCCATACTTTCTTTTTCAGGTACACATATTCTTCCTTTGTATTTCAGTACCCTCTCTTCATCCAAGGTGAACTCAGAATTAGTCCTACCTTTCTCGATATCTTCTTGTACTGTTCTCAGATAAGGATCTGATTTAATAGCTGTCTTCACTTCATCCATTATGTCTGGTATAATCTTCAAAGCGGCGAACATATTTGAAAACCGATGAATAAACCCTTGGTTGGCTGATCCATCCGTTGTGTCTATCACATACTGCTCGTTTCCGTGATTGAATACCATTCCGGTAGTACACATTGCTACAGTTGTGCTAACCTCTCCTTGCGATTTTATCATTGCTTTTCTGTTTAACGCATCCGCTACTACGTTCGCTTTTCCCGGATGATACTGGATATCACAATCATAGTTTTTCAATAGTTCCAACCATCTTTTTTGTCTCATATTCAACTCCTTTTGATTAAATAAATAAGTAAGACTTTTATGGTTCGACTTAATCTGAAATTTCTCTCCGTATAGGTAATGTCTCCATATCTTGACAGCATGTACTACTGCCGCTAACTCCAAATCGTGGATGGGGTAATTTTTCTCATGTATCTTCAATTTTTCTTGAAGCATGTGCAATTGCTTATCTACCTTGCATCAACCCGCATCCTAGATCCAATCCGAAAGCTTCGATGGATAGGGTAAAAGGTTTCCCTGGTGTCAGAATGATCAAGATGGGAGTTGATATCAACCTTGCTTTAGAGTTTGGAAATCTTCTTCACACTTGTCAGTCCAATTAAGCTCATCTCCTTCCTGGTTAGCTTGGTAAGAGGTATTGCGATCTTAGAGTGGTCCTCCAACAATCGTTTGTAATAACCAGCTAACCCAAGAAACTTTTGATCTCTGCAATATTCTTCAGGTGTTTCTCACCCTACAATTGCTTCTATCTTAATAGGGTCCACTTTAATCCCTTTTTATGATGCTACATGATCTAAGAAGATCACTTTGTTTAATCAGGTCTCATATTTCTTGGAATTGGCATAAAGCTTTTCCCTTCTCAACTGTTGTGAAGTTGTTCTAAAATCCGTTGTATGAGTTGCTTCATTCTTGGAATAAACCAAAATATCATCTATGAAAACGATGACCAATGTGTCCAACATATCATGAAACACCCAGTTCATCAGCTTCATAAAAGATGTAAGGGCATTGGTTAATCCAAACATCAAAATCGATAACTCATAATGTCCAATCCCGATTCTAACAGCTATCTTCGAGATATTTCTGTCCAAATTATTCAGCTGATGCTATATTGATCGAAGATCAATCTTAGAAAATACCTTTGCTCCTTGCAACTACTTAAACAAGTTATCGATCTGAGGTAGTAGATATCGATTCTTGATCTTGAACTTGTTTAGTTCCCGGTAGTCTATGCATAATCTGACACTACCGTCCTTCTTCTTCACGAGTTGCGTTGGCACTTTCCGTGACGCAATACTTAGCTGATTAGAACCCTTGTCTAATAACTCTTGTAGTTGAGTCACAATCCCTTCAACTCCATAGGAGCTAATCTACAGGTGCCTTTGACACAAGTATCGTCCTTGGTAACAAGTCGATGACGAACTCGATCGCACAATCAGGTGGTAACCCGGTAAGTCTCCTGGAAACGCATCAGGGAATTTACGCATCACCTCAATATCTTCCATCTGTGGTACTCCTTTGGTAATGTGTACTGCAGATACCATATCTCCAACTCATTTCTCTTCAAAGCATCTCTTCTCCCTTAGCATAGAGAGGATCAGCTTTCACTTCCTAGGCAACATACTCCCAATGATACTAAATCATATGCCGTTTTTATTCTTAAATGATAACCTCTTCTATGCACATAATCACTTTGTAGAGTGTTGAGACAACCAGTCTATCCCCAAGATGACGTCAAAGTCTGCCATCTCAAGTTTATTTAGGTTGCATCCAAATTTTCATCCATCCATTAATATGATTCAATCATTGCTCATAACACTCATTTAAAACAACATTTAGTCCCAAAAGGGCTTAAACTAGAGAAATCTGGTATAAGGTCTTAAGAGCTCGTGTAGTTCCTTTCTCTCTTAGTTTTTCAAAGACTATTGCTTGAAATCTCATATATCCCAAAAAGTTCATTAGCTCACACCTCCTTTTATCATTCTATTATATATCTCAAAAAGCATCTTTTGACTATTTACTCATTAAATATCCCAAGTCTAAGCATTAGGGAATTTGCTCAAAATTCATTAATTCAGTCAAACTCTTTTGGTCTTTACTTAATCATATCCCTCAACATTGGGCATAACTCAATTATCATTGTATTAAATCGAGTACTACTTATGCCATGACTTTATCCTTGTATCCACTTTTAAATTTGCCTTTAGGAATCTTCTACCTTGTCAAAATTCATACCGATATAATCATCTTTAACTTTACTTGAGTGCTATCTACTCTTTCATAGTTACTTTTGATAGTTCTCACTTTTGTCGCATGCACTCTTTTATAGACATGATTCATATCCACCCATTTAGCAATCTCAAAATAGATTCTTCATTACTTCATCTGAGGTTCATTGGCTATAGTATTTAATCTGAATCCAATCATCTTTCTTCCAATGATTTCATTATCACTAAACATCTTTATCAACAAGGTCAGGGAGTGTATAAATCAAAATGTTCATCCAAAAGCAATTCACTTTCTTCTTTCAAATTTAGTATAACGGAAAACACTTGCTTTATCTAGTGAACTTAAGTTTAAAGATCGGAATAAATCTGTGGTGATCCAACCGGCATTAAAAGGTCGTTAGGTTGCACGGTGGTCCAAATACATGGAAATAGAGGTTTTACAGTTCTTGACCTCATGGTTACAGGTTCTATTGAGTATATATAATGCCATTGGTCAAGGCACTATAGGAATAAATCTGGAGAAGATTTCATACATCAGTATATCAGGTATAAATCTGGAGAAAATTTTTGTACATCAATAAATCAGGTATAAATCAATAGATGTACGCTCAACATGATTAAGCATTTAACTGTTCATTCAGTTCGTATCTCTGTTCATGTTGTCGATCATGAGAATGGTGCAGATTGGTATAATCAGGACTAATACTAAAGAAACAATATCCATAACTTCAATTGACAGGTTAAATCAAGAAGGTATCCTGTCGAGACACGAGAATTTAAAATCTGGTATGTGCATCCTCTATAATCATAAGAGTAAATCAATAATGTACCGCATCCTATATAAACCTATCTAGTTACATGGCCATAATAGATTTGATCCTTTGCTGAAAACGTTTTAGGTTTTGTTTTCAGAAAATATTCCTCAATCCTTGGTTGGATCATTGTGTCATGATGCAGCTATCCCATACATCGATGGCTAATAAGGGTAACCACCTTCATACACTGCTTGTTGTGCACCAACTTCTCCACTGGGGTGTGCTTTACTGGGACTTGCTGTGCGATAGGCACTGTGTTATAGTTAACAGGTGTTGGGGTACAGTGATGCTACCAATTGGCACCGTACTTGGTCATGTCCTTTGGATTTAACCCGAGATCTTTTCCTTTATCTCTACAGGGTTTTGACATTACTAGCCATTTTCCTTCTTCTTCTGTCCTACATCGAGTTTCCCATCTTGTGAGTACCAATTCAGTATTCCAATTTTCTGTTGTACAAATGCTTCCTTCTTGCTACTGTACAATATCACTTGTATACTTAGATAACTACCCAACTCATAGATAATACCCTATATTATTGGTTTATCAGGATAAATTTTGGTCTTCCCTTTCTGTTTGAGTGTATATATATGGTTCCACCTTTTATATATACATTATTGTCTTTTCAAATTTGGTCTCAAACATCACTTGTGCTTATAGTGTTTAATATTACTGTTTTTACTTTTATCCTATCTCAGTCCACAATTGTCTTGAATGTATGCTAGTTCAGCAGACAAGGCCTGAGATGCTCTGATACCAAGTTGTCACACCCCAATTTCTGCACTGTTCAGAATGGTGTGATGAACCGCTAGCAAACCAACGGTTCAACCAGGATCTCGAGTAGGCTATATCCGTGTTATCTAAACTCTCATACATCCATAATCATAATCAGAGTAAATACACAATAACGGAAGTTTTATAGTAAAATGAACTGAGAATCTACTGTGATATTAATAATTAAATAGTAAATTATTCTGTATCAACTGAGACATAAGTAAATATCAAATACAAGTCTTTAATAAATCCAAATAAAGAAAACTAGAAAATATCTAATCGAATACACATGAGTTGCACTCGCAAGAGGAGTCATGTGTATCTACTTCAGCTTCAACCTCCATTGCTGCTACATTCCCGTACGCTGGAGCGTTTACATAGTCTTCAACAGTGAAACCTGCATCATCAACTAAAATATTCGACGTCGAGGGGTGAGCACACATCACGGCTCAGTGAGTAGACAAAACAATGCAACAATACATATACATGCAATCAATTCATATCTTTGGTCTGGATTAAAGTTTGCAATATGCAATAGAAAGGTTTAGGTAGTCAAAGGTCGCGATTATTGACCCCGCCTATATACACAAGTGTGTGACGCCGCCCGAAGGTAACGTTTATCGTCGACTCACAAGCACCCAATCATGAACAATATATAACAAAGGTAAACGTTTATTGCTATATAGTGTCATACCAACACGTAAGCCCCTATTGGCGAGGGCTGCAAACTGGACTCGCAACTAACCAATCCTAATGCCAAAAAGTGTATCCAATGCCTCACCCCAGCATCCCTCAGAATGTCCATAGAGATAGAGCTAAGGCCCCCCGGTAGAGTCAAAGACTACAAGGACCGAGACCACCTCCCCTGATAATCTATGACATAATAGTTCTACTAAAGTAATGGCGATACGACGATGCTAATGCACAAGACTTGAGTTAGAGATAGAGCTAAAGTGCTGAGACCCGCCAATGGTTAACGTTTATTAACGTTCTCACCACACCTCCCCTGATACTCGCTCGCATCAAGTACACCAACCACACACATACAATCACATGCCTATTCCTATCATCATCATCATCATGTTATAAACAATAAAGTAAATATGCATGAACAAATAATAGAAATATTGGATATGTTGTATGCACATTACAAACATATTCGCATAGAATCAAGCATGGCATTGGACTCAAGAAAATAGAAAACAATTTGTTATTAATCAATTAGTTTAGAGTTCTGTTTTCTCACCTTAGCTTGCTAATAGATACTTTTCCAAGCTTTAGAATCACCTTTATATTGTTATTATATTGCTAGAAGACCTAACAAAGTCGATAGAATTTAATTAGAATTTATTTGGAATTTAAAAACCATTCTGTTAACTGAGGGTCGGAGGTAGGGTCGGAGTCCTGATCGACCTGGGTGCGACCCTCCCCAAACTCTGAACTTCCCGAACACTGAGGGTCGATAGTTAGGATCACCTAGGGTCGGATGGTCATCAACCCTCGGTGCGACCCTCGGTGTACTTTGATCAATTTCCCTCTTTTAGTCCTTTCTTCGTGCTTGGGATCCTATGGCTTGCTCCTACATTCCATTCTACATTCATTCCATGGTCTGAAACCATGAATCATCCACCTAAATAGCTTTCATGCATTTTCCCATGGTTAGGTTTTCCATGAAAACCTAACCATGGGCTGATGGTTTGGGTTTCTCCGAGATCACACTCTCATTAATATCTAACCTAAGGTATGTAGAAACTCATGAAATTAGTATCCATACCTGAGAAAAATACTCCTTCTCTGCAACTCTTCTCTTTTGGCTAATTTCTCTTCCTTGCTTCTCTTCTTCCTCTTTTCCTTCTCTTCTCTTTCTCTCAATTCAATTAAGGTTGTGAAATGAGTGAAAGAGGCTTAGAGACGTCCTTTAAATAGAGTAGGAACATCCTAAAATAAGTCCCTTTGAAATTAGGAAAGAATCCCACTAGAAAATTAGGAAATTTCCTAAATTCAGTTTCGGAGGCAACTGAGGGTCGATGGGAGGGTCGATGATCCCGTCGACCCTAGGTTTCTAATGAGTCTGACCCTCCCTTCAAAACTGAGGGTCTGACTTTCTATTTTGGGGGGATCCGACCCTCCTTGGCTGGGTATGCGACTCTCCCCTTAATTTAAATGTTTTTGGGTCGATTTGATACCTGGGATCTCGATCTCCTTCACGCCCTTGATCCATTTGACTCGACCATGATAGGTAAACCTGGTTCAAGGTGGTAAGACCGGGTTAGATTGACACGGGTCTTACGTGTTAGGTTTTCCTATTGATATAAAAGTGATTCTTAAAGCTTGAAAGATGATCTATACTCAAGCAAAGGTGAGGGAACAAGACATAAACTAATTAGCTAATAATAAACTGTTTTTATTCTTGAGTCCAATGCCATGACTGATTCTATGCGTGTATGCTTGTAATGTGCATTTAACATGTCATCCAATATTTCTATTATTACTGTTCAGGCATATTTACTTCGTTGTTTATAACATGATGATGATGATGATGATGATAGGAATAGGCATGTGAATGTTTGTGTTTGGTTAGTGTACTTGATGCGGATAGGGGATGGTATCAACCGGTACCTCAATGCCGTTTTCATTGGGTATATTGTGTCATAGATCTATACAAGTCTTTTCCACTGACATCGTCGTATCGCCATTACCTTAGCAGAACTATTACGTCGTAGGGTATCAGGGGAGGTGGTCTCGGACCGTGTAGTCTTCGACTCTGCCAGGGGGCCTTAGCTCTATCTCTATGGATGTATTGAAGGATGCTAGGGTGAGGCCTTGGATACACTGATTGACATTAGGATTGGTTAGTTGCGAGCCTAGTTTGCAAGCCCTCGCCAGCAGGGGTTTACGTGTTGGTATGAGGCAACCGGTACTGCCATGCCGTTTTCATGGGGGTATATCGTGTCATATTGGGTGCATGTGGGGTCGACAGTACCGTTTTCATTGGGCGATTTCATACACTCGTGTATAGAGGTGAGGCAGCCATCGAACCTTTCTATAGAACATTGCAAACTTATATACCAGACCACATATATGAATTAAATGCATGCATATGTTTGTTGCATTGTTTTGTTTGCTCACTGAGCCGTGATGTGTGCTCACGCTTTCGACGTCGAATATTTTTAGTTGATGATGCAGGTACCACTATGGAAGACTATATGAATGCTTCTGTGTACGGGCACGTTGCTGCGATGGAGGCTGAAGACATAGTGGAGACGCATGACTCCTCATGCGAGTGCAACTCATGCGTTTTCGATTAGATTTTTATTTGAACTATTAAGAAAATATAATTGATATTTTATTTACTTATGTCTCAGTTGATACAAATAATTTGATATTTTATTTATGATTATCACAGTTAGATTCCTCAGTTCATTTAATATTAAAACTTCCGCTATTGTGTATTTATTCTGATTATGGTTGTGGATGTGTATGGTTTAGTTTACAAGGACACAGCCTATTAGAGATCCTGGTTGAACCGTTGGTTTATTAGCGGATCATCACACCATTCTGAATAGTGCGGAATTGGGGTGTGAC
The DNA here is from genome assembly GCA_028583415.1 of Protea cynaroides. NCBI lineage: Eukaryota > Viridiplantae > Streptophyta > Magnoliopsida > Proteales > Proteaceae > Protea > Protea cynaroides. The sequence continues at coordinate 85,439,773 of CM053276.1, read as the reverse complement.
AACTTGGTATCAGAGCTCTCAGGCCCTGTCTTTTAAACCAGTATACTACCACAAAAGTTTGTGAACTGAGATAGGATAAAAATTTAAAAGCTGTAATAATAACACACTATAAGCATCTGTGTTGTTTGAGACAAAAATTGAAAGAGAATAATGCATCTATTAAATGAGAAACAAATTCATATACTCTCGAGTGAAAGACAAACGTATACGCAGTGCCTACCATACAGCAAGTTCCAGTAACACGCACCCCAGTGCAGAAGCTTGGTGCACAACAAGCAGTGTATCAAGGTGGTTACCCTTATCAGCCACCGATGTATGGGATAGCTGCAACATGACAAAATGATCCGACCAAGGATTGAGGAATATTTTCTGAAGACGAAGCCTTAAACGTTTTCAGCAAATGATCAAATCTATTGTGACCTCATAAATAGATAGGTTTATATAGGATGCGGTGCATTATCGACTTACTCTTATGATTATAGATGATGCACATACCTGATTCTAATTCTCGTACCTTGACAAGATACCTTCTTGATTCAACCTGTCAATTGGAGTTATAGATATTGTTTCTTTAGTATTAGTTCTGATTATACCAATCTGAACCACTCTCATGATCGACAACATGAACAGAGATATGAACTGAACGAACGGTTAAATGTTTAGTCATGTTGAACGTACATCTTCTGATTTATACTGATTTACTGATGTACGAAAATTTTCTCTAGAGTTACTCCAGTAGCGCCTTGACCAATGGCATTATATACTCGATAGAACATGTAACCATGAGGTTAAGAATTGTAAAACCTCTATTTTTCATATGTTTGGACCACCGTGCAACTTGACGATTGATGCCGGTTGGATTACCATAGATTTACTCCTGATCCTTTAAACCTAAGTTTACTAGATAAAACAAGTGTCCTTCATCATACTAAATCGAAAGAAGGAAATGAGTTATTTTTGGACAGACGTTCTGATTTTCACATTCTCATGATGTTTAGTTAATATGGAATTATTAGAAGGAAGATGTAAACTAATGAACTTTGTGGTATATGAGATTATTAGCGATAGTCTTCGAAAAATCATAAGAGATGAAGGAACTAGACAAGTTCTTAAGACTTTGAAACCAGATTTTGCTAGTTCAAGCCCTTTTGGACTAGATGTTGTATTAGATGAGTATTATGAGCAATGTCCGAATTATATGGATGGACAAAAGACTTTGGATGCAACCTTGATCCAACTTGAGATGGCAGACTTTGACGTCATCTTGGGAATGGACTGATTAGCTCGGCATTCTGCAAACCTATTGTGTGTCGAAAAGAAGCTGACATTTAAAGGCAAGGAAGGAGCAGAGTTCAGTTTTGCGGGAACCAAACTTCCCCGTAAATGAAAGCTCATACTCTCTGCATTAAAGGCTAGGAAGTGCCTTGAGAAAGGAATAGTTGGGTATCTAGTATCTGTGGTAGATCTTACCAAAGAAGCACCACGAATGGAGGATATTGATGTCGTGCGTGACTATCCAAATGTATTTCCTGAAGAACTACCAGGACTACCACCCGACCGAGCTACAGAATTTGTTATAGATCTGATACCCGGAGCCGCACAGTATCTAAAGCACCTTATCGAATGGCTCCTACTGAACTGAAGGAATTAAAAGTACAACTACAAGAACTGCTGGACAAGGGCTACATCCGACCTAGTATATCACCATGGGGAGCGCCAGTATTATTCGTGAAGAAGAAGGACGGTAGTGTTCGATCGTGTATAGACTACCGAGAACTGAATAAACTGACAATCAAGAATTGGTATCCATTTCCTCGGATCGATGACCTGTTCGATCAGTTGCAAGGTGCCAAAGTGTTCTCCAAGATCGATCTTTGGTCAGGCTACCATCAGTTGAAGATTAAGGACGGTGATATTCCCAAGACAGCATTCAGGACCAGATATGGACATTATGAATTTTTGGTCATGTCTTTCGGATTGACGAACGCACCAGCAACCTTTATGGAACTTATGAATCGGGTATTCCACGATATGTTGGATACGTCGGTTATTGTATTCATCGATGATATATTGGTCTACTCAAGGACAAAAAAACTCATATAAAGAATCTAAACGTCGCTCTGCAGCGATTACGGAAGGAGAAGCTCTACGCCAAATTTACAAAGTGTGAGTTTTGGCTAAAGGAAGTCGTTTTTCTAGGCCATGTTGTATCCGCTGAAGGAATTAAAGTGGATCCTAGCAAGATCGAAGCTATTGTAAAGTGGGAAGCACCAAAGAGCATTGCAGAAATTAGAAGTTTCTTAGGTCTAGCTGGGTATTAACGACGATTTTGGAAGATTATTCTCGAATTGCCGTACCTCTCACCAGTTTGACTAAGAAGGGCGAAAAGTTTGTTTGGGCTGATAAATGTGAGAAGAGTTTCCAAACATTAAAGGCTAGATTAATATCAGTTCCAATCTTGACCATTTCGATTCCAGGACAGCCATTTATTTTGTATACTAATGCATCAGGACTGGGATTATGATGTGTACTTATGCAAGGAGAACAAGTAATTGCTTATGCCTCAAGACAATTGAAGACACATGAGAAGAACTATCCCACTCATGATTTGGAATTAGCGGCAGTAGTACATGCTGTCAAAATATGGAGACATTACTTGTATGGAGAGAAATTTCAGATTAAATCAGATCATAAGAATCTTACTTACCTCTTTAATCAGAAGGAGTTGAATATGAGACAAAGAAGATGGCTAGAACTATTGAAAGACTATGATTGTGATATCCAGTATCATTCGGGGAAAGCTAATGTGGTTGCCGACGCACTGAGTAGAAAGGCAATGATGAAATCTCAAAAGGAGGTTAGCACCACTGCTGCAATGTGTACTACCGGAAGAGTGTTCAATTACGGTAACGAGTAGTTTGTGATAGATGTAGCGGGTGAATCAACCAACCAAGGGTTTATCCATCAGTTTTCAAATATGTTTGACACATTGAAGATTGTACCCGATATACTTGAGGAAGTGAAAACAGCGATTAAAGCGGACCCTTATCTATGGACGGTACAAGAAGACATCGAAAAAGGTAGGACTATTCCTAAGTTCACCTTAAATGATAAAAAGATACTGAAGTACAAAGGAAGAATATGTGTACCTGAAACAGAAAGTTTGGACATTAGACACCGACTAATGAAGGAAGCCCATACCACCGCCTATTCGATACACCCTGGAAGTACAAAAATGTATCATGACCTAAAGGAATTATATTGGTGGAGAGGAATGAAAGCAAATATAGCCAAGTTCGTGTCTCAATGCCTAAATTGTCAAAAGGTGAAAGCTGAACGAAAAAGACCAGCAGGACTGTTACAGCCGTTACCAGAACTAGCATGGTAATGGGACTGCATCATTATGGACTTCGTCACAGGGTTACCATTGACTCCCCAAGTAATTGACGCAGTTTGGGTGATTGTAGACAGACTGACTAAAACGGCTCAATTTATAGCTATACGACCTCAGTATACACTGGAGAGGTTAGCTAAGTTGTATGTGGATAACATTTTCAGATTACACGGTGTACCTGAAAGCATTGTGTCCGACAGAGATCCACGATTTACTTCAAAGTTTTGGGAAGGATTGCAGAAGGCTATGGGTACAACATTGAAGTTCAGTACTGTATTCCATCCTCAGACAAACGGACAATCGGAGCGCACCATTCAGATTCTAGAAGACATGTTCCAAGCTTGTGTAATTGATTTTAAAGGATCATGGGATGAAAAGTTACCACTGATTGAGTTCGCTTATAACAATAGCTATCAGGCTACTATACAGATGTCACCCTATGAAGCACTGTATGGAAGGAAATGTCGAACTCCTTTGTTTTGGAATGAAGTTGGAGAACGTAGTATTGTTGGACCGGAATTTGTTGAAGAGACTTGTCGAGTAGTCGACATTATCAAGGAACGAGTAAAAATGGCTCAGAATCGTCAGAAGCAATATGCAGATACTAGACGCCGAGACCTTGAATTCGCCGTAGGTGATAAGGTATTCCTCAAAGTGTCACCTATGCGAGGTTTGAAACGGTTCGGACAGAAAAGGAAACTAAGTCTGAGATATGTCGGATCATATGAGATTCTAGCTAAACGTGGAAAGATGGCTTACCAGTTAGCACTACCACCATCTATGTCAAGCGTGCATGATGTATTTCATATCTCCTTATTGAAGAAGTATGTCAGAGATCCAACGCACGTTTTGACAGTAGATCTACCTGATTTGACGGATGATTTGACATTTGAAGTAGCACCAACTGAAATCACCAGCTGAAAGGTGCAATGACTACGCAACCGTGACATTTATTATGTTAAGGTCACCTGGAAAAGCAGAGATATAGAAGAAATTACATGGGAAGAAGAGAATGCTATGCGAAAGCAATACCCTCATCTATTCGACTCGGAAGGTATGTACAATTTCTAGGATGAAATTTTTATAAGTAGGGGGGAGTTGTAAAACCCGTGTCGAACTAACCGGTCTTACCACCTTGTACCAGGTCTACCTATCATGGTCGAGCCAAATGGACCAAGTGCGTGAAGGAAATAGCGAAACCATGTATTAAATTGACCCAAAAATAGTAAAATGGAGGGCAGGGTCGCATACCTAGATAGGCAGGGTCGACCCCCCCTCATTAAGAAGTCAGACCCCTGATATTTTAACTGGGGGTCGGACAACTTAGACCTGAGGGTCGACGGGATCATCGACCCCCTCTCTGCCGACAGAAACCGCAAATAAGAAACTTTCCAAATTTCAATGGGATTCTTTCCTAATCTTAATGGGACTTATTTTGGGAGATTCTACTCTATAAATAGGGCGTCCCTAAGCCTCTTTCACTCCTTTTGAAACCCTAATTGAAAGTGAGAGAAAGAGAAGAGAAGGAGAAGAGAAGGAAAGTTGGAGAAGAAGACTAAAGGGAAGAATTCAGAGAAACCTCTGACTCTCAGCAAAACCTAAGGTATGAGTACGTTTCCATTAATGATTTAAAACCTTAGAATAGTTTATGAAGAGGGTATGGTTTAGGAGAAACCCAAATCATCAATCCATGGGAGGATTTCAATGAAATCCATGGAGAAATCATGATAGGCAAAGTAAGGAAGAAACCTAGAGTTTTAAGCCATAGAACAAGCATAGAATGGATTGTGGAAGTAAGCCATAGGACCCAAACATGAAAGAATGGACTGTAGAATGAAATCCTCGACTCAAACCACGGGGGGTCGCACGTGGGGTCGATTGGGAATCGACCCTACCAGACCACAGGATCGACCCCCAGCATTCGGGAAGTCCAAGGATGGGGTTGTCGCACCTAGGGTCAATGGAACATCCGACCCTGGCATCGACCCTACCCTGGGGGTCGCAGTAAACTGCTACCCTACCTGCGATCCACCCTGCGACCCTCGCTTAACAGCAAGCCTAAAATTGTCGGAATGACTTCTAACTAAAATCTATCGACTTGTTAGGTTTTCCTATTGATATAAAAATGATTCTCAAAGCTTGAAAGAGGATCTATACTCAAGCAAAGGTGAGGGAACAAGACCTAAACTAATTGGCTAATAATAAACTGTTTTTATTCTTGAGTCCAATGTCATGACTAATTCTATGCGTGTATGCTTATAATGTGCATTCAACATGTCATCCAATATTTCTATTATTATTGTTCATGCATATTTACTTCGTTTTTTATAACATGATGATGATGATGTTGATAGTAATAGGCATGTGAATGTTTGTGTTTGGTTAGTGTACTTGATGCGGATAGGGGATGGTATCAACCGGTACTTCAATGCCGTTTTCATTGGGTATATTGTGCCATAGCTCTATACAAGTCTTGTCCACTGACATCGTCGTATCGCCATTACCTTAGCAGAACTATTACGTCGTAGGGTATCAGAGGTGGTCTCGGACCGTGTAGTCTTCGACTCTGCCGGGGGGCCTTAGCTCTATCTCTATGGATGTATTGAGGGATGCTGGGGTGAGGCCTTGGATACACTGATTGACATTACGATTGGTTAGTTACGAGTCCAATTTGCAATCCCTCGCCAGCAGGGGCTTACGTGTTGGTATGAGACAACCGGTAGTGCCATGCCGTTTTCATGGGGGTATATTGTGTCATATTGGGTGCATGTGGGGTCGACAGTGTCGTTTTCATTAGGCGGTTTCACACTCATGTATAGAGGTGAGGCGGCCACCGAACCTTTCTATAGCACATTGCAAACTTATATATCAGACCACAGATATGAATTGAATGCATGCATATGTTTGTTGCATTGTTTTGTTTGCTTACTGAGCCATGATGTGTGTTCACCCTTTCGACGTTGAATATTTTTAGTTGATGATGCAGGTACCACTGTGGAAGACTATATGAATGCTTCTGTGTACGGGCACGTTGCTGCGATGGAGGCTGAAGACATAGTGGAGACGCATGACTCCTCATGCGAGTGCAACTCATGCGTTTTCGATTAAATTTTTATTTGAACTATTAAGAAAATATAATTGATATTTTATTTACTTATGTCTCGGTTGATACAACATAATTTGATATTTTATTTATGATTATCACAGTTAGATTCCTCAGTTCATTTAATATTAAAACTTCCGCTATTGTGTATTTATTCTGATTATGGTTGTGGATATGGTTTAGTTTACAAGGACACAGCCTATTAGAGATCCTAGTTGAACCGTTGGTTTATTAGCGGTTCATCACACCGTTCTGAATAGTGCGGAATTAGGGTGTGACACCTAGCGCTACTGAACTGGGTTGAATCACACCGAGAAATCAACTCACATTTATAAGGTATTTCATAAACCAGAACCAGGCGGTAAGAGCAGTTGCAGGTTGTCACAGAATTGTATTTCACAGTAAAGGTAAATGATTTGGAGCTAAGAGTGAAGGGTTTGGGTTGTTTATAGAAGAGTAGCTTATGCCCAAAGTTTCAAGGTAAACAGGTGAGATACGAGGGAGATCTAAACTAGGAACTGGAGCTGGAGTTACCGCCCAAAACAGGGAAGGAATAAGGAAGAAAAAAGGAAAGAAGACACAGTAGGCAAGAAAAGGGAAAACATGATAATGGAGACTGAATCTCACTTAAAGGGATAAAAGGGAATATCAATGGAGAATATCGAAAACACCATTATCAGGTAAGGGAGGAAAAGGGATGATAACCAAAATAGTAACGTGAGATGATTTTAGGGATAATTAATGGAATTGTGGGATAATTGTAGTAAGTCAAAATAAATAATTAAAACAAAAGAGATATAGGAATATATCTTATGGTATAGGGAGGGAAAACCAAGAAAGAGAAAGATATAGAGATGAGAAAGAAGCTATTAAAACAGCAAGAGAGAAAGGGATCACCACCTAAAGAGATAGAGGGAAGGGAGCTGAGAAAGAGAGATTTACGTGAGGGGATAGAATGAGCAGCCGTGAGAGCACTCTAGCTTCTTTTCTTTTTTTCTTCCAATAATCATCGACTACTAATTTCATTAATAATAATGTCTTTAAATAAACTTACATTCCTAATTGGACTGAAACTCTAGAAAAACACAATTAGAACTCAAATATGACTTCAATATAAGAATCCTAATTAAACTCAACTACTAACTAGAAATCAACTCAAATACTAATACTCACCAACGTCTAAGGGATGAGGGACCCACAACTAATACAAACTAATAAAATAAATAAAAAGAAAAACTACCTTCCTAATAGAAGTAAAACTCTAAAATAAAACTAAATCAATAGAAATAAAATTTACAAAGATTTTTAAATTAAATCTTCCTATCCCATTGATCTTGGCCTCCATCACATGATGAAGGAGTGATCACACATGTGATTTGATGCTGAAATTGAAACGAATCAAGGAGGAAGTAAGATTAATCAAAGCAGCCTATGGTCTCCAACGTAAGCAACCAGCAACCATAAAAAATAAAAATAAAAAATAAAAAAAAACTTTTTATTCATTCCAAACTTCATCATATGCAGCAATGGTAGATTGAAACAGCAATACACTTAGACAAGTTCTCCAGATCTACAGAGCAGAGGAAACAACAACGGAAGTAGTAAAGCACCAACAGCAGTTGTAGTGGATGCACACCATAACGAAAACCTTAGACAACTCTCAAAACGGTAGAGTAATAACATGCTCTGATACCATGTAACAATTTGCAGTAAAGAAATAATCAGAACAAGTGAAACCGAAAGAGAGAAGAATAGACAAATAAAAAAAGTAAGGATCGATTCTCCAAAGAAGGGGAAGAATCTAATGGATACCTCCTCCTCACTTGGTTCCTTTATTTATAATCAAAGAAGAAAAACAATAGTTTTGGAAACTTCTCTAATTACAATCATAAACTAATTAGGAAAGGAAATCTAAACAACTTAAAAAATAAATCTTAACAATAAAACGAACCTATAACAACCAATCTAAATAAACCATAAATAACAAGGTGGGACCAATGGGGCCCATATGCACATAGCGGTACATGGTATCGCTATCGTTAACAGTTCTAAACGTTATGTTCTTAATATAAAGATTCTCTACCCTATGGCATAGATGTTTTGTACATATATCAGTGGAAATGATGAAAAAGGATAAGGAAAAGCGTTTTGAAACCCCTAAATTTTGATGATATGCAAGTATGTGTAGATTGTATAAAGGTGAAGATGATGAGATCAAGGAAGATGAAGGCTGTTTGAGGCTGTTCACAGCAAGGAATTATTGGATTTAGTGCATACTGATATTTGTGGGTCTTTTCCTACTCCCACACTTGATGGTCATCAATATTTCATTACTTTTACTGATGACTTTCACATTATGGTTACATTTATCTCATCTCAGAAAAATCTAGTACATTGGTTGTTTTCAAATATTCAAAGTAGAGGTGAAAATATTTTATCAAAAATGATTAGAACTGCCAAATCTGATAAAAGAGGTGAGTTTTATGGCAGATCAAATGATTATGATCAACTCCCTAGACATTTGCCAAATATTTACAAGAACAAGGAATTATAGCTCAATATTATATGCCAGGAACTCCACAACAAAATGGAGTGATAGAAAGAAGGAACCGAACCCTAAAGGATATGATGAGGAGCATGATTAGTACTACTGATCTTTCGAAGTCCATAGGGAATAGCGATCAAGACTACAACCTATATTCTCAATAGGGTACCAAGTAAGTAAGTCCCTAAGACACTTTTTGAGTTTTGGATTGACCGAAGCCAAGTTTGAATCATCTTCATGTTTGAGGCTGCAAAGCTGAGGCATATAATCCTCAAGAGAGGTGTTTGATCCTAGGACTGTGAGTTATTATTTTGTAGATTATAGATTCGATTCTACTGTCCTAACTCAGCAAACAGGATAGTAGAAACAAGTCATGCCAGATTTATTGAAGATACAAGTGAGCTGCCATCACCGAGAAACCTGGATTTGGATGAGATTCATATAGAAGTTGCTACTGAGACCTCACTCAGTTAAGCAATCAGTTGTCCCTAAAGAACCTTTACCAGAGGCCATTCATGTTGATGTAGAGGAAGTCCACGTCCATCTTGATATAGATCTACTAGACCACGTAGGACCATACCATCTCATTACGTACCTCTATCTTACATAGGGTGACTTTGATATTAGGCAAGAAGAAGATCCCACCAATTTTCATGAAGCAATCAGTAACAATAATGCACCTAAGTGGTTAGAAGCAAGGAAAGATGAATTGATCTCTATGGAGAACAACAAAATATAGGAACTTATGGATTTACCAAAGATCTATGTACCACAGGCTCAAAGTGAGTATATAAGACAAAGTGTGATTCCAAGGGCAGGCAGGATTGAGCGTTACAAAACAAAACTAATAGCAAAAAGGATTCGCACATAGAGAAGGAATTGACTTCAAAGATATTTTTTTCTCTAGTCTCCTCGAAGGATTCATTCAGAGTTATTATGGCTTTAGTGGTTCATTTTGATTTAAAATTGCATCAGATGGATATAAAGATAGTAAATATGAATGAAGACCTCGCAGAAAATGTTTCTATTCTCAACCAGAAGGTTTTGAGAAAAGAAAAAGGAAGAAATGGTTTTCAAACTTAATAAATCAATTTATGAACTAAAGCAAGCATCCAGATAGTGGTACTTGAAGTTTGACCAAGTCTTTCGGTTTCATTGAGAATGCATTAAATCACTACAAATATCTAAAGGTCACTAGGAGCAAGTTCATTTTTTTTGTCCCATACGTTGATGATATTTTACTGACCAACAGTGATATTGCATTACAACAATGTTGGTTTTTATGACGGTTAATTGCCATCATAAAAGTTTATTCCTGGCAGAAATAACTTTTAACAACGGTTAGTTGCCGTTGTCGAAGTGTCGTATATAGAGGCGTAGTAAATGTTAATGATGTGGTCTAACACAATGTTATTAGCGACAGTTTATTAATACATCACTAATACTACTATTAACAACAGGTATATTCCTTCGTATATGATGGTAGTAACGATGGTAAATAGCCGTCCTAAATATAGTTAGGGATAAAGACAATTACCTCCCCTGTAACTTACCTTATTGACAATTGACCCCCAAAGGTTTCAAAAAAGACAATTACCTCCCCTAAACAAACTATTAAAATCCAAATAGTCCTAATTTTTAACGGTGTTAAAGTTAATTTTTTTATGGACAACTCTACCATCAACGTTTTATTCCTACTTTAAATCCTATAGTTGTTAAAAGACCAATATAACCCTTTTAGATACCCAACTAAAAAATAAACCCTAATCTCATCTTTTTCTCATTCTCCCTTACAACGTTTCCTGTATGGCGGAGATGATCTGTTGGACTCAGTTGTAAGCAGAGGTATTTCAAGCGACCAGTGAGGCAAAACTCCTACATTTGTAAGCGGAGGTATTTCAGGTTCACACAAATATTTGGGGATTTCGAAGATGAAGCATCCTACTGCTGCCACTACTTATTAAGAGCTAATTAAAAGACAATCCTTACAGTGCTTTAGTGCTTCAGTGCTTCAATGTTTGCAGCAACAGGTAGGGTTTCGAATGGCGGTCAGTGCTTAAGGATTTGCAGCGGTCAGTGCTTCATGCTTGGAAGCGGTTTGTGCTTCAAGATTTGAAGTGGTCAAATCACCCAAGGATTTGCAACGGTTTGTACTTCAAGATTTCGAAGGAACATGAGAATTTCAAGGTCCTTGCAATGACAGGACGGAACTGCTTCAAGATTTCAGTGGAAACATTTCGAAGACTCCTTACTGCTTCAAGATTTCAGAGGAAACATTTCAAATGATGAACTGCTTCGATGTTCAAGGATTTGCAGCGGCGGAGAGCTCTGAAGACGATGGTGATTCAAGGGTTTGGAAAACGGAATAACAGTGAGTTCAACTGTGATGAGCAAGCAAGGAATCGGGGAATCGTTCGACTGGCAAATAGTAACATTATTAAATAGTAAGGATAAAATGGGTAGTTCATATATCTAAAAGGGTAGTTTGGTATTTAATAAACTATTGAGACTCCCACCATTACCATATAATGGAATATTCCTAGCGGGTGGGGTTATTTAGATTTTAATAATTTATTTAGGGGAGGTAACTATCTTTTTTGAAACCTTTGGAGATCAATTGTCAATAAGGTAAATTACAAGGGAAGCAACTGTCTTTTTCCCATATAGTTATTATGACGGTACGTAACTTTTGTCGTATATAAGACTATTAACAACGATAAACATCTATCGCAAATAAGCATACATTGTTTTCTTGTTTAAGACAAAATTATATAACTATCGTTTATAAAGTATTTACTATGGTACGGAACCGGGATCTTAGTTTTAATGACGGTTTACTAGTACCGTCGTAAAATGACGGTTTACTAGCACCGTCGTAAGATGCTAAAAAAAATTGCATAAAATTCAATAGATTTTTTTTCCCTACCACACAATTCCTACAAATATTCACATTTTCATAGTTTGTCTGTAAATATCGACAGTCCACACACCAAATACATCATATGTACAATAAGCATAAATTCAAACTTCCATATAAAAGTTCTAAAATACCATGAACATAATACCATTACAAAACATCAAAAGTACTGTAAATACATTGCCGTAACAGCAGTTCCAAATATTTGAATAATTGTAGATTACATGACACATTTAACTTCCATAGTTTCGAGTAAATTATTACCGTTTTCTTTTGCAATGCATATTCTTCTTAGTCCTTCCCCTTCAACACCATAAGTCCGTTGATCTGCCGCATCACCAAGTTTACTTTGAGAACTACAATGATGCAAAATAACACATGGTGAATGACTTCATCATCAAGCAACATAGCTCAAAAGAAGAATTACATAACAAATAAGGAAAGAATCGTAATTTTTAAAGAATTTGATATTCTATAATTTGAAAATCAAGGTAACAATGAGGTGAGATAGGACAATAAGAGTTTAGAATGGCAAAGATGGCTTGGATCGAATGATTAGACCTTTCCCTGACACTCTTCCCTCCTTTCTCTCCTTGCTCTCCTCTCCCTCTATTCCCACCAAAACTCCTTTTTTTCTCCTTTCTACTTCATCCTTTTCCTTTGTGCTCAATCTTCAACTGAAAAACCTACATAAAAACAGGTTCTGTCAAGACAGCCAAGGTGAAGTGCAGCTAGGTTGGGTTATGCTCAGAAAATATTAAAGCAATTAATCATGATCACTGTGAGACTTGAGTCCAATAGCTTCTCTCATGCTCTTACCAAGAAACAAAACCATATCTTTACATTGTCATATACTCAACATATAATTTAACACGTCCGTATACATAATACATTTAGAGATGCACTACAGATCTCGTTGGTCAAGGTACCTAAGGCTTCTATCCAAGCAAACCAGATCTAGGTTCAGGATGTAACTTCCATCCCAATCCAATCCAAGGTCTGGATATACAAGCTTAACAAGCCTCCAGTTCAGTTTTGTGTTCAGGGATTCCAACCCAACTTGCCACTGTCAAAGACTGAATCAATGAAATATATTGGTACGGTTGTTCAGCTGATGGGCAACTAAAGATATCAAATTAGGGTTGCTGCTAATAAAATGGATTAAAGCACCTTGCCACTAGATTCGTCAATGCAAATCTGCAATCAACTTTGATAAAGTTACTAGATATGTGATTATATATAAATAATAGATAAGCACTAAATTAGAATGTAGGCATGTTTCTTACGTATGCAAGTGTCCAATGAGTGTCTGACTCACTAATTCATCAAACTTCCATAAGAAGTTGTCCCACTAGATTTGTTAGGATTTTCAATCTAGTCATTAGAAAGGTATTGAAAACATCAAGAACGTGCACGATTCTGCTTACCTTTTTGCCATCTGAGCCTTGTGGTGGCCGCTTCATGATAAAAAGAAGGCATAGGTGTAACCTTGAAGTTTAAGCTTTTGCGAAGTTGTTTAATCTTAGCTCCGGTCTCTTCCTACAAATGAAGCAATTTAAGACAATAAGATCCACAATGGCTATAAGAAACATAGAAGTTATTGAAAGCAAATTCCTTATTTAATTTGGTTTCAATTATGAGAAATTGTAATAAACTGTAAAACTTGCTTGGTTCCTCCAAATATTAATAGCCATAAGAGAATATTTATTCATAGAACATTGATTATAAGAGTTCGAAAAAAATTTAATATCAAGACCAATTGTAATTCATCAAAATCAATGTTTGAAACATAAGAATTATGTGCAAATGGCATATAATTAAAATTTAAAATAAGTGACAATAAGATGTGGGCTTTTACCCCTCAAATTAAAGAGTCAAATTGTTCTGACAGTCTATTCTAAATAACATCTGCCATGGCCAAATATCATAAAATTGAATGGACTGGAAACAGGGACAAGAGAAAGTAGTCCCATGAGTAATGCACTAACTAATTTACTAAGTCGTCGTTGTTTAAAGAATGATCTGATTAACATAAGTCCAAATCCGAATAGATCAGATGTGTTATTGCTTGAATTTGGTTCATCTCAGCCTCTTTAGCATGCATTTTTTTTTTCTAACTTCATGTAGAACTGAAAAGTAGGGGAAGAACAAAGAAATAATCCTTTCAAGTCCAATGCCTCGTAGTTGATATGAATTTCAAATGAAAAGAACCAGATGACAGTCATGGATGTGGCATTTATGTCAAATTTAGAAGACGAAATTTCTTCACACCCCATTTCATGATATTCTCCTTGGTAATCTGAACAATGTGGTGCTGAATTCATTTGGTGTAGCTGCATTCAGCTGGACAATACAAAGCATTACACCACATCATCTAATTGTTTACAGATAAACAGTATTGAAATTTCTTATGCAGTAAAATGTTTGTTAAAGATATACATGATACTACACCAACTTATACAATTTTACTATTTCCTCAACAATTCATTTCACAGAAATATAAAAATGAAGTGACAGATACTACATTCACAGCGGAAAGCATCTGCTACCAATTTGAAAACTTGTTAAACCTCAGGTGAAATGACTCATACTAAATTTTAAATACAAGGAGAAAATATATAATAAACAATGAGAAACCAAGTTACCCAGCCAGCCAACATATTTCCTGAATAATTTGATTGTCTACCAGGTAGTGGTAAATCAAAGTGACCAAGTAGAACCAGACTCTAGGTCACATTCCACATAAATCTTAAGAAGGTGCATTATCATAAATAAAAATTTGTTATACAAACCTTATTGACTTCCTCGTTCTTGCATTAATTCAGTGAACATAGACATTTGGATGCCATTTGAGACTCCATCTGAATAAACCTCTCCTCCGATGTCTGTTGTTGTTGAGCTGTTTTTATTAAGCCATTTCATTCTTCAAAGCTGAGATTTCTACACGTAATTCCTCATTTTCCTTAGTCAATCATTTAGGGCGCACTGCAGCTATCCCATGTATTTCTTTAGGAGTATTTCCAAAGCTGCCATCTGCACTCGATCATGTGTATCTTTTCCGACAACAGCTGAGAAAATTGACTCCTTCAGTGAGTTGTCATTACGTTGCTCTTCAGGTTTTTCATTGAGACAACTCTCCATCTCAGCCTGGAATTGACATTAAAGGATTTCAAATGACATCATAATTAAAATGAAGACATCGTTGTGAAATTTCTTACATACATACCATCTTCTCCCCTGATGTAGGGTCAGAAGCACTTCCATCCTTCCTAGTATGTGTTGTTTTGAACTTGCAGAAACAAACTAACTAAATCAAAACCAATTGCAAATAGATGATTTTACTTGCACATTGTCATGGATCTGTGACTCAAATCACCATTGCACCTTCATTCTCAAGAATTATGGACCAAATACATGCCTGCAACTAGAGGAAATGGTTTTAAGAAATAAAAACTCTAGTTCAGTTTGGCTACAGGAATCCTGTTTCACCAATTCACTACAAAGCTAGTTAATTAACAACTGACTGTAGCATATAGATAAATCTTCACCTTTGAAAACATTTTCAATTCCATTGTACAAGCCTGTCTCAAGGGGGCTATAAATTTTCCATTAGTCATTTCCATTGATAATACAATCCCAAAGTGGCAGTATTTCTATTTCTTATGTTTAGAGTCATTAGACATAACATAAGGGCTTGTCTTTTGGTTGGATAAGAGTTACAGAAAAGGGATATATATTCATTTAGTTTCTCGATGATGTGGTTAGGTATCTTTAGTTTAGTACTGTTTCTCTGTACTATGCCATGCTCAATCCAAGACTGTTTCCCTTAGTAATATCTTTATGTATTAGTGTTATATGACCAGTCTACCAATTAAGGAAGCATTCACTAAGTTCATTATACTTTACATTAATATATTTTTGAGTTTGCTTAAGTTTGACAGTTAAACAAATGCAATTCGTATTGATTCTGATAATCTAATTTCTGGTTATGAATGCACTTTTTGTTCCTACCTGTTTGCCCCTTTATTTTCTCACTTTGGGTTATTGACTAATTCAAGAAGAAGTGCCAGTCCTTTTTTTAATATGTAAAATGACTGAATAGCAAATATTCAATCATATCATGACGATTTGAAGTACTAATATAGTTTAGTATTGTTAATTTATCATTTTCTATAGGACAGCCATTCGACCCGCTATGATATATGGTGTAGAATGTTGAGCAATTAAGAAGTGTCATATAGATAAATTTAGTGTAGCTGAGATGAAACTGTTAAGATGGATGTGTGGCAAAACTAAGGATAAGGTAAGGAATGATTGTATTAGAGCTGATTTGCGAGTAGCGCATATATATGATAAACTACGAGAAAGTCATTTGAGATGGTATGGTCATATTCAACGGAGGCCGTTAGATGCTCCCGTATGGAGGAGTGATTTGATTCAGATTGAAGGATCTAAAAGAGCTAGGGGCAGACCTAAGATGACTTTAGGGGAAGTGGTGACGAAAGACATATATAGCTTAGGCCTAGCATCAAGTATGACATTGAACAGAGCTGATTGGCAGACAAGAATCCATGTAGCCGACCCCATTTAATTGGGATAAGGCTTTGTTATTGTTGTACTGTTTATCTATCATTTTTTTAAAACAAGTTGTGGACTCCCTAGCATATTCTGGATTTGTGGATTTTGATAAATATGCAGTTTCCCTTGCTTGTAGGTTACACCTGAAAACAGTCTGCACTTGGCAATATATGTGGTTCCCACTCGTTCTCCAAAAACAAGAACAACAACAACAGTCACAACCACAACATTGGACACCAATAGATCTTGACACTGATCCAAAAAGAGAATCAAAACTGAAGCAAAAAATTTGCATGTGCATAGAGAACCTTAAGAAAAAACAATAGTATATGATCCTTGGTTCATTTTAATTTAGTTGTGTGGAATTTTATGTTACATACATAGGATACAAAGAATATGGCAATAGGACCAAGAAAAAAGATTATGTGATGTTATGATATATGATTTGATTTTGAGAAAAAAAAATGTTTATGACCATGCTGAACAGACTGACATGGAAGCTGCCATTGAAGCTGTTATTATACAAGCCTTGAGGGGTGGTAAAACA